>CM019170.2:34619931-34819601 GCA_009739505.2 Apolygus lucorum | reverse complement strand
AATCAGGAATTCGAGGTGGAATCACACAATGCGTCAAACGTCATGCCATAGCCAACAATATTCACTTACCTGAAACGTATAACCCTCATAAGGATAGTTCATACATATTTTATGGGGATGTTAATAACCTTTATGGTTGGGCAATGAGTCAAAGTTTACCCTACGGAGCGTTTGTGTGGCTCACTAATATTGAGAATTTCAATGTACTGGAAATTGAAACTGCAGGAGAATATGGTTATATTTTAGATGTTAATGTTCATTACCCAAGACATTTACATGATAAACATTCAGACTTCCCTTTCTTACCAGAGCGTAAGAAACCTCCAGGTGCAAAGTAGAAAAACTATTGTTGGATTTTGAGGATAAGATAAATTATGTTGTTCATATAACAGTGTTACAGCAAGCCCTTAAAGCTGGACTTGTTTTGACGAGAATTAATAGAGTTTTACAATTTAGACAGAGTAAATGGTTGTCTACATATATTAACTTGAATACAGAGTTAAGGAAAAAAGCCACGAATGAGTTTGAAAAAGATTTTTTTAAACTTTTAAATAATGCTGTGTTTGGTAAAACAATGGAATGTGTCCGAAATAGAATAAATCTAAAATTAGTCACTTCTGAAAGTAAACTCCTTGCATTGGCAAGAAAGCCAAATTTTCTAGATAGAACTATTTATGACGACAATCTGATTGCAGTTCGGTTAGCTCATGAAAAAATTGTATTTAACAAACCAATTTATGTGGGGTTCACAATTTGGAGATATCAAAAACCCTCATGTACGATTTGCACTACAACCAGATGCTAAAAAAATTTGGAGGAGACTCACTGAATATTTGTTATCAGGATACGGACTCTTTTGTGTGGGAGGTCAGATCAAACAATCTTTATAAAGAATTAGAATCATTGTCACATATTTTGATTTCAGTGACTATCCACCTCTTCACACTCTTTATTCTTGTGAAAATAAAAAAGTGATTGGTAAACTGAAAGACGAGACACAGTCAACTCCAATAAAAGAATTTGTAGGATTAAGGCCAAAGTTGTACGCCCTCAAATTTGGTGAATGTGTAAGGAAAAAGGCAAAAGGTGTTAATAAAACGGCAGTTGCAGCATTGGACTTTAAGGATTATTTACATTGTCTCACAACAAAAGAAGATATTTATACAAATTTTAGAAAATTTGAATCCAAATTTCATAATGTTTTTACGATGAATATTTGCAAGAAATCTTTAACCTTTAAAGATGACAAAAGAGTGATTATGGAAAACAGAATCAATACCAGACCGTATGGATATAACCCCACATTAACCTCTAAATAATAATTATAATTATATGCAATTATTATAATATGTTTGGTATAGATATCTCCTTTCGTTTGTTCCAATATTTCTAAAGGAACACTGTATTATAATGAAAACTATTGTACACCTTATTTGCAATTTATTGTTCAGTATATTACTATAATATATATATAATTTTTGCTTCCGAGTCTACCAAGGTAGCGGAAGCTTTGTTTTCACTTTTCAAGGACGAAAAAAAAAAGTTCTCCAAAATCAAAATTTTCACTCGCGTTTTGCGTTTTAAACCTTTCTGAACAATTTTGGTTCCGTGTCTGTGTGTCTGTGTGTCTGTGTGTCCGTGTGTCTGTGTGTCTGTCTGTCTGTGTGTCTGTGTGTCTGTCCGTCTGTCATGAATTCCTTGTAACGCGCATAACTATACGAAGTTATTGTCCGATTTCGATGAAATTTTCAGAGATTGTGCGGGTTGGTGTGTAGATGGTCCCCTATGAAAATCATCATCCTCAGACTGATAGAAGCGACTGCGCATGCGCAAACGTGAATTCCTTGTAACGGCCATAACTTCTACATTCTCCATCCGATTTCAATGAAATTTTCAGGAATGTTACAGATCAGTATTTAGATGGTCCCCTATGAAAATCATCACCTTCGGACTGATAGTAGTCACTGCGCATGCGCAAACGTGAATTTCCTTGTAACGGCCATAACTTCCACATTTTCTATCTGATTTCGATGAAATATTCAGGGATTATGCGGATTAGGTTGTAGATGGTCTCCAATGAAGATCATCACCCCCGGACTGATAGTAGCTGCTGCGCAAGCGCAAACGTGAATTCCTTGTAACGGCCATAACTTCTACATTTTCCATCCGATTACAATGAAATTTTCAGGGATGTTACAGATTGGTATTTAGATGGTAGTGAAAGGTACTAAGAGATTGGTGTTTTGAGATTAACTACTATGCATCGGATCATCTATATAATCGGTTTATGGACACGAGGAAGCTATGTGCCACGCCCAATTGTTTTTTGATGTAATGAGTTGTCTTCCATACTGTTCAAACACATGTATCACTCTACTCACATTGTAAGAATGTCGGGCCCAACATTCATGTCTTTGTGATTATCGTGCAACATGTGGTCAAGAGGAAGTTAGCTCAAATTTAAACTCATCTCGATGTATATAAAAAAAAAATTAATAAAACAATGGAAATCAATCAATTTTTAAAAAATTGTTCATGTTTAAATAAAGTTTCTTAAGTACTTTTTATTGATTTAAAAAATTTTTCTTTTCCACATCCCTATTTTTACTCTGGTGTTATCTCTCAAATAGCAATATTGTTTACATGCCTATAATAATAATTATTATGGCTTTGAATAGAAAAAATTAATAGGTACCTATTGGTACTTTTTAAAAAATTTTAATTACAGAAAAAAAAA
Organism: Apolygus lucorum; assembly: GCA_009739505.2. NCBI lineage: Eukaryota > Metazoa > Arthropoda > Insecta > Hemiptera > Miridae > Apolygus > Apolygus lucorum. Next base: position 34,816,864 of record CM019170.2, on the reverse strand, counting down.
AAGTTTTTATAAAATACATTGGAAGTGTGTGACTTGGAACATAAGTACATTGTTTGTCGATATGGAAGCTTTGGAGATTCTTAGAAGTGATCCATGGTATCAAGTTTTTGTCAATGAGCCCATTTGGTGTATGTTCAGTGAAGTGAGATCTCATCGCTATTTTGAGTGTGTGATAAAATTAAGATACCTTAATTTTATGATTAGTAGATTGAATGGAACATCCAACTCGTTCATTCAGAAACAAATAACATCACAAGCCATCAGTGTCAAGATTTCTTTGAGTCGAGTTTATGATTTGAAGGAATTTGATGAGACTTATCATAAACTAAAACGTATTCAGAGAACATTTCCAACAATGGATTAATCCATGTTAAGCAGTGTCTAGAAATTAAAAAAAAAAAAGGTTGGTGGGGGAAGGGGTTAGAATTTAGTGTTAAGTTTGGTATTCATCGAATTAAAATAATCGTTCAACCAACATAATTATCCATTAGTTCGAGAGGAGGATTGGATATAAGAAGGCGAAACTGGGGCACAACTATCCTCACTAGTCTTGGAATTTATAATAAAAATTAATCGATTAGCTACCTGTATACTTCAGTTATGAATAACTATGCGAGGAAAAAAGTAAAATCCAGAACCTGCACTTTCCTTAAACAGATATCATGCATTGGATCTGAGGAAGAAAGAGAAACAAACGAGAATGGCTACATTGAGAGTGGTGGTAGCACTGTTCAGTCCCACAGTAGTTATGGCAATAATTTCAATAGTAGTAGTAGTAGTAGTAGTTGCGACCAAGCAACCATTACTCCAAAGGCAGAACTGCAGGCTATAACTCGAGAAAATCCTAGTAGAATGGAAGCAACAAGCCAGAAAATGGAAATTCCACAAACGATTTTCAATTCAATACAAGTTCGAATGGAGACCTTCGAGAACTCACCTTTCAATACCAAGTCAATGATGAAGATGGCGGAAGCTGGATTCATATATCTTAGGCAGGCTTACATTAACAAACATCTAGATGAACGAAATGATCTGGTCATCTGCCCATTTTGCAACTTAAAACTCCACAGTTGGAACCCAATGGACGATCCTTTTGCGGACCATGAACGCTGGAATCCTAGCTGTCCATATATAAGACATGTGTTGGATCCCACTTACACACCAAGATATTGTTGTGAACTCAAGTGCTTCATTCAACCGAGAACACACGTCGATGGAAATGCTTGTAACAGATGTAAATGTTATGGTTTCTGTAAATGTTACTGTGCAAGTTTTATAAATCGATCAATAAAAAAATATTAATAATTGACTCGCTTTTGTTTTCCTGTGTAGGAACAACACTTCAATATCTGTCCCCTCTTGCAGACCACAGTGGTGATAACACACCAATATCAACTATCAATAAATATAATAATAATAATAATAACTAAATTTAATCAATTTATTAAATTTAATAAATATAGGGTTTGAAAAACGCAATAATCTCACAGAAAGTATCTAATTTATAGGCAGGTATGTTGGTATGTAACTTATAAGAAAAAAATTAAATTGAAGTTCTTCAACACCTATTACTATAGATATTGTACTACACCTACAGTACCTATTACTACAGATATTAGCAATACCTGTTACCTATTTTTTCGCGTCGTAATAAAGAACGCTGATATGTGGCGGGAATTTCATTCTGAACGTTTAGTAGTTATCTCTCCCCAAGGATGAATATTATCTAGACGTAAGACGACGCTGCACTGTGTCTCGGGTTGCAATGAACTCGCTCGAGAAAGAAAAATCAACAGACTCCTCTCAACCCTTTAAACCGCTAATATCCACATAGCTAATATCCATCTGTTCTGAAAGCCCCCACTTTCTACTACTGTCGACCCTTTGACGTAAACGTTTAATTTACTTTCATTTCATTTTTATTTAGCCTATGCTGCAATGACACGTCAGACGAGGCTCTTAACTCTTCAGAACACATTTCCAATAGCAAAAAAAAAAAAAAAAATTTGAAAAATGAAATTTAATTTTTTTAAATACCCACCAAACCCACCGTATTGAATTAAAATTTATAGAATTACCCACTTTATACTCAATATTCAGGTGCTCAATCGAACCTGATCTAATTAAACCTTGAAATGATGAGCTGGATTATAATTATTATTATCATTTAGGTCGATCCTTTGACGTAAACGTTTCATTTACATTCATTTTTATTTAGCCTATGTTACAATGGCACTTCTGACGAGGGTCTTCACTCTTCTGAACACATAACCAATAAATAAAAAAAATACAAAAAGTTTTTTAAAAAAATACCACCAAACCCATTTAGATTAAATTGAAATTATAGAAACACCCTCTCTATATTGAATATTCAGGTGCTCAATCGAACCTGATCTTATCAACCCTTGAAATTCTGAATGCATGATCCTTTAGAATAAAGCCTTTAGAATAAATTGACCTTTAGAATAAAGTCTTAGAGCCTTTAGAATAAAGTCTGACGACACCATGGGCTACCGTCGTGGGGACAAACTGACACCGTATAAAGAGGTTCACGCGAATTGGGGTGATGGAAATCATGGAATTTGAAATGCTATTCAGTTTAAGGGCTGTCATGATTCCAAAATAATAATGGTGCTATACTAAAGAAATGTGCTCAGCATATTATTGATATTATGTATTTTTTGTAGGATAGGTTAGTGGAATTAGATTTCATTATGAAAAACATTAGGGGTAAAGGATTTATTGTGTAAATTGTTTAATATTACTTTCTTAATTTTACTACGTATGGAGATAGGGGGTCGGAGTTTCATTTGATTAGTGTGAGTTTCGGAACTCTTGAGCTGGTTGGAGGCTGTCAGTTTATCGCTGTTATCTGTCCTCCCCCACTCTTCGGAGCGATCCTAGGTCAGCCGTTGGTGCATAGCCCTTCTGGGGGTAGCTGTGATTCCCCTTATTTGATCTTTTCTTAATGGTAACATATAACTGATTTTGGTTCCCCGAAAGGAAGGAGAACGATAACGGTGCGATATCGGTGTACCGTGGCTTATCAAGTCGACGAGGGAATTATTACCAGGAAAAGGGTCTAGTTGACGCCAAGACTTCCAACTTTATTCAGCTCTTGTCGAGATGCAGTTAACATCGTTTACATGGTTACCCACTTGTCTGGTGAGTAGGTTCTTGATCAATATTATACTTGTATAGGATCTACGTCATTCATCTGTGATTACACACTGCAAAAAAAGCTACAAATTATTTCACAACGGTTTGATATTTCTCTGTACAAATCTGCAAGAAACTCGGCTTCCCCATTAATAGAGAAATCCTTAGGACGTATCCTCGAAACGAACGTATTTAAGCTTAACCGAATCCACTAGGAATTATCTACTTTTACCAACCACCTACAATTACGACGTAAGGTGATTATCCACCAGAAATATCATCGATATCCGAGAGTTTTGGTGCCTTTATTACTGAATTTTGCTCTTGGCTGCTGGGAAACCACATAAGAATGACATGAAACCTGGTCGAAGAAACGAACTGAGAGTCATTTGCGATTCTCACTCGTGTTTCCGATTTATTATACGTCCACCCCTTGAGTCCTCATTGGGAGCGAACGGTTGGACCTATTGAGCTCTGCGTGGTTTCAATCGATTCTAAAAATACAATTCCATTTTAAATTGGTGAAAAAACAAAATCGCTATATCAGAAGTTTTTCGAGCTACGAAGTTTTGAAAATTTCAACTTTTTTCTCTCCTTAGAAGTGTCTGACAATAACCAAAAGCTTTGAGGCACAACTAGACCCTAATAATGGAGCCCACAATGTGGGTATATTGTATGTCATACAATATTTCATCAAAATCGTACACATTTCATCATTTTAAGCCAATATCTAGGATCGTCTACCAAGTGGACAGTTTCAGAAAGTATAACATCGAGATATAGAATCGGTTGGTGTGAAAATGACTGAGTAAATAAATATATTTATGAGTATTCCCTTTGAGCATATCCACTTTTCACGATGAAGGAGTATTCTAGATTGAATACTAGGTACCTAACAGGTTGGGAAGTTATTCCTGCTTAATGAAACTTTGGAATGGAGCAAGAAACCCCCCTCAACTATAAACGCTGCAAATTATTACACAATGGTTTATTATTTTTCTATATTGATCACTGGTCTGCAAAGCCACCAACCATCCAACATGAAGAAAAACATCGATCGTATTTCGGTCAGCTAAAATTTGAACGGAGATTAGGCCTCTTTTGCGATTCACACTCGTGTTTCTGATTTATCGTACGTAAAACCCTTAAATTCTCGTAGGGAGCGAACGGTTTGTCCTACAGAGCTCCGGGTGGTCTCAAAAAATTTTAAAAATTCTATAGAATCTTAAATTGAAGGAAAAACAATACCTTTATAAAGGTAAAGATATAAATATCAAAATTTTTTGAGTTAGGGCGTTTTCAAAATTCATTTTGGAACCTTTAGAACTGATCTACATCAACCAAAATCTTCGGGGCACAACTAGACCCCAAATGGAGCCTACATACCAAATCTCATCAAAATCGGTCAATGCTAAGTGGCAAAAGTGCCGCGTACGGCGTACGGCGGACGGACGGCCAAATTTTTATTCGATTTTTGGATTCTACGTACCTTGAAACGTAAACCATCAAATTTTGAGGGGGTGTTAAAATATTTTTTTTTTTTTTTGGTCGATTCCAAAGGTTCATTATTGAAAATAATAAACCAAAAATTTGATGTTGAAAGTTTCAAGGGACGTAGAATCCTGAAATCGAAGAAATCCGTCTGTCCGCCGAACGCTGTCCGTTACGTAATAATTAAGTATTAGTTAAGTATTAGTTAAGTTAAGTTAAATATTAGTTAAGTATATAGTTAAGTATTAGTTAAGTAATACGTAATTTGCGTAATTTTGCTTCCGAGTCTACCAAGGTAGCAGAAGATTTGTTTTCACTTTTCAAGGTTGAAAAAAAAAGATCTCTAAAATCGAAATTTCCACTCGCGTTTTACGTTTCAGACCTTCCTGAACAATTTTGGTTCCGTGTCTGTATGTCTGTGTCTGTCATGAAATCCTTGCCACAACCATAATTTCTACAATTCTCATCCGATTTAGATGAAATTTTCAGGGATTATGAGGGTTGTCTTGTTGATCGTCCCCCTCATGCGCAAACGTGAAATCCTTGCCACAGCCATAACTTCTACATTTTCCAACAATATTCAGAGATTGTGCCGGTTGACGAGTAGAGTCCTCTATGAGGGTAGTGGACGGTACATAGTGATTGATGTTTTGAGATCAACTACTATGCATCGGATCGGGTTATGGATACGAGGAAGCTATTTGCCACACCCACTTTGCAGACTTTTTTTAACACATTAGGTACCTGTCTCATAAGGTTTACCATATTTCCTGTAGAATTACTCATTAATATTTATTGTGGATTTCAGTGGATTTTCGCAATAGCCTTTCCAAAATTCGGATTTTCGTTCGAGGATTCGTATGAATTGGAGGGCAATTCAGAGGACCTACGTGTCGCGGAGACTCATGTTGGGAATTTAACAGATGCTGATATTGATGCTAATACAGAGACCTACAATTCGGATGTTGAGGGGAAAGTTGTGCCAAGGAACTCTAAATGGAATAATACGCTGTTTGAAGTCCGAATCCGTTCCTACATTGATTACGGAAGACATTAGCAGAAGGCGATAGTAGCTAATAAGAGTCGATTTTTGGAGGAAGTGGATGAATATTTGTCGAGGCTGCCGAGTAACGCCTCAAAAATCGTGACCACACAGAGTAGGGATATTTGCCATTGTGAAGGAAAGATTATGATGCCCTGCCCCCTAAGATGTTTGTTCAGCTGCTACGTCAAAAACACTGATTCGTACACCAACAACAACGGTTGGCGCCATGAAGACGATTGCAGAGGAATACAGATGCTCGATTGTAAATGCCACGAATACTCAACCACTAGATGTTATAATTACAAGGACAATCTTCTCAATTGCATAAACCAAACAACAGAATACATGAAAGCTGATAGGTCCTGCTCACAGTATTCAATCAATAAACCAGATTTGATCAGATCGTACGATCTTATTTTAAATCTCTTAATGGAACCTCTGAAGATGTACTTTCGAAGTGTGGAATCTCGTCTGAGTTTCCTCAGTCAGGCAACATTCGCTATTGACAGTCTATCCAATATTGCTGGTCTAAGGTGTAGTACAGATCTAAATGACGGAGAATGTGGTTCAGGTATTGATCAGCTGCTATCTGAGGAGGAAGCTTTATACAATGAAATGAGGACAAATTTCACTTTGGAACTCTTCAAAATTCAAAACAAAATTCATACTACTTCTACAAAAGTGGATAAGCTGAAACAAGGTACATTTGACACTATAAATCGTGCCATCAAGGAATATTCGTGCTGCTTGAAGAGCTTAGATTTCTCCGTAGACGACTACGATTGCAGCAACATAACAAATATCTACCCAACTACTCTTCCCGGTAAGCAGGTCCAATTATACGAGTAAAGAGCTAAAAGCTAATCGGATAATTAACACTTACCAAATTAGGTGACAAATTATAGCGATTTATTCACATTAACATACAACATTCTTATTTTTCCAGAATGTGGATGTGATCCTCTAGGGAGTTTCGGACCGACGTGCAATTCAGAAGGAAGCTGCTCGTGCAAACCACAATTTGAGGGGAAACTTTGCAATAGTTGCAAAGATGGATATTACAACTACCCGTTATGTGCCGGTCAGTATAATCTCATTACATTACAAATTTTTCAGTACTATAAATACTGTGTTAACCTGTCCTATTAACCCCAAGTGAATTGACGGGCTGACAGACCGCTTACGGTTTTTATACTGATTAAGTTATCCGCGTCGCATAAAGCTGAATCATCTGGCTTGCAGTTCCTCCCACTTATGAGGACTTTGCAGAAAGAGAAATGTGCTTCGTGATTCACTTAAATATTGATGCAAATCAACAAACCCTGAATCTTTTCGTAGAGTGTTTTGGGGAGCCAACGCCATTGTTGTGCGTGCGTTCATTGAATTTTTGCAGGCCTTCGTCTTTGAATTAACATTTTCCAATATGTGTGTTCCTTTTCCTAAGGTATCGGAAGCATTGTTTTCACTTTTCAAGATTGAAAAAAAATGTTCTCCAAAAGCAAAATTTCCACTCGCATTTTACATTTTAGACCTTCTTGAAAAAATTTGGGTCTGTCCGCAAATCCTTGTAACGGGCATAACTAAACGAAGTTACAATCTGATCTTGATACAATTATCAGGGATTGTGAGTGTTGGTGCGTAGATGGTCCCCTATGAAAACCATCGCCCCCGGATTGATAGTTGCCTCTACTTATGAGCCAACATGAAATCCTTTCCAGTCAGTTTCCATTCGATTTCGATGGTATTTTCAGGGGTTCTGTGTTTAAGACTCTGGATGGTTCACTATAAATATCTTCGTCGTACTGTAGCTACTTGGAGATTAAAGTTTTTGTTATCTACTATGAGTCGGACCATCTGTACATTCGTGTAATGGATATAAGGATGTGCCACACTAACTTAGCATATTATGTTCTTATGCTGTTGAAGATATTATGAGATCATCTCAAAATGCACATTCCTACCATTGTTATCCTACTATGTGAGTCGCGATGTTTTCAATGGTTTCTCGCACGTTTGTGAACTTGCAAGGATCATGATTGAATCACCTATTCAGTTTATTAAATAAACTGAATAGGTGATTCAATTAACAAATTTTAGTAAAACAAATTTTGTTTTACTACACAAACGGCGCTGGAGCTCATGAGTTGAAAATTCATAACAATAACCTCGAATTCTAATTAATGGTTCCTTCTGTTCGTTTCAGAGTGCGATTGTGATACCAGAGGAAGTTCAAATCAGACTTGTAATTCAGAAGGCCAATGCTATTGTAAACCTGAAATCGAGGGGAAAAAGTGCGACAAATGCCGAAATGGATTTTACTACTACCCAGAATGTACTGGTAGGTCGACCTGATTCCAACTCATTCAAGTCCTTACTTTTGGTTTATTATTTTCAATAATGAACCTTTGGAATCGACCAAGAAAAAAAATTTTTAACACCCCCTCAAAATTTGATGGTTTACGTTTCAAGGTACGTAGTTCCAAAATGAATTTTGATATTTTGAAAACGCCCTAACTCAAAAAATTTTGATATAAAGGATTGTTTTTCCTTCAATTTAAGATTCTATAGAATTTTTAGAATTTTTTGAGACCACCCGGAGCTCTGTAGGACAAACCGTTCGCTAACTACGAGAATTTAAAGTTTGAACGTACAATAAATCAGAAACACGAGTGTGAATCGCAAAGGAGGCCTAATCTCCGTTCAAATTTTAGCTGACCGAAATGCGATCGATGTTTTTCTTCATGTTGGATGGTTGGTGGCTTTGCAGACGAGTGATCTATATAGAAAAATAAAAAACCATTGTGTAATCATTTGCAGCGTTCTGCTTCCGATTCTACCAAGGTAGCGGAAGCTTTGTTTTCACTTTTCAAGGTTGAAAAAGAAATGTTCTCCAAAATCAAAATTTTCACTTGCGTTTTACGTTTCAGACCTTCCTGAACAATTTTGATTCAGTGGCTATGTGTCTGTCATGAAATCCGTGTAACGGGCATAACTATACGAAGTTATTGTCCGATTTCGACGAAATTTTCAGGGATTGTGCGGGTTGGCGTATAGATGGTCCTCGTGGAAGAAGATAGATCTATCTATCTCTATCTCTATCTATCTTCTTCCATGTGGTCCCCTATGAAAATCATTTCCCTCGGACTGATCGTAGCCACTGCGCATGCGCAAACGTGTATTTTCTTGTAACAGCCATAACTTCCACATTTTCCATCCGATTTCGATGAAATGTTCAGGGATGATGCAAATTGAGGTGTAGATGGTCCCCCATTGAAATAGCCCCCAAATTTACAATAACTTCTGCGCATGCGCAAACGTAAAATCCTTGTAACAGCTATAACATCTACATTTTTCATCCGAATTTGATGACATGATTGTTCAAATTGGCGTGTAGATGGTCCCCTACGAAAATCATTGCCCCCAGACTGATAGTACCCACTGTGCATGCGCAAACGTGAATTCCTTGTAACAGTCATAACTTCTTCATTTCCCATCCGATTTCGACGAATGAGGTGCAGGTGGTCCCCTATGAGGGCATTGCAAAGTACTTAGAAATTGAAGTTTGAAATGTTATGAAATGGATACGAAGAAGCTATGTGCCCCTTCCACTTGGCAGACGTTTTTCGTTTCATTCGATTCCATTGAAGTAGAGTGCTATTTTAGGAACTTTTTGTGTGTACTTGTTAACCACACTCGAATAACTCCATTTCTTGGAGTCCTTAAAAAGCACGATCGGGTATCGCTGACTCATGTTGACTGTTCACAATTAGAAATACACTCAATAAATTGTTTAATTAATCATAAATAGTAAATTTATCATCATTAGGGTAAATTACTAATACCTACCTACTCTACAGGCTCAGAACATAATAGTAAGTGTATAGTAAAACGTTACAAGGGACGTCAAATCCGAAAACCGCATGAAAAACAATCCTTGAATCTTCCCTTGATTGCCAAAATTTATGAAATTAGGCATATAGCCCATTTGGGATGTTGCTCCCTGAAATTTTTGATTGCTGAAACTTTTAAGGAGTGAAAAATGGATATTGAAATTTCAAAACGCCCTGGGGCTTGAAAACTTTCAATATAGATGTATTGATTCTCCATCGATTTAAAATGGTACCTGTTGACTTTTAGAATCGAATGGGACCACCCATAGAACTCTGTAGGACCAACCGTTCGCTCCCTTTAAGGACTTGAGGGGTGGTCGAATTATAAATCAAAAACACAAGTGATAAATGTTCTCAGACCAGATCTCCGTAAAAATTTCACCTGATCAAACTTTCTTCAAATATATTAAGTTTCATCTCACATAGTTGGGCTTCCTTAGCAACCGAGAACCGAATTTCGTATGCTAAGCCCGGAATAAGGAATTGACCATAAACAGACTAACGCGGAACAGAAACATATGAAACACAAATAATGGTGAGACTCAAATATTGTAGACCTTCAGTAGGAATAATAAGCCCCTCATCTTCGAAATTGAGGAAGAAGAGATTTGAAACGCCAACCGCTAATGAAAATTTTGGAAGTCCCAAATTTGTTTGTACTGTGGCTTCAAAGCCCCCACTTCCTCCTACTTATTGTGTAGGTATTCTTCCTCTCTATCGAAGATAGAAAGCTTGTGAACAAATGAATTTTGGCCCGCTAAAATAAAAATATCTACTCGCAAGCCATGTAATCAGTTTAAGGAAGCTATACTTCACCCAATTTAGCTGACTGACTGAAGTATTATGAGGTCAATCAATTCTTATCCACTTAATTAAAGTTCATGAGTTTAAGTAACGATGTCATTGATGTTTGATTACAGTGTTGACAACGCCTAAAATACCAGTAACTACGATGAGATCCAACGCCCGATCTCGCTGTTCATCCAGTTTTACATGTAGAAAGTCGAGATGGGAATATGGTACCGTTCCTTGCTCATATGTTTGCGACGGCAGTCGAGATTGTAATGACGGCACTGATGAAAACGACTGTTAATCATAATGAAATTACGACCAAAGTTTGAAGCAGTCTTTTTAATTATGTAGAACTTTACACTACCTATTAAAATCGTATCATCCAATTTATTAATTAAGTAATTTCCTGACAACATTAAAATGTGTTATTCGAAAATATATTTGTATTATTGAGCTGAACCATTCCTACTGTTGAACTTCTCAACGTCAAACTTGATTTTCTCGATCATTTCGGCTGTTCTCTGAGTTGACAAACATCATAAATTGAGAAGTAATTTCTGTTAATTTTTCACTTTTGAGTCCTCCAGGGTAGCGGAATCCCACTTGGGTGTGTAGGTATGTGAATTAAAGTCCTCCAAAATCCGAAACTTCGACTCCTATTTCACGTTTTTTACCTTCTAGAACAATTTTGGCTCCGATCATTATCACTTTTTTCATTATCACTTCCATTATCTGTTCATTATCACTTTTTTCTCCGTTCATTATCATTTTCATTAGGTAAATCAAGTTTCGGGTATAGAAACATGTTGTACATATGCGGAATCAGTTTGAAAAACACAAACAGGAAAACGCGTCCATTGTTCCACATAATATGTACATATTATGTACAACAGTACATATTATGTACTGTTAGATATACGTATATACATATTAGGTACTTAATTATTTCCGTACCTAATTCTGTCATAAATATAATCAACCCGAGAGAATTTTCACTTACCAAAGTAAAGGGTGTCCCAGAATTAAAGATCCAAACTTCTTCTTAATGTAAAAACATTAATTTGTGCGTCTAAAAAAAAATTCAAACCCCCACCCTACCCCGCTTTTTTAATTTTAGGTATATTTGTTCGTGTTTCCGTTGTTAATTCGTAAAAATGGCAGTAACTCCCTTAGATTACATATAAATTCAAATTTGAGGATACCAATGGAAAAATCATTAATAAATTTCCTTTTTGCTCAATTCGCAATCAAAATTAGTGCTAGCATGTAATCAAATTTTGCAAGTTCAACTCTTTGGTTGAAGTTGACGTATTTTCACTCATTCCCAAACGTAAAAAACATCTGAAATTCAGCAACTTTCCAACGGCGTGTTCAAAATCATTTCTATCTGCGTAATTTTCTGAGACGGCGTTTAAACGCGGTAAAACTTAATTTTGTTTAAAATTTGAACTTGAAAAGTTTTTTACGTAGGTACTCAGCTCGCGTAAACAATTTGAAATGCGTAACGAGCAGGAAATTTAATTTTCTTTCCATTGGTACTCTTAAATTTCAACGTACATGTCATCTGAGTAGCTACGGCACTTTTAACAAAAGATCAAAAACGCGAATAACTATCGCAACATTAAAAAAATAATTCGGGTTGTGGATGTATTTTTGGAAGAAATTACCTATAATACTAAAGTGTGTTGTTGTAAATTAGCCGCAGAATCAGTTCCTGAAGCTGGGATCAATAATTCTGGGGCAACCCGTAAAAAACGAATAAAAATATAGGTAATGGGGAGGTCATCCAATATTACCCAACGTCGGGTCTAAGAATTTGGAAAGTTTAGGAAGGTTGAGGCGATTGAGATGGATGAAAGGAAGTGCCACTATAATATGACCATCCTGCTAAGATATGAGCCAAGGAGCGGGTGGTGATGCCATGGAACATTCCTGCCGACATCCCCTGCTCGATCAATTCAGTGGCACTTATACAACTACCATCAGAGGGATGAGCACGTCATTTCAGCTCCGCAGGTGAGCTTAGCTTGATCGCTCACTCTAGTGATCTGACTTGACACCATGATTGTTATAATAGAAGCAGTGAACCTACTATGTTATCGGCGCTGTAGAATGAACAAGAGAAGTTAGTTTTATTAGAAGTTGACTTCATTGATCGAACAATTAAACCGAGTTTCTCGCAACCACTTCCAGTGATTTCCAAATATGGATAGGTATGCAAATTTTATGAATACGAGGAAGCTATGCGTAGGTAACATCCACTTAGCAAACTTCAATGATTTTTCCGATCTGAAGCTAACTCCATAACTCCCTTTGTATCCACCATTGTGAGCTGTAAGGATCGCTTTTAATAGCTGAAAAGAATTACCTCCAAAACGAAGGAGTTTTGACTATCGATGTGCTTTGGTTCCATGCTCGGGGAAGGCGTTTTTCTACCTTTGTCGTGGACGTCTATGCGAAGTATTCCCGACGTACCCCTTCGCTGCGACAACGGCATATCTCCAGACATTGCTGCTGATGATAATTAACCACCTACAATGCAAAGGAAAGTTATAGAGTTTAGGCTTCTATATGGAATGTTTCAATTGTTTTAAAACTAAAGCAATTAGGAGTTTTAAAAAAATGTCTACCAAGTTGAGTATAGCTTCCTCACTCAGAATGCCTGAACGTAAAGAATAAATAACTACTACTACCTACAGACATAGTACCTACCTCTTCTGCTACAGAATATTTATTCTGTAGCAATAAAAGCACAAATAATTACATCTCCAGAGCACAAATCATTAGATCTCCGGGTGTAGTAAGAATGGGTGTCGGAGTGCTTCTGAAAACTGAGAGCGTTTAATGCATAGAAAACTGGTAGGCAGACCTGGTAGGGTTCCCGCAGTTTCCGAAAATAACCGAGGCAGCTTTGAGAGGTTTTCTGTGCCCTGAAGGCTACCATAATGAGCAGAACGCCCATTTAGGTAGAACTCAAAGAGTTGTGCCTTCTCTTCATTGAGCAACGGGGATTTGGCTTTGCTCCAGTCGTGGATACCTAACCCCTGATGAGTCAATCTCGATTGAAGCGCAGTCCGAGACGTTTCCGAAACTTGAAGCAAAACATCGTCAGCGTAAACGAAAGTGTTCACAGAAATGTCATCAAATTTGCACGCTAAGTTGTTGATATTGTCGCAAATAGTGTTGGTTCAAGCCGAGATCCTTGCTTCACTCCACAGGATATTGGTAGGTAGGGTTCTGGACAAGCATGTATGATTAAATAATTAGGTACAACACGTAGAAAAGTACCTAGGTACCACTGAATAATGGGGGGTGCGCCTTGATTTTTTTTAGATTTTTAATCGAAAGCAGACTACATTCTGAGAATTTTGGCACCAACCGCGACCTTCTAGCGTGAGTAGATCTGTTTTTATGATTTTTCAAAGTTGCGACCGTTTAAGAGGTCACGCGCCCCTCTCGCCTGGGCGGGACCCCCCAGCCCACTGTGACGTCATAAACGGTCGAAACTTTAAAAATTCATAGGAAAAGATTTACACTCGCTAGAAGGTCGCGGTTGGTACCAAAATTCTCAGAATGAGGTCTACCTTAGATTAAAAATAACAATAAACAGTTTTCCCTACCCAGGCGCACACCCTATTCCCCAAAATATGAAACAATATTTTCACGATCATGTTGGACATTGACGACATCCATTAGTTTGGTTTTGTTTGAACTAAGCGTTCATTCAGCCCCCAACTTTCCTCCGGGATTGAGCGAAATCGGGTCTTTAGATCATAAGACTTTTGAAAGGTGATCACGTTTTCCCGTGCTCAGAAGATGCTGTAAGTCCAATGGGAATGAAATGCATAGGGGTCTTTCGACTATAACTCTCCAACCCTTAATATTTCAGACCTTCCTGATAAATATACACTCATTCAGACCGTAAGACAAACGAACACATAACCTAATAGGTTCCGGAAGCTCCAAAATGCAAAAATGGGAGTGAAAATCAATGAGAAAGCAATACCACAATCACCTTTGTCCATATTATTTTTCGAGTTATGAGTTTGCATAAGGATCTCTTCTGAACAACTCAATCAATCTGTCACCCAGCCTGTGTGTAAATTCTTGCCTCGGGGATGACCTACGAAATAACCCTCCGATTTTTATGACATATTGGGCAGGAGCAAACGTGATTTTTCTTGAACATAAATTCCTCATGATATAACAGGTTTAATTTATAGAGTAGTTCGGTTCGTGATTCGTTTCATCACGATCCGACTTGTAAGAACGTATAGTTAGATGTGATAACGCGAAAAAAACATCCACTGTGGGGAATAACATCCCATCCGTTTTGAAGTTTACCAATGCTTCCAACGTGATTGTGAAAACTGTGTTTATTAAGTATCCAATTTATAAGTGGTCAGGCCTTCAAATGCAAAATTGATTTTTGCATCACGAGGAAGCTATACTCTCCACCCAACTTGGACAAAACCATCAAGTGGTAGGCTCCATTTGGGGTCTAGTTGTGCCCCGAAGAGTTTGGTTGATGTAGAAGTGACCTACATGACTACATGGGTTTCAAAATGAATTTTGAAATTTTGAAAACGCCCTAACTCAAAAAATTTCGAAATAAAGGTATTGTTTTTCCTTCAATTTAAGATTCTATAGAATTTTTGAGACCACCCGGAGCTCTGTAGGACAAACCGTTCGCTCACTACGAGAATTTAAAGTTTGAAAGTACGATAAATCCGTACTTATTATAAACTCCGTTCAAATTAAACCTGACTGAAATGCTATCGATGTTTTTCTTCATGTTAGATGGTTGGTGGCTTTGCAGACGAGTGATCTATATAAAAACAATAAACCATTGTGTAATAATTTGCAGCGTTTTTTTTTCGTTCATTTTAAGCCACGGTGTAGTATAGTAATTTCCTACCTGTTGGTGGCGGGCGATATCGCACTTGAATGAAAACTGTGGATTCATTAGCGACCCACGACTGAAGTCGTTGTTTGGAAATATGGAGAGGGAGACTATCACCCCTAATTACACCTTAGGGACCACACCCTTTTTATACGCAGGGGTATTTTCAGCTAACGTGTCAGACAGGGCACGACACCATCACAAGAGTGTCTGTCTACCTACTTGCCTAAACCAAAGCGAAAAAGACTACCGGGAGAACTTGCGAAATCAGATGGAAACTGTAGAAGTTATACAATATGTACTTGATGAGAGGATTTCAAGACTGTGCATGAGCAGAGATCAAATTTATGGAGAACCATTCAGACTCTGATCAGCAGACCCTGGAATTTTGATCGAAATCGAACAGCAATTTTGTATAGTTTTGCCCCTTGAAAGGATTTCATGTTGAAAGGATGTCATCAATGCAGTCACGAAAAGGGGGTACCTACTTGAATAGACCAAAAGGTACAGTATAGTTGTGAGGAATAGAAGATTGATTGATCCAAAGAAGCTCCGAGCTCAGATCCGTGAAGATATTGCATAGATTAGGAGATGGCTTTTTCATCCAGTATCGAGATGTGGGATCATCAATGGCTAGTATTTTAATCTTATTTATCCTCTCTGGATCTTTACTGTTGATTTTCGCTACAAATCGATCAGATAGCAGTTTTCTCCATAACGTTAGAGGGGGTTCCCCAGCCTCTGCCAGCAGGTTGGTTCAGCAGTTGAACGAAGAGCACCTAGAGCCATTCTCAGACCTGTATAGTGGACTTTATCGAGCTTTTCAAGCCACGTGACTGCTGCTGTTCCGTAAAACTGACATCCATAGTCAAAAATACATCGCACTGTAGATCGAAGAAATAGCAGTGCTATTTGTGGATCAGCTCCCCAAGCGGTGTTGGTGAAAGCTTTCATTAAATTCAGATATGGTTCAGCTTTATCTTTAATTTGCAGTATGTGCTGACTCCAATTCATCTTCGTTGTTAACGTCATTCCGAGAAACTTGACTTTAGGAGCACACGGAAACACAAATTTCCTAACGTCACATTCTGCTGGTATGGAAGGCGGTTTCTTCGGGAAAAAGGGCACAAGACGGATTTATTTACTGATATTGATAGTCCTATGCTTTGTAAATAGTTTATGACAGTTGTCGCAGCTGAGCTCATTAGGTAAGTACAGTCATTTGGATCCACTCGCGTTTTACGTTTCAGACCTTTCTGAGCAATTTTGGTTCCGTGTCTGTCACGAAATCCTTGTAACCGGCAAAACTATACAAAGTTATTGCCCGATTACTATGAAATTTTCAGAGATTGTGCGGGTTGGCGTGTAGACGGTCCCCTATGAAAATCATCACCCCCGGACTGATAGTAGCCGCTGCGCATGCGCAAACGTGAATTCCTTGTGACACCCATAACTTCCACATTTTCTATCCGATTTCGATGAAATCTTCAGGGATTAAGCGGATTAGTTTGTAGATGGTCCCCTATAAAAATCAAGCCCTTAAAATTGACAGTAGTCTCTGCGTATGCGCAAACATAAAATCTTCGTAACAGCCATAACACTTACATTTTTCATCCGACTTTGATGAAATTCTCTAGGATTACTCAGATTGGCGTGCAGATGGTCCCAACGAAAATCATCTCCCTCAGTATAATTTGAAGAAATACCTACACTTCACACTCAATTCGAAGAAATTAAGAGTTGTACCTTCATTAGGAAATTTAAAACTGGTTGCTAAGGACGCAAAACTGAGTACAACTCAACGATCAAAAACGGAGATTAGGCCTCTTTTGCGATTCACACTCGTGTTTCTGATTTGTGGTAATTCCAACCCCTAATTGCTCTTGGGGAGCGAAAGGTTGGTCCTTCAGAGCTCTGGGTGGTCTCATTCGATTCTAAAAACTCATTACTATTTTAAATTTAAAAAACAATACGTTTCTGAGCTAGGGCGGTTTGAAAATGTCAGCCCTCATCTTTCAACCCTTAGAAGCGATTGGCATCAACTAAAAGCTTTGGGAGACAACTAGACCCCAAATGAAGCCCACATACATACCAAATTTCATCAAAATCGGCCCATGGTAACTTAGGAAAGTGCCCTGTACGGCGGACGGACGGCATAATTGTTATTCGTTTTTTGAAAATCGATTATTATTGAAAATAATAAACCAAAAGAAGCGAAATGTACTTTTCCTATACGTTTTCAGCATAGTGTGGATGGTTTTGAATAACACCAGTCGATAATGTTAATTGAATTTTATTGAATGAGTACACCCTTCAAGGAATAGTTTGTTCTCGTGACTCTCTTGTCAGAGATGTAAACCATTTGATGATTCACTTCAACTCCTATATATAGATTTTTTTCTCGTTTAAAAAAATATAAAATATGGAAAAATAACTATGCACTAATGAAGAAAACAACGAAGTTTTCAAATAATAAATAAATAAGCTGGAAATGTGACGTTATCGACGAAATGGTACAAATGAAAGGCGACACCCTACCAGCAGGCCTATCATAGAAGGAAAATTATGTGTTGTTAGGGAACGGAAAATTGTTCGTTATACTCGTACAATAAATAATCTAAATTCACAGTCTTCCTTCATTCATTAATATTATGTTAGTGTTTACGATAAACATGTCGTAAAAATGGGACATTCCTGGAATTATTTCGAAGTACAATGAGCTTGAAAAGAGACTTGGGCGCAGAGAGTTACCTGAGTAGTCTCGATGTTGAGAAAATGTTACTCAGGCAGTTGGATGGTATGTGGAGCGGGAGACTTCCAGTCTCTTCATCGAGAAGACACGATTGCCTCCTGCAAATTCAGATAGAACGGGGGATAGGATTGAGGTGACAGGGCTTTTAATATGAGTAGTACCTACAAGGAACTATTGACTCCCTTCTAGAAGTTCCTCAAGAAACGCCAGTTGATACAAGGGACATCGAAACATCGTGTACATAGGACATCGAATATGAGTCTAGGAACAATAGTTGTAGATTGACCAATATGACTATTTGAATTAAACTGTTTTTAGAGAAATTTCAAAAGGAAATAATATTATTGTAATCAGTAAAAATAATTGGAAGAATTTAGAGAAATTACGTCAAAAATATTCATAAGTTGCGAACTCTTATGGACCCGAAGTGCAACGTCCAAGTGGAAAGACTAAACCGAGGCCTTGAGCTGGCAAAGATGGTGGACTGATAACTGGGATGAGCATCAGACTGCTCATCTAGCGTACTGAAACCCTCTGCCACTGGTTTATTAGCAGCAAGTTGAGGAGTTCCTTGGGTTGCAGTGGTACTTTTCACGCGTAATTTGTGGGATGAAATAGGCCACCACGGAGTCACCCTTATTATTTTGGATCCCAACAGCCAGAGTCCTACAAGCAAACTAAATCACCCTAAGCAACAATCCTTAAAGAAGAACGACTTCTACTAAGATGGCAAATTCCTGTTACAAAATTTGTAACAGCATCAATTAAAGATTGTACAACATTTAAAGTATCATTAAAAAGCCCTGTGAAATAAATTGCATAAGCGTCTGGATCCATTAGATGGTGTCCATGTTAATAGGATAACAGAAAACGTACCACAATATTATGTTTATCCTTTCTTTTCGCCCGAATGGAAACGGAAAATTGATGAAACTACAAAATTACTACGAAAGTAAGACCAAGCAGCAGATTTTCATGGCTCGTTTACACCATTGATCGTTTTGTGTGATGGAGCTCTTCAAAGAATCCCAGGCCTTCCTGAAAAGGGCAGCTAACAGGCTGTCAGAATAGTGGGGAAGAGACCTGTTTGAGATAAGCAGCTTTCTGAAAGATAGCAGTGTTGAGGGCTGTATCCATGAGACTAAGGGGGGCCAGGAAAAAGATAAGAAGTCTCAGGACAGAAGACTCCTGCCACTCCTTCGCGACTGAATGACGAGAGAAGCCAAGGAACTCCAGGATACGATTTAGCAACAATATTCGTCTAACGACTTCGAAAATCGGCCCAACTTCAAGATCCACGCTGCCCTCAAATCATGAATAAATTATTGTTCTCAAAAGTTGAAAAAAATACTCTTAATCACGAATAAAGCAAGGGGTAGAGATGGGTCGTTCCAATAGGAGCTGTTACTTGGAACCTGATCCAAGGGTTTCATACCAGGAAACACTTTCCACCTCTCTGAAATTACCACTTCCAGTGGAATGTTCTCACATCACACTTCATGGATCTATTTTTATCCATAAAAGTGCCCACATTATATTCATCTGAAACAAAATTCAGTTGTAGTACAAAGTTGGGCGAGGGAAGAGGGACAAGAAATGTGTATCTGAAGATGTATCCAAAGGAACTGGAATGTAGTTTGATAAATATTTGCATCTTCGCCAAAATTTGATAAGGAAGTCACTGTAGCTGACAATGGAATGGTTAAGATAATGTGGCATTTAACGATGACCCCAAAAAATGATGTGGAATGCTTAGTGAAGCTGCAACCAAAAATGCAAAGTTTGCCACGTAAGCAGATTTCAGTCAGAATCATCATTACAAAGACACTAGCCTATAAATAATATTGACCTTGTTGTTGGTTTCGTGTCCAAGACAAAGGAGTTCCTGATGAAAACTCCGATGTTTTCTGATGTCTCTTAATGGAACTGGAACAGTTACTTGTAACTTGTGACGGTGACGAAAAATACCTGCGACGTCCCATCTGTAACGGAGGCTAGTTGGATATGCCTGGTGAAACATTGCATCAACACTCGTAAAACACATTTCTCACGTAATAACTGCAACACAAGCCTCTTCAATTATAGTTAAAAATCAAATCCTACTTCAGAGAGCAAAGAGCATTAAACAGCAACAGAACTGTCCCATAGGCCTAAACATTACACATTTTAAAACTTTTGATAAACTTTTTTCAATGAGACACAAAACATTTTTTAATGGTACCTACCAACCTACCTATCAATATTAACCTTATACATCTACAATCTTTCTGGTAAATTAACTATTTCATAATCCATTATTGGTTATCGTGTTAATAATCTTTGAGTCACAATATGTATATACGCAATATTAGTTATCTATGTAATAGTATATGACTAAAAATTTATGTACAACGAAATTTTTTTTTCACTTTTTTTAGATTTTTATTTTAGATGCTATTCTAAATTAGAATGATCACATTGAGTAAGGGAATGATAAAAACATTTTCTTACAGCAAATAAATTTTTTCGACTATTAACGATAAAAATATGACCAGATATCGGTGATCACAAGGGGGGGAAAGCTAGATAAAGTTGGGTAACATACAATACTAGATGATGGGTCTTTGGTATTAGGAATAAGAAATGAAAATAATTATCGAATAAACTGACGAAACAAAAATCCACGGGTCGATCAGGATTCGAACCCGAGACCTGCTCTGTGCACGGGGCAACGTTTTTTTCACCAGTGTTTAGGTACCTACTAACACGCTCGTACCTACTCGTACGTAGAATAAGTTGGCAACATATATTTTCATGGGAAGAAATGTCATATTCTTTCTTGCAGTGCGTTTCCATTATTTTATCACATTGAAGCACAAAGGTTATTTCTTTATCCAAGAGTAGCAACCAAATGTCGAAAGCACTCCCGAATGTTAACTCCAGATGCGGCTTGAGGAAAATGTCGTTGATTAGTATTAAATAGCACCAAATAAGAATTTGCGCACGAATTCAACACATTTTTCTACAGCCAAATGACCACCATTCTCACAAATATTTGAAAACTCACCAATGATTTTCGTTTGTGTCACCACTGAGACGAATTAAGTAGTTAAAAACTAAATTAGTAGCTCTTCCAAGAATATACAGCTAATGTTACACAGTTATAAATCATCATTATTAATAGTTAGTATAGTATGAAATAGTGAAACTTGTCCATATTAATACTCATAATACGCTTAAATAATTAAAATTTGTACATCATTATAATAAATACTTTTTTTCAATTTTCAAAATATTTACCCTGAGACCTACATAATCTATTTTATCCCAGATTCGACTATATCAATTAAATTAGTTCAAAATTTGATTTTTCATTATTCTCCTTATTTATTACATTTTACTTTAAGACTTGTGCCCAAAGAGCGTGCGTAAAAATAGGAATTGTCCTTCGATTGGAACTGTACACTTAAAGTAAAAATCGTGAGGCAAATAAAAGGTGGGAACAATTGGAGCGCAGCGGAACTAAATTATGAAAATCTGGTCTTGATTGACGAGTACAAAGTCGATGAACATGTTGATTGGACCAATGGCGACTAACGACAGTTGGCCAGCCTGAGACCAGACAAGGTTGGGTCCAAAGACCACTGCGAGGTTCGACGATGTCATTTTGTTCAGGTCGCAACGATCCATAACCTGTTGAAACCAGAATGTTAGGTTTGAGTCGATTCATTAGTGAGATGTTGCAAAGAGCCAGAAGGAACTAGAGGTGTTTTTTTACCTTTGACAAAAACTGCACGATGTACTTCAAAACTTGATAATTATCCATTGGTAACTTCTCTAGAATCAAAATTTTGACATGTCTTGGCCTCTCATCTTTCGATATACCTGCAAAACACATGGATTATGAGACACTGGTAATAATATTACCTACCTAAGAACAATACCTATTTAATTTTATTTATAAATATTCAATAACAATATTTTTACTATTAATTGAGCCCTTTAAGGGAAAATGGAGTATTTCAGTCAATTTTAAAAATTTTTTTTTTTTCAAAAGAGCATGGGTCAGGAATAACAGTAATTGGGTGTGTTCGTTGAGAAAATGTTTAGAAGAAATTAGTGAAGCTAATGAAAGTTGAAGTTTTGAATGATGTGACGTAGTAAGTTGTTGTGACATAATAAGTTGCTGGCCTTGGAACAAGACGTTCCATCGTAAATCCCATGTGGTCTCTAACGTCCCATGGCCTTGGATATACTACGAATACTACACACACACGCTAGAGGTGTGTCGGTACAGCTGTACCGGGGCTGTGGAACCGAGTATCAGGTTGGAACAGTTCCACGCAGTGACAAAAACTCGACCCTTACCAGTCCAGTTCCACGGACTGATAAGATATCTTGAAATGGCTCTGGACCGGGAAGAGAATCTTTTCCATCGGTCCAGTTCCATCCTCACCAATCAGAATGATCTGATCAATCATCTCATCAATCTGATCATTCTGATTGGTGAGGATGGAACTTGACCGGTAAGGATGGAACCGGACCGATAATATATCATAGAGAATGGTTCAATGGCTCTGGACCGGGAAGGGTTTTGGACCGGTAAGCATGGATCTTGTTCTCAGTTCTGTTCCATGTTGTACCTGGAAGCGCCCTTACCACTTCCATGGACTAAGAATGGTTCATGGAATGGCTCTTGAGCGGGAAGTTATCTTCTGGACTGGTTAGCATGGAAGTTGTCTCCAGTATTATTAATTTATTATTGTCATGTTAAGTTCTTAAACTGCAACGTCATTATTCTTTCCTTGAATTGTTTGGTAACTATTATTTATAATAAATTGTCTCTTTTGTAACACTTGTTCAAATTCCTTCCTTTTAGCGAATTGTCAAGGAAAATGATGCTATTGTATTGCAAGTTGAGATCATAAGCATGGAAGAAGGACGATAGGGATTTGACTGCCTGCTTCATCCATGCCATGTGAGTGGGGTTTGATCGCCTGTACCGGTAATTTGGAACGGTTACATCTTTGTCACCGTAACCGTTGGAACCGTTCCAGGGAAATACCTGGACCGACACACCCCTAACACACGCCCATGGCGTTTTTAACGCCTGCCTTTTTTTAGGACGTCCCACAGTAAGACTTGGGCGTCCTTATGCGATCGATCTGAGGTAAAGTTGGACAACACTCAACAGAAAAAAAAAATTTCCACACAGTAATCCGTTTTAGACCATTCTGAATCCAAATCCGCGAAAAAAACCATAGGTGTATGTCTGTGTGTGTGTGTGTGTGTATGTGTGTATGTGTGTATGTGTGTGTGTGTGTGACAAAATCTTGTGTCGTCTGCACAGGCCTTAGTTCTCAACCGATTTTCGTGGTTTTTTTTTTTGTTCGATGCGGAAAACTATCTAGTTGTGCACTACGTCGCCGGAATTTCGAATTTTGCTTTTTAAGGGGGGGAAAGGGGGGGTTAATGATCAAAAAACGTGCGTTTTTGGGCATAATCTTGTGTCGTCTGCACAGGCCTTAGTTCTCAACTGATTTTCGTGGTTCTTTTTTTCATCGACGCGGAATACTATCTAGTTGTGCACTACGGCGTCGGAATTTTGAATTTTGCTTTTTAAGGGGGGGAAAGGGGGGGTTAATGCTTAAAAACCGTGTGTTTTTGGGCCTAATCTTGTAAACTCTGCCCAGGCCTCAATTTCCAACCGATTCGTGTGTTTCTTTTTTTGTTTGACTCAAATAACTTCCGAGTTGTACATGATTTTACCAGAGTACCAAAATTCGCAAAGGGAGGGGGTGAGTGGGGGGATAATATTCACAAAATATCCGATTTTTCAATATTTCGGTTCCTTTACTGCTTACTAATTGTATCCAAGCTTTGAAATTGAGGAAAAATTCTCATTATACCTCCGATTTTCATGAATTATTCTCTGTACCACCATGGAACTAATAGTGGTGCCAGGACACCATAAACCGCATATTTCGTGTTTTTTTTTTTTTTTTTTTTTTTTTTGTGTGTTTCACCTCGAACACGGATGCGAACCTTGATGGACCGCCTACTAAAACTAATAGATGAAAGTTCAATGTTACGACGTATTTCCGCTTTGGTGCCAGACTGGCACCATTGGCGGGGGGGGGGGGGGTGAACTCGAATTCGCATGTTGGGTATCGTAGATCATGGATTATTAAATGCTCTTCAGATTCGAGTTTCCCACGCCGCTAGAAATGTTATGGTTGATAATGGAGAGGGGGGGGTGTCACTATTTCTTCCCTAAAGTAATAAATGAATTACATCGAGTGAAACAGTTTTATCGCTTACCAACTGGTTAAACTGATCTAATGCTTATCCAATGGGACGTCCCCTAGAATGCATGCATTACTAAACAATATGTTTCAAACGTGTGATCTCTTTATTTAATTTTTCTACCAGATGTTATATTATCAATGGGCAAAAAGTTGGAGTATAGAGGTTTTCAACAGTGCTGAATCCAGATTTGAGGTCAAAAACCTGAATTTCCGAACCACCGAAATATCCAATTGTTTCCAAATCAATATCAAATGTTTGCTATGGGTTGGGCACATCTACTAAGAAGCCTAAATCAACAATAACAACATGATCATGATGAACATCTCAAACATATCAACAGATTAATTTGTAAAAAAAAAAAATATATATATATTTGTTCCAGAATAGTCTTACTAGGGAACTGAGTGATTTCATCATACAGCTCGAACGTCATCAAAGGCTCTTCAAGTTCCCTGAGGAATGTTTTGAGTAAAACTGCGGCAGTGTGGACGTTTCCATCAAAATCCACAGTCTCCCCAAGGTTGATTCTCGTTTGTAGTTCCTTCACTTGAGCAACGTTCGCAGACCGTCTGAATATTCCTTCAGTCTCAAGAGCTGGGTAATAAAGAAAAATAGTTCGTATCAAGAGTGGTAAACAGTAGGTAGTACGAATTTCACTCAGCAACAAGTATTTTAACAACAATTTGTTTTTGCAATGAGACGACCCATACTCCAGTGTATGCTTGCTGATACAACATAAAATACTAAATATTATACGAAATTCGTACCATCTGGTGTGCTAAGAAATTCGACGCACTGACGTACGATAGGAGGAATAACCTCTCCACCATGATTGTCTTTGATGAACTGAAGTGAAACTCCGAACTGTTGAGTAGGAACTGGGACAGGCGAAGGCGACACAGTTGGCACTGCCGTTGTAATGGGAGTTTTAGCAGGTCCAACCAACTTTGCGTCGTGCCTACATGATGAGAAATTAGAGGTTCAAGTACATGTAACCCACATATAAAATTTAAAAAATTAAGTTTTGTACTTCAAGGGGGAAGGATGTTATTTCAGTTTGGATTAAGATTAGCATGGCTTAAAATTTGAGACAAGTATAGATCACTAGCAGGATCAACCACAAAGTTGATCCGACTCGAAGGACCAACTGACAAAAGATAAACTATTTTACAGTGAAAATAATTACACTGAAATCGCTGTTGCAACCGTAAAGGGCCGTTCCAGCTGTTACAATACAAAGATTGGATCCACAGTGAGAATGGAATGGATTGGTTCTATTCATTACCGTTCCACACAGATTCAAATGAAATTGCTATGAACGAATTCATTATTTGGATCTTGGATCGATTCTGTCTCATATCATCAGTTGTGACTGAAACCAATCACTGAGAAAAAAATGCAGAAGCACATTGAAGGGCGATTAGAACCATGTAAGTATGACATCCAACCATTTGGATCCCTTCCCTTTGCTGGATCGGAATTAAAACGATATCTGATGCTGCCTGGATCTGTTACCTCGCCTTGGAACTTGTCTATATCATTTCATTCATAGAAAAAATGCATGGGGATGAAGCAAAAGTGAGTAGGGAAAGGCCATGCAAAGTTACATGTGGAAAAAGTGGCTCTGGATCGATATTGGACCGTAATGGAAAAAATACCCGATTCCACCTGGTAATGGAAGTTTGTTCCAATCCACGAGACTGGTGGAACGTGCCATCCCTAATCTAAGTAAATTTATTCAAGGAGCTTTTCTAAACCCATTCAATGCCAGCAGTGAGTCCACCGATTTCGCCCCAGGCCACAACAGACAAAGAAACTGAAAGAGACCGCAAACTGTGCTTCACATAAACTGGCAAAACGCTTCCCTGAAACCGGGTTTCTCCCAGTCAGCTCCTTCTGGTGGTGGGGGGGAACCCTCCTCCTGCCGTTCGTGGCAAACCAGAAGCATTAAGGCCATATCACACGAGCGATTTTTCAGCTTTTTTCCGCAGAAAAATCGCTGGAACGTGAAGAGGAAGAAGTACTGTGATTCAAGTATCCATGCAAGGGAAGAAGTACAGTGTTTCAAGTATCCATGCAGCGGGTTTTTAATTCCACTTCCCCACCCCCCCATAGCGCAGCCTGCACCCTGGTGGAGCAATTTTTCTAGCTTTGGAATATTTAGAACGCGTTCTAATTTTTCTAGTCCGCCATTTTGTGCGGGAAAAAAAGCTGGAAGGAAACCATTTGAAGGTTCTCCATCGATAAGTAATTTGTGGTTGTAGCATTCCTTGATCTACTAGTCGACGTCTGTTCAGTTTTCTGCAGTTTTCCGAGAGAAAAATTAATCAGTTCTTCGTTCATTTTTAAACCTCCAACAAGTATGCCGCCGAAGGATATAGTGAATAGGTGGACAACAAGTGAAACTTCGCTTCTCATCAATTGTGTAGAGAAATATCAGAGAAAATATCGGAGAAATCACCACTAATGATCAAGGAAATAGGGTCCATTTTGAAGAATAATACGACAGGAGCACAAAAACTGAAGAAAACGAGATCGTAGTGACGCCACGGAGACAAGTAAAGTGATTATTTTTTCTGGGAGTGGGAGCGACGCTAAAACGTTGCTTCAAAATTCCACACTACTATAACCTGATCCAAAACTTGTAGTCACGTTAGAGTGAAAATCGCTGGCCGCCAGAATGCGCTCTATTCGCAGTTTTCTGTGGTTATTCTTCTTCAACTTCGCCTAACTTATTCTAACTTCCTCTTCACGTTCCAGCGATTTTCCAGCGGAAAAAAAGCCAAAAAATCGCTCGTGTGATATGGCCTTTAGAGTGGTTTTTGGCAACAGGCCACCGATTCGACTGGACTGAAAAATCCTCAAAGGAGAGGCTGTCATATGACAACACCGGCACAGCAGGACAGGTTGGCGTGTTGTCATATGACAACGCTGGCATTGAATGTGTCAACACGTATTTTAATATTCCATTTTATATCACTATCATTGCTACATTACATAATTTTTTTTCCAAATTAATGCAATTTGTATATTAAGGTGGGTTCACAAGCGTCCGACTCTGCGACTCTTTCCGTTTCTTTCCGACATTCCATTTGGGTGTTCATAGGCGTCCATTTTCTGACGCGCTTATTATTGCATTATCGCGACCCACACCTCCCTCCTTCCACCACCCACTTTTACCACCCTCTCTCCGACTCTTTCCGTCAAATATCTAATTTTTCGGATGCGGACAGTCCCTCCCAAAAGTGCCTCTCCAACAATATTACCCCCCTCTCTCCGACTCTTTCCATCTGTTGTTGGCCAATCAGCGAGCAGAATGCAGAGTTGGACGCTTGTGAACCCACCTTTAGGCTATACAGTGCACGAAGGTACCTATATAAAGATAAGTCTAATCATTTAACACTTTCAATGCGGGAGCCTCTAGCCGTCCAACGCCACCCACTGCACGCTACCTGCCCGACCGAGCGTCAACGTACAAGGGTTGCCTCGAAGGTACGACTGAAACTTGTGTTCAAACCTTCCAATCTGCTTCCGACGCTATCTAGCGTGAAGCCAGGAAGGTATTGAAAGAATTTTCCGCCCAACTGGCGCTTGTAACGGTTATTTCGGTAACTTACTAACCTTGGAATGCTATGAGTCAATGCAACGGGCTCAGTCTACCCGAGTAGACGGCAGTGGGCTGGGGAAGACTCTCCGTCTACCCGGGTAGACGCCCGCACTGAAAGTGTTAAGCAATAATGATGCATTTTTCTTCTTGTGAAATTGTACAGAATGGTGCCAAATAAGCATATCTATCTAATAATGGTACTGCTGGTAACTTACTCTTGTACCAAGGGTGGAATGGTGATGTGATCCAAATTTAAATGTTTTCCCAGGTCACTTAGATAATTTAGGTACATCACTTTTTTACCAAACTTGACGCTGCAACAAACATTGAAACTTTTCAGACATCTATTTCCTACAACTATAATTATAGTAATGGGATTGCATACAGACG
Source organism: Apolygus lucorum (assembly GCA_009739505.2). Classification (NCBI taxonomy): domain Eukaryota; kingdom Metazoa; phylum Arthropoda; class Insecta; order Hemiptera; family Miridae; genus Apolygus; species Apolygus lucorum. The sequence goes on along the minus strand of CM019170.2, from coordinate 34,788,547 downwards.
ATAAGAAGTTTTTCACAAATGGAACGAAAATGTTTTATCTACCTTATGGCTGCCTTGAAAACGTGCCAAATGACTCGAATGAAATTTGTGGGGTGGACGAGGTAGAGAGCTTTTAAATTCTTCTTGTATTTACGATCGAAGGCCCGGTATGCGCTCCACATCCATGAAAACGAAGGTTTGTTCTTACTGTTGAGACCATGGTGGAAATAGACAATACTGTAGTCTTGTTCCACGTATTTTCCCAGTGTATATAGCATGTATCTGAAATAAGATTGAAGCGTCAAATTTTACGGATTGATTTCAACACCGCCGACATAAGTACAAAACACAAAATAGACTGCAAGCACACTTTTTGTAAAGTTTTGGAACATTCACGCAGCAGCACTATAGTTGTAGGATATCCCTTATAGGTAACCTTAACCCTTTAGCGTTTTGTGTCCCTCTGAGAAGGACACATCGTAGGTACGCTTGATGCTCAGCCATCTGAACGGGATCTTGGACCTAGACGTTTTGTGTCCCTGGGAAAGGGACACTACGTAATAATCGATTAATTCCGTCCAGGTGTCGGAAAAGCCGATAGTATCGGTGGGTTTCTTTATTTACCGGGTAACAGTGAGAAAAAGTGCACCGCCAAATTTTTTGTTGTTGGCGAACCTGGTTTTTTCGCGATTGTGTCCCTCTCCCAGGGACACAAAACATCGAGCACAACGACTAACAACCCATTCGATCTACTTTTTGTTCCTGTGCATCAAATTTTTCAATTCTTCCTCATTGTTTGGATTGTCAACGCCAAAGTAAATGAAACTACATAAGTTACTAGATTTATTGCAAAAAGAACGAAATTTATAGATCGATCTCTTCTTGAGTTATGATTTTTCAAAATATGGGATCAGTACCATTGGTCTGGTCATTTTTACTACAAATTCGATAATAACAATTCGGAAATCGTTTCCAAGCACTCGTTCATGTTCGTATATAATTGTTGAATAGCCATAGTTTCATGTAAAAAAGTTTGATCTTGTCAATTAGTGGCGCTTTCGAGTTATTCCCATATTAGTGAACCTCATATTTCACCCCTCGTGAAGGGCGCTCTTGGATCTTGCAATGTTCACGTCCTGTAATGGCATGCTCTTAATTTTCTTTGTTTTTTTTTTCCATTTTATAACGGTATTTAGATTGAGGATATAGTATAACTTCTTTTGGACGCAGAAGTAGTGATATACCGAAGAGGGGGAGGGGAACTGCGAGGGACTGTTTCATTAATTTTTCTTTTTTCATTTTTTTTTATTTATTTATTATTTTCATTTACATTTTTTTATTTTTTTATTGTTATTTATAATTATTTATTTATTATTTTATTTATTTATTATATTTTATTATTTATTTATTTATTTATTTTTCTTTTTCGTTTCAATTTTCATTTTTTTACCAAACAGAAAACATTATTTGTCGAATTACAATAAGGTAGGAATAAAGAAAGGTAAAAAAAGAAGGTAATTTTTCTGACTAATGGTCAATGGGGTAGTTGCATGATATTTTTTTGTATTTTTTCTGTGTAGAGAATCTCTATTGAAGTACGTATCTGCAAATAAAACTCCCGGAAACGCTTCCTAAAAATTTAGAGATTTTTTCGAAAAACGGGATTTCGGATTCAGGCGGGAAAACCTACACACGGCTTGGACACTGCGGGGTGGGGGCTACGTCACGGGTGTGAAGGGGGCCAAGACACCCCTACACCACTGTTACCCTGACGCAAGGTTAGGGGTACTGTGCCAGGGGGTCCTTTGATAGCAACCCTCTGTTGGGTTTACGTTCGTTTGTGGCAATAAAATTGGAGAATCACTCACACTTCGTGGTGCTTTCATACTGAATTTTGCTAGCTGCGCAATTGAAACATGTTGCATCAAAGATTTTGTTTCCTACTGGCATTCCCTCCACTGTAACTGAAATCGTACATGGTTGTGAGGAAACGCGGCGTTCTGGTGATTCTCGAGCCACAACCTCGCAAATTTGCTAGATTCTTCTAAGTTGGACATAACCAACATCGTTTTATTTAACAATTTACTAACACTCATTGGTACTAAGTTGTACAGGATAATGACACTACAATGAAACTTCCAATAAATGAGCAACCATTTGGATGAAGAAGTAATACACACAAGAAATCAAAGTTACAACTGACCTTTTACTATAAAAGTATCAACTTACTTCACATTATTGGCTCCTTTTATTTCGGCGCTGACGAACTTGTTGTTATTGACGTAAAAATCGTACAACATGCCAATATTTATGTACGGAATATTTTCCAGGGAAGCTACCTCGAAACTCTAGTCGATGGCTCTCCTTTTTGGCATATTGACATTTTATTTCAATACTTTGGCACATCAACGAAAAAAAGTTACGGTTGTTTTTCTGATGATTTCTACTTACAGCCAAGTCGTTCCTACCGAACTTTATCTTCGTCATTCGCGTTCGTAGAAAAATCGTTCACCATTTGTTGGAAAGCCCTACATTTACGCATAAATGATATACTGCCAAAACCGTTATACTTACGGAAGAAACTGAGATATACCCCTGAGTTAAAAGAACTATCAACAACATACGAAAGCAGATTGGGTAGGTAGCAGGAAAAAGTGAAGACATGTGTTGCAGACTCGTATGCAAGCGTTTATTAAAAGCTTCTTGAAACTTTACAGTGAACATTATCTTTTCCAAACCAATCAACTAATAAATTATGGTAAATACTGGTGTAAACTATTATGGTAACAACTCGGACCGCACTACGAGAAAAGGCCACCCGAAAAACTGATAACGTGATAACTATGACCGTAAAAGTAACGTGAGGTTTTAGCGCCAACACAACAAAAAGAAAAACAGCCAAAATTATGCTTCCAAATTATCAATTTAAACGATTAATTCAAACATAAAAAACCTGAAAAATATATTTCAAAGTTTTTTCAATCATCACCATCATTTTGCAAGTATATTTCAATGTTTCTGACTCGAATTGTCCTCGATTGCAGTGATCTCAACGCACTCTATCGTGAGATTCTCGTTTAGGGATGACGTAAGAGGAGTGGCCCGCCAACACTAAAAAGGATGGTACTTCTTTATTGAAATACGGCTAAACTAAATGGAATTTCGAACTGAAAACTGGTCCACATACGTTTTCAAGTGCGCTAAATTCGAATCTGAAGTCAAAAACACGAAATTCCGACCCATGCAACTACCCCATTCTATGGTACAAAACAAAGCTAATTCTATGGTACAAAACGAAGCTAATTTCTGTGATATTTTACTTCCTTGGAAATTTGATTAAGGAAATGTTGGTCAATTATTTAAATAATAACGTTCTGAATGAAATATTGTTTCTTTTCTTCACCAATATACACTGAAAAATTATTGGGTTATTCAAGAGAGATATTGTGCCCTTCTGGCAGGGACACCAAACGCCGAGTTGGAAATGACAGACGTTTCTCCAAGCGGATTGTGTCTCTGAGAGAGGGACACAAGGAAAAGCTGATTTCCTCAGCCCCTGATAATGAAATGAATACTCTTTCAGCTGGGCAAGGCTTCAGAAGTAATGGGCTACAGTACTTAATAGGTGGAAATGAAATTCTGTGAAAAAAAAATCTGAGCAAACAGGGGTCAGGCGAAGGACCCTGGCAGGGACACAAAACGTCTAAAAAAAACCATTTTCAAGGTCGAACGCTAAAGGGTTAAGATGCCCTTATATGACCGAACCACTGATCTAAGTTTGTAGGGAGGGGAGCCAAAGAAGCCCCCGACTTCTGGTCAGGCTGGTCCAGAAGAGTCCTCGGGCCCCAATCTTACCTAATTGGTCCACATATATTGAGAAAAGCGTGACTATGCGTGACTAGTCTTAATGAGTTCGCGGAGCATTGAACTTTTACACCAGCAAAGATCACAAATCGTTATCCTTGAAGCATGGAATAAGGAGATGGAAGTTCACTCATCGACCAACTGTACCTGTTCCACTGCATTGAGCGTTTTGAGGTAGGAACTGATAGGAACTCACTGGAAACTGCTAGATTTTTTATTCAGTTAACTCAACCAAAGCTATTCCGACCCATCTGGTCTCAGAGCGTTCCCAGTCACAATACCTGTTTGCACAATAATTCATTGAAACGTGATAATTTACTAACTTGAGGAGGCGGTCATGGTTGATCTCTTTACTCGGCGGGAGTCTACAGGCGGAGACGACAATTATTCGACGGCCAGCGGTATCGTCTCCCACCACTTCGACAATGCCGTACTTGGCAACGTCGCTGAAATCCTCGTCGTCTTCGTCTTCAAAATGGTAGGGCAGAGAGTCATAGCAACCGGATGGTGCGTTCACCAGTTCCTCTTCAAAGTTCTCCTCGATCGTGCCGTCAGACACTGGAGACTCCAACACGAAAGGCAGACAAATGTCTTGATCGAGAACTGGAAATACAAACGTTCATTTGATTTGTACGCAAGGACTCGTCATATTATTAATTTAATATTCAGTAGATACGAGTATATTTGGTTGGTGTTAGTCAAGAACATGGAAGAAGATAGGAGGAAAGCTCAGTCAACGTTAAAAAACGTGACGAAAAATCTAACTAAATTCCTACAAAAAATTATATCCAGTGGCTGTAGTTACACTACAATATCATCATCTATCATATGCATCACTCTTATCACTGCATTTCTGCCGAGGCGTACCTACCTTCTGATGGTCTTAAGTTATTGGAACTGACATCTACCAACACTACTTCATGTTTTGAATAAGTGAAATGCAAACTAGAGATGAACCACTGTAGATGAATGGAAAGACGAGAAAATTAAACTTGGAGACGAACCACTATCAAACAGAAAGATGAGAAAACGTACTTACGTTAGCAACGAGAAACACATCTGAAAAGTACGTTGGAGTAACTGTTATCAGGACTGGGGAGAGGGGAAGCGTTACGAGCTCTAGTGACCGCGAATAGTACTTCTTAACTCTGTTCGCCACCTAAAGAGAACACTACTGTCGCGATAAACGAAAAAAGTGCACGCATCGGCCCATTGAAGTGAGCTTTCCTCCTATCTTCTTCCATGGTCAAGAACATCATTTAGGATTGAGTGATGATGCACATTTATTTTCAGAGCTCTGTCTTGAATGTAAATAGCTATTGGGAAATATATAAATATTGGATCAGTTTGAAGAAAAACTGAATACTTGCTTGGATACATGGGTATACATAGATAAATATATACCTACAACAAGCATTAAAGATGCTACGATAGACGAACATTTTTGCGGTTTAACACTTTCAATGCGGGAGCCTCTAGCCGTCCAACGCCACCCACTGCACGCTACCTGCCCGACCGAGCATGCTCGAACCCCCCGTCTACCAGGGTAGACGGCCGCATGCGGCATTGTCCCAGTGTATACTAACCCACAATGCACTTCCCGCCAGTGTATACTTCAACACTGTTTACTCTGAATAAAGTTAGAAGAAATAAAGGATTTAGCACCCTTGAAAACCCCCGACTAGGTACTATTTTCAGCTCAAAATTACGTGTGGTATTGACACAAAATGGGGCGAAAATGACACATTTCCTCCCTCTTCTGACCCCTATATAACCCAATTTCGCCCTCTTCTGATCGAATCATAGTTAACAAAGTTGCACCTTTTTTGAAAGCTCTCACAGAAATATAAAGCAAATCTGGTGAAATACCCCATTCCCAAAAATACACCGAGGTAGGTACCCACCTGTGAAATCCAAAGGGCGCCTCGTCGTGGATGTCTTGTTTTTTAGGCCTGATGGACCTGGGGTTTCTTGTGACATCTTTCGGTGAAGAATAGTAGAGATTATCTTTCTGTAGAAAGATGCAACGGTACAACTACCAAATGGAACCTCAATCACGAATAAGAATGGGAATCACAGGAATCACGGACGATTTTCATGCATAGTTACAGGATAGCCCCTCGGTTGACACGTTTTTCAGAGCTTGTCTTCGTACAAAACAGCGTTTGCAAAGGAAATAATAATATAATAAAGAACTAGGTAAAATAACTGCGACGAAATGAGCAAAAACTCAACATACAAGGGTTGCCTCGAAGGTACGACTGAAACTTGTGTTCAAACCTTCCAATCTGCTTCCGACGCTATTTAGCGTGAAGCCAGGAAGGTATTGAAGGAATTTTCCGCCCAACTGGCGCTTGTAACGGTTATTTCGGTAACTTACTAACCTTGGAATGCGATGAGTCAATGCAACGGGCTCAGTCTACCCGAGTAGACGGCAGTGGGCTGGGGAAGACTCTCCGTCTACCCGGGTAGACGCCCGCACTGAAAGTGTTAAAGAATCTACTAGTTGGTAAGTCAAGGAACAGCTAAGAACGCTATTCGCCATTAGGAACTCAATAGAGTTCCTAAAGATGATTTTGGCATAACGGCAAAGCTAACGGCGTCCGTAGATCACCTTCTGCGCATGCGCAGAAAATTACGGCGATCAAATAAAGTCCGAGCAAATAACGGCGAACGTTCTGGCCGCTAACTTACAGCCATCTTGCTAACGTCCATGTGACTAATGGGCTGCCGTTAGAGCAGAGTGAACCTGACATGCCAGTAACAATTTTGCAACCACCAACATCAATTTCAAAACAAAGCCTCACCTCACCTCACGTTCCCGATTGTAAGGCAGATCAAAGCGAGGAACAACAACAACATTCAGTGTAAGTAAAATTGTGTGAAGGTGTCCCTTCGTTGTTTTTATGAAAGTTGTCATCCAAATCGCTATGGCCGATAGTCCTGAAGATTTAATCCGGAAGATCTGCTCTAGATCAACAAGCTGGTTTGGATAGGCCAAACGACGTAGAAGAATACACAGGGCAGTGATGCCTGGCACTCTGTATCCTTGCGCCCTTACAATATTGGGAATACCTAGGCGCTCCCGCAGCAGGCATATGTCCGATTTCTCGAAACGGAATTGCGGACGAGCACCTGCATCCGAAATTTTGTCCAGCGAGAAACGCCCGTACTCCGAAGGCCGCCGTCGTCGTGGAACGTTTTCGACGTACGTCTCCAGCACGGTGATCATATCTTCAGCGGAAAGTAGACCCGCAACGTAAAAATTCAAAAAATGATCCATCTCGAACAAACACCTTGACAAGATGTACTTGAAATAGCGAACAACGAACTTGAAAAACAAAGGCACTCAACAATAGAGAACTGAGGATCTAACGGCGGAGCCAGAAATTCCTGTCACTTTAACTTTCGCGTCACTTTTGTCATCGCCGTAAAATTGTTCAACATCGCCGTTATTTTCGCTAACTTTCATATAGGGTTAGCATCCGATTTGACTCGCCCTAGACAGATTCATAACGGCGATGCCTGTAACGTTCGCCGTTAAGGAAGATGCAGTTTAGGAACTCTCTAATACCAGATTCTTACCTGGATCGATTGCAGTGGTATGTAATTCGGTGTCATCAAATTCTAAATTAGGCTCATAATCATGCCAATCTGACAGGCTCGGATATGGATCTTCTGGATCGTTCTGAACTCCTGAAAAATTAAATTTCAAGGATCAGTACAATAATAAAGGATAGTGGTTGATGTGATATCTGTACTAACTTGATATCGGTAGGTGACTATTAAATAGTAAATTTTACTACCTCTAAGAATCCCTAGTTAAGACCAAGTTTCCTTGAATCAACCGTGAAGGAATTATTACTCTTTTCATGGGATCAACCTACTCATGTACCAAAACAAATCTTGTCCTTATCAGAGACCGTGGGACCATGGTACCACGTAGGGGTGGGTACCAAACTTGGCCTAAAACAATGAGGTTCGAGTGACGATTTATCTACAAAAATTGAAAATCAACGAATGAAACTCCACAAAAGAGCTAAAATGTGGAAAAACCAGGAAAAGTATTGTTAAGCTCTCGATCCCATTTCAATGATGTAACTATGAGCTGGGCGCTGAGGAGATAGCTTACCCCTGTTTCTCAATTTATTCCTTACGTAACATTCGCTACGAAAATCCAATATATTCTAATTATATGTTCAGATGAACTAAACATAAAATCAGATCAATAAGCGACGAATATGACAATATCTCGTAATATACCCGAAAAACATGAAAAATAAGCACACAAAAATCGGGCGTGATTTCTTTACCTGTTACATTCTTATTGAAAGCGTGATTTCCATCTGCCATTGCGCTGGCTATCCTAAATCATCAGGGGGCGCCAAGATTTGTCAGATGTGGAATCAAAAGAGGTTAAGAAAATTAATAATAACGAAAACACGTAAGAAAACACTTTTCTCAAAACCCGATATGAACCATCACTTTCATCACTTGAGATAGATGATGCCAGCTGATGCGCTTTATTGACAAAACGTCACCTCGACAGCCGTTACTTCGAAGTTTTTGCCCTATCGAATGCAAAAGCTACTTTTCAACTTTATCCTTACTTAAAACTTTTCGTGGTGAAAATAAATTGCAAACTTCATGATAGCTACTTCAAAAATTACGATGCTGTTTGATTTTTGTTCAAAATTTGTATATTTCAGTCTCTTTAGTAAACAGCTAACAAGCCAGTTCCTTACATATCTCAAAATTCCGCGGGAAAATTCATGGATGTAGTGGATTCATGGATATTCCTTCCTTATGCAGTTGTTTGGTTGTAGTTGTGTTTTCTTTCTTGTAGCTGTGGTTGATTTTCCTTTGCTGTGGCTGATTATTCCGTCACGTCAATCAGCGCAAAAAAAAGCGGAGGGAATCAATCAATCAATGGTTGATCATCGTTGTTTACTTTTATAAGGGTTTTCGGCAAAGTTCTTCCTTCTTCGTTACGTTTTCTCGGTCTAGTCCTGTGTGATGCGGATTGTGCTGTGGCTACAACTGGTCTTTTACTTTTAGCACAAGCAGACTCAAGATTTCGTGCTTTGCAGTGCTTAGGTATTTTGAAAAATGTTAATTTACTTCTCGAACGATTTCGTTCGAATGCTGGGTCATCCCTAGATTAGTCGAGCGCATAGGAAACTTCATTTGATTGAACTTCGTGGTTACAAATAAGTTAAAGGTAAGAATAAAGATAGAACGTTTTACTTTATCTTATACTTACCTACTACACTTTGAGTCAACTGAACATTAAGCTAAATGATAACTCAACTTCCAAGAAACTGAGAATCGCTCATCTTCTATTCATCAAAATGTATCCAAAACGCACAATATTCTGGGGGTTTAACCTGACTATTTTCAAAATTTCAAGTTAAGAAACAATTATGAACGTCAGAACCTACAGCCCCAGCTAAAAGAACCAAAATGCAGCCCCAGTAAGGTAGGACTACGAGTCTCATTGACGTCCGACCTAACCCCACCTTGTTGGATCGTCAAAACCTGGAATGGGGTATTTCGGTCAATTTTTTTTATTTTTTTTTTCAAAAGAGTATGGCTCAGGAATAACGGTAATCGGGTCTGTTCGTCGAGAAAATGTTTTTAAAAAATCAGAGAAGCTAAGGAAAGTTGAAGATTTGAATGGTGTGACGTAGCTAGCCATGCGTGACGTAGCTAGCCAACTGTCTTTGAAGAAGTATCCATGCACAGAAACCCCTCTTGGATACTACAACATTCCACTCACACACGCGCGCGGGGCTGTCCGCGGCGTAGTCCTTGCTTAGTGTGTGTGCATTTATAGCGGCCCGCCTTTTTCAAACGTGTGATCTCTTTAATTAATTTTTCTACCACATGTTATAGTATCATTGGGCTTAAAGTTGTAGTATATAGGTTTTCAAGGGTGCTGAATCCAAATTTGAGGTCAAAAACCTGAATTTCCGACCCACCGAAATACCCCATTCACCTTGTTATTATTGTTTACGAGAGATATAGAGTCAAAACGACCTATAGAGGAGGTTGTTGAATCAATTGGTTACCTAATTTGAAAAAAATGCCATCAACATAGAAAACGAAGATAACATCCCTTCTTCCGTGTTCAAGGCTCGTGGTTTTAAAAAAAGCTAAATAATCCCAATTGTGACCCTTGTGAAGCTTACTTGCGAGATACACGTTTTCAGGTTGATATCTGAGAAGAAATATACATTAAAATTCATCGTTCAACTTATTTTTTGTTTTTCTGATGCAGGTATCGCCACTTCATTGTACCTACTGATCATCAATGGCACTTGTCCCAGAAGTCATCGTATTGGACGATTCTGAAAGTGAAGATGAAGCCCAGAAAAAGTCGACCAACCCTATTCCAAAAAAACCTGAGACCGAAACTGGAGCAGAAGCAATTTCTTCATCACTGAGAGATGAACAAAGCAAGAATGATGTTAATAGTACTCCTACAGCTCAAAACTGTGGTAGTGCAGCTGCTACATTAACCAAGACAGTAGTTGGTAATATTGCTGCGTCAATCAATTCTGTAGTTGTTAATAATGACGTTCCCAATCCAAAGGAACCCGAAATCATTGAGATTGACATCACAGACAAGGATTCTCCCGGGGATGTTGAGCAGGCTGTTGTTGATACTCTCAATTTTCAAGAAATGTTGGACATCATCTCCAAAGCCACTGAGCAACCGTGCGTTTCAAGCAGAAACAAAAAAGGCCCTGTGTGTTGCAACTCCTGGTGCGATAGTCCTGCATCCATAATACCTGAAGAGTACATTCGAGATTACTATAACATACCTCCAGGGAAGTCTTTCAAACTGTGTAATGGCTGTGTGGAATCCTACTACAGCTATGTTGAAAAGGCTGTGAAGAATCTGGAAACAAATGGAAACATGCTTGAAGGGCGATGTGCTCGAAACAATGAGTTCATAATTCTGGATAATGAGTCTGACGAAGAGGAAGATGCATCGGACCCAGAAATGGAAAAACTCCTGGGGGATGCGATCAAAGAAAGCCTCAAAGAACTTGATCAACAGCTCAACTTCAATGGAATCTTCAACCGTGCCAAAGAACAGGTTATAGAACAGTTGGAGAAATTTGCTATTGATGGAACTGATCTGGCTCACAAGGTTTCCAATATAGAAACTGATCTCTATAAAAGTACTGAAGAATTCAAAAGAAAGTTCAAGAAGGAAAAAACAGCTGTAATGGCAGAACTGGATATGCCACTTGGAACTGGTATGGATCATAACTTGAAACGAGGAAGGAATATTGGTGATCGAAATGGTGCTACGGAATCTTCAGGATTGCCTCAATTTGGTGATGTAACCAGACCTCCACCTAGAGTTGGTGATTCAGTGTATGCCATGAAAGAATACAATTTCTCAGAATGGATCCCATTTACAGTCACAGACGTCATCTATGATGCGGATGAGCACGGGAACTTCGTCGAAACATTCAGTTTACAAACTGTGGTGAACAACGTAGTGCTGAAAAGAGTCGTGAATGGTGACCACGTGGCTTACAGCAATATTCCTACTGTCCAGTTGGGTATAGGTACTCGTATAATTGGTGCGTACAATCAAAATTTGGGCGTCAAGCAGTCAGCAATATATTTGTCTGGTATGGTTGCTGAACTTCCCACTAATATTAATCAATACCGTTATCTAGTGTTTTTTGATAATGGTAAGGCGCAATACTGCATCCACGAAGATTTGAAAGTGGTTTACAAGGCAACCAAGAAAATTCACGAGTACTTCATCGGGTTCCATTCCAACTTTGTACAACAGTATTTGAACAATTTTCCTGAAAGACCTATGGTCAAAACCAATACTGAACATTTTGTAAGGGTTGAGCTGAATGGATTTTGGATCAGTGGTAAAGTTGATATGCTCGATGGATCACTTGCTCGGGTAACGTTCCTTAATGATAATCACTCTGAATGGATTTACCGTGGATCGCCCAGGCTTCGACCTGTTTATGAAAGATTGCAAGCAAATCTTCGAAGTGGTAATAGTACATCTGTCCCTGCTATGCAGCAGAAGACTCGTCGCCCTGCTCCTGCTAAGCAGCTCAATCCTGGAATGCAGATAGTTATTGATAGCAGCGACGACGAAGAAGACAGCAATTCCTCCAACAATGTCAGGGCTGTTGCCAAGAAAAGCACTTCCCGCACAGTGCAGAATCTGCCAGTAACTCAGCATCAAAAACGAGTTACAAGATCTTGTGTTATTCGTAGATTACCATCAATGATGCTGAATCCAAATACGTTCCATCACCATAAGTGTTCTCGAGCCTGTGTAACGTGGGTAAAGTATTCCGAAGATAAAACTCAAGGGGCCAACCCACTGGCTATTCCTGCAATTTTTGCGTTTAGAAGGGAGATTGATGTTACCAGCGCTGTGACGTACACAGCACCTTGTGGGAAACGGTTGAAAAACATTCAAGAAGTCCTCAAATATTTATCAGAGACTCTAATACCCTTAACATTAGACATGTTTGACTTTGATATCAGAACTCAGATTTTTGACGAGTACGTTGTAGCATCTCAGTTCACGATTATGGAGGATATCAGTTTTGGTGCTGAAAGAAATCCAGTTGCCTGTGTAAATGAGGTGGACACTGATTGCCCTGACTTGATGCAGTACATGACTGAGAGGCGACCTCTTGAAGGCGTGAATATGAATTTGGACCCTGATTTTCTTGTGTGCTGTGATTGTGAGGATAATTGCCGAGATCGCTCAAAATGTCGATGCTGGAGACTGACGATAGATAATTTCAAACCATTCAACCAAGGTGACAATAAACGCCATATCACCAAGATTGGATATCAATACCAACGGTTAGATCAGAATCTCTTGTCTGGTATTTATGAATGCAACAGTCGATGCCATTGCAACACAGTAACATGTATAAATCGGGTCGTACAACATCGCACGAGACATAAGTTGCAGTTGTTCAAAACGTCCAAGAAAGGTTGGGGTACAAGGTGTCTTAATGATATCCCTCAAGGCGTTTTCATCAGCACGTATGTTGGGAATATACTGACTGAACCTTCAGCCAACGAAACTGGAACAATCAATGGTGATGAGTATTTTGCGGAGTTAGACCATATTGAAGTAATGGAAGAACACAAAGCTGATTTTGAAGCGCAAGCTTTGAAGATGTCAGACGAAGAAGATGAAGAGAGCGAGGAGGAAACGACTCTCCCCTTGATGTCGTCTTCTGGTAGAGCATTGCGTTCAAGCACCCATGGGAAGCGGAAACGTAACTCTGGAGGTAACACGCCTTCAAAACCTGGATCTCGTAAAGCACCAAGTGTCCAAGAAGCTCCCGTCCTAGTGAATAACAGTGATGACGAAGATGATGATGGCGACTCTGTTAGAAAGTACTACGGCCCTAATGAAACAGTTTACGTCATGGATGCCAAAATAGCTGGAAACATTGGTCGCTACTTCAATCACTCATGCAACCCGAACATCTTTGTGCAGGTATGAACTATTCCATTTTCAATGATAGATGCTTATAAAATAATCTATACTTACATGTGTTAATTTTTTACGACTGAAGTAGAGAAAGGGAACGTACTTCTCATCTCTTTGATAATAGTAGAGAGAGCATGAGAGCCAAGGCCTTTCAAGGTTGGATATGGTGTTGAGTGGTGCTTGCAGGTCCTGATCCACAATAACAGGTAAGGACGGATTCCCAAAGCCAACAGGACAGGGGTTGTTTATAAAGGGGGTAGAGCAGGTGCGCAACCTCCAGTCCCGTGGTCATCAGGTTAGATAAGGTTGGGTAAGGTTAGATTGTGGAATCTATACATTTGTGCGAACTCCATTAACTAGCTGGGTAGCTGGATGAATAATTGGTCGTCCAATTTCAACATATTTGGGAGGTTTTTCCAATGAGCAATGTTAACACGTTGAATGCGGGAAAAAAAACGCGTTGGTCCCCTGTGGCGGAGAATTTTTTTTTCCGCCGAAAACCTATAGCAGCAAGATATTAAAAAGTATATTTTTCCAAAAATTTTGACATGAAAAAAGTTGAGAATTCTGAGAATTTATTCTCGGCGTCAACATGATGCGGCCAGCAGCAGTGTAAAGTTGCTCCAGTTTGAATGGGAAATCAACCCCTATGTGAGTGGGTTGGCTTAGGCCGCCCGTCCACTGGACGCGAATTCTGGCGACCTTTCCAAGGGAGATAGGTTGATGGTGCATAGAAATAGGTAGGAATCAATCATACCTATTTATTCCATACCTGGAAAGAGAACGAGTCTTCTCTTTGTAGAGTTGTCTAGCAAAGATTCAAAACAGAAAAAACCGAGTCAAACACACACAGCTGATTATTGACACAACCAACAATTAAACAATGTCGATAAACCTTAAAAAGAATTACTAAGTAATTAAGTCTTAATCATTCCGTAAAAATGAATGAAAAATGTCAAAACATTACGAAATTACCGGAGGAGTGCACAAAGATAAGGTGTCACTTTGATAACTGCTCAATGCTGCTCAATGGTGCGCCTTTATTTTTTTAAGATTTTTAATCGAAAGTAGACTACATCCTGAGAATTTTGGCATTAACCGCGACCTTCTAGCGTGAGTAGATCTGTTTCTATGATTTTTCAAAGTTTCGACCGTTTATGACGTCACGCGCCCCTCTCGCCTGGGCGGGACCCCCCAGCCCACTGTGACGTCATAAACGGTCGAAACTTTAAAAATTCCTAGGAAAAGATTTACACACGTTAGAAGGTCGTGGTTGGTACCAAAATTCTCAGAATGAGGTTTACCTTAGATTAAAAATAACAATAAACAGTTTTTCCTACCCAGGCGCACACCCCCTTACCTTCTACCTCGACCGATTCAGCTCTGGATTGAACCGTTCGACTCATAATATGTTCATCTATCACGAAAAAAGCTAGAAAAGAGCGGAAACTGAGAACGAAAGAACAGGAGCAGATATTCTTGAACCTGTTTTGCGAGAGGTGTTTGCGTGACATAGATGCGGCCAGCCACAGGGACCCCGGGATTTGCGTGACAGACGCGATCCACGTCCAACGTGTTTAGATAAGTTCACATGGGTGCAATTCATGCACCCAGCATAACGCGTCACATTACACACTACGGAATTTCTGCACCAACATGAACACAGCTTTAGACAGTAGTTAATGGGCATTGGAAACGAAAGATAACGAACTATCTATGGGTCTGTTTGGAGAGGCAGTTTGGAACCTGTTCGGAACCAAACCGGAGCTGAAAAGGGGAGGGGGTAGAGGCGAATGGACTCCTCCGGGCTCCTCCGAACCGTTCAGGACTGCCTCTCCTAACAGACCCCATTTCTGCAGTAGTTTCCAACTAATTTTCCTTTTTCTTTATCCAGAACGTCTACGTGGATACTCACGATTTACGGTTTCCGTGGGTAGCATTTTTCGCCCTGAGACACATCCCTGCTGGCTCCGAACTCACCTGGGACTACGGCTACAAAATTGGTAGCGTTCCTGGGAAAGTCCTGTACTGCTACTGTGGCTCTCACAACTGCCGAAAACGACTGCTGTAGGCGTCTGACTATCCATCATTAATCATCTTCAAAGCTAGAGTTACATTAGGTCATTTATCATTTTTTAAACAAAATGTTACGTTCTCCGAATTAGCATGAAATTTTAATAATCTCTTCATCACCTTTCAATCATCTCTTCATTCATTAATTTCATGAAGTTGTATGAATTTGTTGAAGTCCGTACATATCGAAACTCTGCCCTCTGTGTACATGATGTCTCGCATTGCCCAACCCTGTCGTACCTTCTTATATCATTTCGTGAATTAAATTAATTTTGTCCTGGAGAGCAACATATTTTAGTAAGATTTCATTGTGGATAATTAAATTTGATCTCTACAAAAGAAATGGTAATCTGCAAATTCGTTTTTTAAGTACATATTTTATAATTTACTTTTCTGATGAAAATTGTAGGTACTGTACTGTCAAGTGTACTTGCTTAATTAGTTTGGTAATTACACCACACCCCTCCAACCTGTATTTGACTTATAATAATATTTATAATTGATTGCAATTAGAAGGTAGGCTGGTACCTACCTAAAAATGCCCTGGAGGTTTACTAGATGAACATTTTTACGATGTTTTACTTAATGGAGCAACATATTTTAATCCCATCGTTTCATTTAATTATTATTTTTGATAAAAAATTGTTTGCTCATAACGTACCGCACGACCAAAACTTTTTTCTTCTAAATTTACTGAAAAAATTATTGGTAAAATTTGTTGAATTTATTAAATTTTAATTACCATATTTTATAGTATTTATTGAATTTATAAAGAGTAGGTAATCTGGCTGAACCGTCTGTTACACCATCGGTAGTAACATGGTAGAAATTACTTCCCCAAATGATTTGTTCGTCTTATTCTGTGTCGCTCATAATGCAATTTCGTATCGTAGGTTCTCTTCGTGGTTTTCTGAAAGGTTATGTACCCCCTACCTCCTGTTTTTGTTAGTCTGGTTATCTATTTTGGTCAACATGTACGTACCTTGATCGGACCCTACTTTTTTCTTGAATCTTGAGTGTAAATATTTATGGATTTGATTATTGACAAATAAATTATCATTGAATAAATTGTATATCCTGTGTTTTTACTTGTCTCTCGAAGGCAAGCAACCAAATTACCTGTATGTAGTCCTAGTTGCGATTAAAATACCTACTCTGTTATATTATGTACGTAAATAAGAACATTGACGCTATCAAATTATGTAAAGGCTATAAGATCTTTTAGGATTGAGAAATTAAGTTTTATATTTTTGAAACCTTAATTTCTTAACCTTGAACGTTCCTAGTTCTATTTAAAATTATTAACACGTCTCGATGGACAGGTAATCATAAACTGAGCTACCCAAGTCGCAATTTTGGACGATTTGATTACGGAGTTGAAAAACGATTCAATGTTGATTATTATTCTCTGATGGTACACAGTAATACCTTTCGTTCCTCTGCCAGACCAATAGAAAATTTTATAGATGAAATTTTGAAAAAAGAGGAAATTCCACATAACACGTAACAGCCACCTTTCTTCCTTCTGAATTCGATGAAACTTTTAGGTGTGAAGGTCTATCAAATGGGATGTGCGCATGGGTCGGAAAACCTGTTTATTGTTATTTTTAGTCTAAACTAGTCCTAGACTGAGAATTTTGACACCAACCGCGACCTTCTAGCGTGAGAAGACATTTTTCCACGATGTTTCGAATGTTTATGACGTCACAGTTGGCTGGGGGTCCCGCCCAGGCGGGAGGGGCGTGTGACGTCATAAACATTCGAAACTTTGAAAAATCATAGAAAAAGATCTACTCATCCAAAAAGAGAACGGCTGGTGTAAAAATTCTCAGAATTAGGTCTACTTTCGATTAAAAATTAAGAAAAAAATCAGGCGCACCATTTATTGTCCCCCCATTTATTGTCCCATCATTTATTGTGATCGGACAATGGGGTATTTCGGTGGGTCAGAAATTCAGGTTTTTGACCTCAAATTTGGATTCAGCACCCTTGAAAACCTGTATACTACAACTTTAAGCCCAATGATACTATAACATGTGGTAGAAAAATTAATTAAAGAGATCGCACGTTTGAAAAAGGCAGGCCGCTATAAATGCACACACACTAGGCAAGGACTACTCCGCGTGCGTGTGTGAGTAGTATTTTGTAGTATCCAAGAGGTCCTCCAAGGGTTTCTGTGCATGGATACTTTTTTCAAAGACAGTTGGCTAGCTACGTCACAATTGGCTAGCTACCAGTGGCGCCTCCTCCAGGCAAACATAGCAAACACTGTTTGCCTTACTAAAAATAAGCAAAATGAATAAATTAATTTTTGTTGAGATTCTCCTATATTCCCATTTTTTGCAAGTAATATAATAGGGAATTTAGGAAAATTTTAATATAATTTAGGTACTTTTTCATTATTACCAAGTAAATTAGATGAAATAGGAGAATGGAATAAGAAAGTACGTATTTTGTCTTGGATACTAGCCTGCAACACACCATAGACTGGGAGAGGTCGGTAATGTAGATGATTGCAGATGATAAGCGAACTAGCGCGGGGCAAAGCGATGCAAGGCAAGCAGTTCAAAAAAATGAATTTTTCGGGACTGTTTAGAGTGAGAGGCGACGATCGGCGTGGTGGCGGGGGGTCATCGCGGTGTCAAGTATTACCATACCCCCACTATCAGCTGTTGCAAACAATCGGAGAACTGTTTCGTGACCTTGAAAACAGAGAAGATGAGCCATGGATACTAATTAACCCATGCATGGCAAGACAACATATCCATCCAACCACATTATCTCAAGGAAGGAAAACTTAGTTTTTTCGCCACCGCAATTAGAGGCTGCCTGGCGCTGACTGGTGTCCCGTTCCCGATTTTACTGTACATTTCACTGTTCCTAATCGTTTTTCTTGTTGATAGGTAACCTACTTGGAAATAATTGCATAATATTGTTGATGGTTTACTTTTGAGGTTGTAGCTACTACGTATATTTTGAAAATCGAATATAAAAAACTCCGTCCGTCTGCGGAACTTTCCTTAATTATCATGGACCGATTTTGATGAAATTTGGTATAAGAGCTCCATTTGGGGTCTACTTGTGCCCCGAAGGTTTTGTCAGTCACTTCTGAGCGGTGAAACATTTGGGCTGTAACTTCTTAAGGCCCCCTCTCTCGAAAACTCTCGTTATGAAGGTATTGTTTTTTCACCAATTTGAGATTGGTACCATTGAATTTTTAGAATCGAATCAACCCACCCAGAGGATAAACTATTAGCTCTCCATGAGAACTTGAAGGTTGAACTTACGATAAATGAGAAACACGAGTGTGAATCGCAAAAGAGGCCTTATCACCTTAAAAATTTTAGCTGACCAAAATGCGATCGATGTTCATTTCTTTGAGTTGTACATGTTTTGCTTCCTTAATCAACCCGTAATCAAATTTCTAAACCAAGAAATTCTTTATTTCGTCAAATGGAGTGTGAAGGGTTTATTTCATCTAAATAAACAACATTTTGAAGCAAAAACATGATTGGTAGGTAGTGACGAGGGTAAAGCTGAAGCTTAATCATCAGAAAAATAATAAACCTTTGTGTAATAATTTGCAGCGTTTTTCATTATTGTTTATTCTTCTGTGACTGGCCAAGCTGTTTGCCTCACGAATATTCTCACGAGACGCCCCTGCTAGCTACTTCACACCATTCAAATCTTCAACTTTCCTTAGCTTCTCTGATTTTTTAAAAACATTTTCTCGACGAACAGACCCGATTACCGTTATTCCTGAGCCATACTCTTGAAAAAAAATTGACTGAAATACCTCATTGGTAGCCACTGCCCATGCACAAACATAAAACCTTTGTAATCAGCCATCAACATTTTCCATCCAAAATTGATGGGATGTGGTTGAGACTCTGGATGTCATCGACGTGTGATTAAAATTTTGAGAGTACCTACGCACTATGGATCGGATCATCTGGTACGAGGAAACTATGTGCCACACCCACTTGGCAGACTTTTCGGGGTAAGGATGTGAGCTTTTAGCGTCCTCGGCAAAAGAAGGTGGTAGATATACAGGTGGCATTGGTCAGTACAAAAATGGCCTCGGGATTCCATCGTGAAACAGCTGATCCGTCGTCCCCGTTTGTTTCCTTTTTGGTGAAAATGTTGTTCTAAGTTAGCAGGTTTTTCATGTCTTACATAATCAAATCTACACTGTCACAATGGTGAGTTGTCTCTCATAAACATCAGTTAGAAAATTCCATTGGCCAAAATGCAAAACATTAGTTTTCATCGCCGTGGCTGAGTCGCTCACCCCTTACGATTTTCGGTTTTTGTTTTTGACATCACCCGTGTTTATGCCCTACTTGCCACCCTCGACTACTTCGTAGTTTTCATGCCAAGGGCATTTAAAAAGTAATCTTTCTTTTTCAATTATTTATTTATTCTTAATTTCGTGGTTAATCCAATTGTTATTTTTCCCCCCATGAAGCTTTCGGAGTTCTTTGATTCATTGATTTTGTGGCACTGCACAGGAATGGATGAAGAATGGAATATGTTATGGAATTGAAACATCACCTCACGGGTTATGCTAAGGTAGAAGTACTTAAAATTGTATGTTTATTTGTTAGTTGAACGATGAAGCTTTTGTTTGTATTTCCAACTTGGCAGTAAATTTCACAACTTCTCGTTGCCCTACACTCGGATTGTGGTGACTCAGCTTTCTAAATTTTGCTTGCTTGTTTGCGTATGGTGTTCTTGTATTGTCTGTTTCAGTGTATTTGGAATTACGTTTTGACCTATAACTACTTTTTTCCAAACAGTATAGGTAGAAGTATACTACTCTATAACTGCCTTCCTGTTCTAACAAAGGTGTACCTACTCTGTCGTATGCTGATTAAGGTAACCTTCCTGATGAACCTACCAAAGTACTAGGTAGCAAGTTGAGTGCACGACCCATTCATAGGCAGGTACTATGTTCTACGAGAATGATGTAGTATGCTGTCTTCCTATTACATATCGAAATAGAAAGCAAAATTTCGCATCAAAAGAAAAGACAATTAGGAAATAATTCAACATCTGTTTAATCTTTACATCCTGATTCCATGGAAAGTTCTCCTACCTTGCTGAGTGGAGGAGAGTAAGTATTTCAAGTCCCGTCAAAAGGATGAAGACAGAGAGGGAGTTGATGAAATCTATACTATTTGATCAAAAAACAACAATTCAAACGAAGTCTTTCTAGTTTTGTTAGGTGTGAGCAAAAATCAGAACTTGCGTTGAACTGAATCGTACGATACACATGTAGGTAGTTGCTACTGTTCTAAACGGAAGATGAGGTTACCAACCTGAAAGAACTCTTTCGGAAACCCTACTCTCATCTCTCGGATCCTGTTCAGGTAGGATAATACTGAGACAAAAAATCAATGGTGGGGTTGAAAAGGAGGCGAAAAAATCTTCCTTCCGTTCAAGGTCTTTAATAACTTACGTAAGTGTCCATCTCCCTTTTAGTTCCTACAGACCTCCCGTTGAAGTTGGTACCTCGGCAACACCTCGTTCTTCTTAATTTCAATGTAGATTTAGATTTGGCAGTACATAATGGGGAATTTGCCTCAATTTTAGATTCTGGAATTTCAAGGCAAATCCTATTATAGGGCCCTAGAATAACGTTTAACACTAGGAATAACCAACGGAAAAAAATTACCGTAAGAGAAAATGACTAAACAAGTGAACCTCTGTTACAAAACACCGCGAAAATCGAGGAGTATTGTTGACGTCATACGAAAAAAAAAAAAAACGACGCGAAAGCAACGACAACAGACAGAGTTCTAGCACGCCACACAAAACGATCCAGTGAAATGGCTACTCGAATAATGTGATTCAAATCTTGAAACTAAATAAGAGAAGATGAAGAATAATAATGCTTGATAAACTAGTAGATAGATTCGTATTGTAAAAAAGTGAGTAATACTGTTTCTTTTGGTCAATTTTGTGTCAGGGTTCTTCCTGCCAGTTCGTGGCGCACTCTTACACATTGCCACCACATTTAAAATTTCCATCTTACTTAAACTCTCTAAATTTTTTGGATGCGTTTTCGAGCAGCTCACTATGGTTTTATTCCATAAAAATAAACCCTCATTCGAAAAAAAAAAAATAAAAAAATGTGAGGCAAATTCCCCATTATGGATACGCATCGGTTTTGTAGAAGTGTTGGCAGACTGTCATTATAATTATGTTAGACCTCTTCGTAGGATAGGTGCCTACCGTACTTGGTAGTTATGTACTACCTAGCTCATGCAAAGGGCATTGCTGAGTATGTAATCGAGGTTCGGTCAGGTGATTGATTAATTTTTTCACAGCTTTCAACGTTTTATTACATCATCTTCAGGGAATATTTTTTAATTGATATGAGACGTATTTCTCATCTCAAAACCCGGATCTATTCCTACAATCGTAGCATATAAATAAAAACCTAACTAAAATAATTAAAATGAAAAATAAAAACCTAACTAAAATAAAAACTTAACCATCCAGATCCCACAGCACTGACTAATAACGCCCGCTTTCGACACTCCTTCAAATTTGACGATACAAAAATAAAATACAAAGAACAAAATTGGCTCACGAGTGAAATAAAATAAACAAGAGCAATAGAAAAGAATAATCGTAAACCTGTGAACAAAGGAACCGACGTCAAAGATCTTAGTAAAAATGCTGTAGAAACTTGATTCACGTGAAAAATAAAAGACCGCCGAATTTCAACTTCAGGTGATCCTCTCATACATACATGTCGCAAAAATAATCCTCCGTAAAAATAGATACCTACCGACATTACTGAAACTCTCGTACCTTCCCTAAAGACGCTTTTCGTATCCACTGAATTCATTGGTTTCGACACCTCATTTGATGAGTAGACCTCCACTAAACATTTTGCGACGACTCCTCCTTGAACAAGTCGATAACCATCTCAATATGTGAGTTAATTAATTTTTTAAAGTCATAGTGTACTCGTACGTCTAGACAATGCAATTCGTTTCATGATCATGATCAATTTAAGAATATTTGTACTACAAAATTGGAGACCTTGTCTGTGGATTCCCTGAAGATGATGGATAAATCGTCGAAAGCTGGACAATTTTAATTATAGTACAATAATCAATCACCTAACCGAACCTCAGCGCTGTAGGCCTCCCGAAACACCTCAGATCGTCTTACCCGGAGCGCTGATTCCGTTGAAAAAATTCATGTTTTTTCGCGTTCAAACACAAATTTCTGCAATAAGCCCCTCCTCTATAACAAGAATAACTTAACTATACCGTTGGAAAGCTGAGATTTTGGCGCATCTTTTAGGCCTACAGGTAATAATTCACGGGCTGGATTACAGAACCTATGAGCATTTGAAAAAAGTTGAGATTTCCAACATTTGATCAATTTTTCGTTTCAAGTACAATTTTCGCCAGTTTTTCCGAATTAAAATTTTTTTTTTCTCCTTTAAGGAGATAGGAAATTTTTACACTCTTTCCGACGGTGTAATCAGATTTAAATTTCCATGAACATTCGAGGAGTTATGAGTTGTCGTTTTACTGAGATAAAGTCGAAAACACGGAAAAAAATCTTAAAAATGGAATAACTCGAAAATGAAGCCTTTAAAAAAATTGTCACTACCTTTGTATCAAAATTTGTTAAGTTAGGGCGTTTTCAAAATTTCAAACTTATTTGTCAACCCTTAGAAGTGGCCTACATCAACCAAAATCTTCGGGACACAACTAGACCCCAAATGGAGCCTACGTACCAAATTTCATCAAAATCGGTCAATGCTAAGTGGGGAAAGTGCCGGACGGCCAATTTTTTATTCGGATTCTACGTACCTTGAAGCTTGAAACGTAAACCAAAAAATTTTGAGGGGGGGGGGGGGGATTTTTTCTTGGTCGATTCCAAAGGTTCATTATTGAAAATAATAAACCATAAACCTGCGAGAGTCGTATTTTTCCTGAGTACGGCCTAACGATTTTCATTAACATATTTTAAATCCGAAAATTCATGAGGTTCCATTGCTTTTAAAATCCGCTCAAATTTTTTTTGTTTCTTTTTTTTTTTAAATAAAAATGTCTATTAGTGCAAAATATATTGCTTTCAACGTGAAACAGTTTTGGGCCATCAAACGGCAATATCAATAATGATTAGAAATAATAAATTTGATTATTTTTGCTTCATTACTACTTAAGGCAGGAAGCTTTGTGTTTGAATAGATTTATTAAAAAAGTGTCCTCCCAAACCATTTTCATCAAATCATCACAAAGCTCGAAAAAAATGGGTCTCAGAGCTTTGTGAATGATTGTGTGTCGGTCTGTCTATGGCCAATCCTTGTTTTGCGAAAATTATACGAAATTGTGCTTCCAGAGGTCCTTGTGATTTCAGTCTATATCATACCAATCTTATGGTGCGCGAAAATGTGATTTTCCTGATGTACCTACCAACTTCTCGTGGTCCGATTCTGCTCAAATATGGAAACCAGTTTGAGGGAGGTTCCAAGATGATATTAATGTATTGATTTCATCCAAGTCACTATAGGTCTACCAGAGAAACTTTGCATCCCTTTGGCGCATTCTGCTGGAGAACATAGAACTACTTATCTCTTATCATCAAGCAAATTCCCGTGCGTACGATAATTTTTCGGGAATTTCTCCCCTCAAGAGTGATATGATTTCCCTCCTACTGCAGATTGAAATTCGTGCATTTCGGAGTCTGTTTTGAAGCCTAATTCCAGTATTATTTATTAATAGGTAGACTTCTAAACGAATAATTCGCATGGATATTGTCTATGATAAAATTAGTAATTACTCAAGGACCCATAAAAATACTGTAGGCACTCTCATTCGATTCAGAAAATGGAAAACTGTTAAAAATTGGAAAATAATAGTAATAATAAAAATAACTCTTTTATTATTAGATTAAATTCAAATTTTTTAACACTTTCCGTGCGGATCTAAAAAACTGGTTTTTGCCTGTGGCGGGAGACCATTTTGTCAGGAATTCGGTACTTAGTGTAAACCCGCAAATCTTAAAGATAACAGAATCCCCAGAAGTGAAAACGGGGCACTCTCGTGGCGACAAGAGGACCTACTGAGCACAAGAAAAATCCGAAAGAGGTTCTTAAGTCATCCACTAGGTAGCAGAACGATGAACAGCTCGGAGATATGCTTAGAGTTGTGATGGTATAAACCATCATACGCCACTCGCGTAACTCGGCATGATGGTTATTACCATCATCCGCACGGAAAGTGTTAAAAAACTGATTCTACGAATTTATTTTTTGATTGCCGAATATTACCCATCACCAAACAAAAATATCTGAGAACGAAAAAAGGTAGGTACCTCTAATTTATTACCTATTAGATAAAATTCAAATTTTGTTTAAAATTGATTCTACTATTTACTTACCTGCTACAAAAATCATGTATGTCCGATTAGGTACTAGGAAAGAATGAGAAATAAAAACAGGTATAAACCATAACAGAGTAAGGGAGACAAGGAGACGCCCTTTCGTTCACAGTGCAGCCACTACACGAACTTCAAATTTCTCACCTCGCCAATTTCCCTATCAAGTTTTCACCATTGAAGGTTGACTCGATGGTTATAGTTTGCGGATCCACCACCTAGGGGGCGCCATACGGATGCAAAGTTTCTCTGGTAGACCTATAGTGAAAGGGCAAAAGGGCATTATGTAAATTCAAGATTCGTGTACATTGTGCAGAATGAGAGAAAGTTCAATGTGTTTAATGGAACCTTCTACCTTTTTCTGTGGCATCTTCATCCAAATTTTGTGGCTGTGTTGTGCCCAAAAGTGAAACAATATCTTCTAACTCTTGAAATGTACCTACCTATGCCGGTTTTAATTTCCTATTTTCTTCCCAACCAGCGTCGTTCGCACTCTGCATCATGGAAAAACATCCTTTGAAGGGCAATGCGTCCATTCCTTTGAATGTACCTACGACATACCAAGCAGTCGGTGAAAAGGTAGGAGCTTCATGCAGCATGTCTACTTGGTTCCCTTGTTGAATTCTTCTCCACCTCCATACTTCATTCCTTGGCTGTTTCCATTGATTTTGGTATTTACGATATAATTTCTTTGAAACTGTATTTATTCGTAGTTTCAATTTTCTTCTCTACATCTTCCTTATCGCTACTCATCAATCCTTCTATGTTTTATGAATCGTTTAAATGGTATTATATAATTTCCTTTGCTTTGTGGCTTGCTTCGCATTGTACCTAGTACCCGTCGGAACCATGTTTGGTTATTGCTCGAAATCAGATCTTAGCGCTAATCCACAAAAACCCTCATTCGTTTATGATTTCTTGATAAGGCCCTCGATTGGTCGTCGATGTCTGGTGATCGCTCATGATTCATTGATGTATCTGGAAATTCCCACTCGATGGGGTTCTAGTCTTTGTTGAACGCCATTGTTGTATTGGAAGAAACTAGGCACAAAGGGTATATCTCTTTATATATCTTTTTTTATACCTGTTTCAATCTGCTAATTACCTCAATAGTGAAAGTGGACGAACCTACCAACCTATAAAAAGGTCACCTACTTGGTGGAGAGGGGAGCTCTTCCTCTGCTTTCAGTGAACTGGATGCTCTCTGTGTTCGCAGAGGAGAAGAACATACCCCTATCCATCCATCAATAACATGAGAGAGGACGCCATAGTGTTCATGACAATTCAATTCCTAGATTTTATCGAATTCAGGAGGTTTTTACGTTTGCAAAGCTCTACCTCTACCTCTGACGCTCGCACTATGGTTAGATTAGCAGTCCAAATTCAGCCTGAAAAATACATAAAAATTAATTATTAAGGTACTACTTAAACCATGGAGAAAAGCTCCTCCTTTCTTGGGTGCTTTGCGTGGTTATTCTTAGGTGCTTTTTCTCCAGACTGGACTCAGTGAGGGCTTTCCAAAACTGTACTGCACAACATGGAGCACTGAATAGAAAATGGCCATGCAATTTGTAATGAGCTCAAACCCTCAGCACTTATGAGGTCAGTCGCCTCTGACCAGCCATTTTCTGACTTCACCAACAGGAGTTTTGAACCAAAAATAGGCGCAAATGCTAGGATGGCTTTACTCGAATTTCATCGCTGATATTGATTTCATCCCCTGGCTTGCTTGGCATGTACGTAGCTTCGCTCGCATGGACTTTCTTTCCTAGGAAGCGTTTATTCAAGCAACTTCGCTAAGGCCAGCCTCGCCCACGATGAAGGAAGGAAGTCTGTGAAATTATTGACTGAGTTACGCATCTCTGCGTAGGTTTCTGAGTTAGTAAAACTATTGTTCCGATAGATGGCGCGCTCGTGCGGCAGTGATCACTGAGTTTATTACAAAAGTTTCACTTACACAAAACACCTTCGTCCGACCTTTCCCCAAAGTCTCATCGCTTCGGAGTTTAAGAAGACAGAAGTAACAACTTTTCCCTCAGCATTTTTTTACTCGGCTTAAAATACAACTTTTTATACTTTATTTAAGGAAAAAAACACTCAATTTTTGTTTAAAAAAACAGGTCGAAAAACGCAAAATGAGGAATTTCACCATGTTGAAATTTCCTATTTTTGACCCCAAAATCGGATTCAGCACCTCTAAAAACCCCCTAAGGCAAACTTTCAGCCCGAACTTCCTAATTTACGAATAAACAAAACAGTGTAGAAAATACGAATGTTTAAAAAAAAACCGGGAAAATGACGTCATGCTGGAATAGTTCATTTATGGCCGCTTGAAGCGCTGAGATTGAGAAATCCATAGTGCAAAATTTCATGAAACAGTAAAGTTCGAAATCGAAAAACTGAAGAAAAAAATATAAAAAGCGAGATGGGGAAAATTAGGTTTCCTCTGTTTTTGTTTGATAACTTTTCTCTTAGAAAACAAGATTTCGTCGTCCCAAGGGGCAACACTGGGAGGAGACGGCGATCCAAACAGCCCAATCAGCGAGCATTCCCGCTGCACGTCTGTTTTCCCGGTTAGTTTTGAAATTAAAAATTTTGATTGTCTCCCAAAAATAACAGGAGACTTATTTTCCGAAATCAGCCCGATTTTCATCTATCCCACACCATTAACTATTCAGGAAAAATGCAAACAGAAATCGGTGAAATTCCTCATCAAAAAAAGTGCTAGGAAGGAAACGTTGTTGCAGGGTAGTTGTAGAATCAATTCCTGAAGTATTGCGGATTGGTTTCGGGTTATTGATAGATTGTTGTTTATTTGCCATTTGCATTTGCACTGATTCATCAATTAAATTCCTCCCGCTATCAGTTATTGACTGGAAGCGGTTTGATCTCAATTTACTCCGAAGGACTCAGTTTGGTGAATCATTCGTCTTTTGAAGTCAGGCTCAGATGGTGATGATAATTATGTACTGAGCACCCTTCAAGAACTGGCTTGGCTTCAAATCTAGTAGAGTGGTGACCTAACGAATACTCTTTCCGTTTTACATTTTTGGTTTTGTGTTTTACGATCGAATAATTTTCGTTTGCTGATTCATTTTTAGATTCTTGAGATTTCGTGGTTTTCTAATGGCTACCTACTGAAACATTCAAGGGACCCATTGGATTCACCTAGCCTTCTACAATGTCTATCTCTTTTTCAAATGCTCTATTTCCTGTAGTAAGTTTCCATTTATCGAGCATCAAAATAGCTTGAAAAGCAACGTGTATGTGCCTGATTATGTTGAGTTCTCTGTGTACCAAATATCGGAGATCGAATCTTCCTTGCTTGAGGTATGACAAGTCATTTCACGGAAGACTAGTACGTAGTTACTTACATGTCGGACTCCTCTGAATGTTTATGTGCACATCTCTGGTGTCTTGGTTGCTATGCATGTGCACAAAAGTGAGCTGAGTGGGTCGTGTTGGATTTGTACTTCTACCTCAATTAGATAAGGTGAAGAATCTTTTGGAAAACTTGTCCATTTCGTGGATTTTCATTTGAAAGTTCGCCTTGAGGATTGCATCGGAACCTACCCAGCAACATTTATCCTCCCATGATAACACATCTCATGTTAGACAGCTGGTCTCCTTTTTAAATGGTGTTGAACTGATTTTTTTTGCTAATCCGTCAAAATTTATTGTGTTAGAATAATTTACTCATGACATTAATAATTCATTAATAATGCATGATGCTTCTAATCTATATTCCTTTGGTACTTTGGTTTCATCTCTTGTTGACCTCCCTTGCATGTTTGTATTCTAATTTCATTGATTAAATTCGTGGCGAATAGTACTGTCTCGCATGCACTGCACCCAAACATCGTTCTATTTGTATTATTGCTTTTAAGTATCGTTAATTATACGTTAAAGTGAATTACGGTTAAGTTGTGTAATGAATCATTAATTTATAGTGCCTAATCGGTACTTGAGTATTAAACGGAGGCCACCTAACCTATAGAAATATTTCGTACCGGATACCAAAAATAACTACATAATTGGAAAGAACACACTTTAATAGATTTACAGGTGAAGTTTAGAATTAATCCGACGCCTGGTTCTGACGTTGTGCAACCCAGAACGCAGCAATGTCGGTCAGGATGGAGTTGAAAGCGTCGCCGCCGCTAGCAGTCACATCAGATCGCCACATGTATTCTGCCAAATAGCTAGAGTAGACACATGACTCATCTGATAACGCTCGACTCACAACAATACTAGAATAGTTCTACTACAACATCTATAACAATTTAACCTTCTATAAGTGCCGCGGCGCATTTTGTAATGGTGGCCTCCGTTTAATACTCAAGTACCGCCTAATCTTGAATGGTCTGGAAAATGATGACCCAGAACTAAGAAAAAACCACGATTCTTGAAGAATATTGGAAATTCTTTTACTGCGGTTTAATATTTTCATCTAATTAATCAATTAAATATGAATAAATATGACGGTAGCAAAATCAAAAAGTAGTATATCTTCCTCTTTATTCTAAGTGTTTAACCTGTTCATTGTACCTTTTAGGTTTCTACTAACGGTAACACTCACCGAACGACTTCTCTGAGTTCTGACGAGGATATGATAGATATCACCACGACAGGCACCATGTCAGAACGCAATATTCACGAACGCAGCATAGATGATATATTTTCCGCTACATGTAAGTTATCACATTTCTCTCAACTTAACATGATGTACATAATCTTCCCTATGTTCGTTAGAATTCTTACCACAGGCTCTGAAATCGGTACTTTTCCGTTATAACCCTCCCCCCCCCAGTCTGTTTCATAACTTTTGCTACTGTTTCACGCCCGCCCGATGTTTCTAGGCACCGGTACGCTCGGTTTGAGGGAGTAAAGAGACCTTCCCGATGAATCGATAGGTTTACCAACATATCTTCACAAAGGGCAGGAGATAAGGAATATGAATAATAATTACAAAGGCAGGTCATTCGTTTTACTTGTGTCTCGATGCACCGCTCCGAGGCATTCCACATGCACTCTTGCGGGACTGTGAGGAAGTTCTCCTCTACTCAAACTCTTCTATTTTAATGTCTTGACCGGAACCAAGCCAGACATTTAATGATTACAATGGTGAAGTAGTGGATGATGATCGGAGATTATGTTCATAACTTTTGTACTATTTACGATGTGATAGAAAAATAAATCATATTACGCTTGTGAATTGCGGGAATTACTAGGTGTGAATTACTCTCGAGGAAAATTACGTTCATATCAGCTACTCCTTAAATTGTAGCAGTGATTACAATGAGGTGAATAAATTTTTCCCATGAGGCACCAAAAGATGGAAAATTTCCATGTCCAATCATTATTATATTGATGATAGAGAAAAAAAATAAGCCCAAATCGAGGTCTCAACTACCGGTCCTAATATTTATTCACGAAGATTCATTCTGGCTCGAATAGATGTCAAAAAGTGAGGTTTAAAAAAAGAGAGTAGATGGAAAGTAACGGCAATAAAAGAGTACTGTTTTCAGGTTACGTAATAATTCCCTTCTTTCCAAAATGTTTTGAAATTTCTCCAAGTAGGTGTGTCTAAATTTCTTCTCTGTACCCCCAACCTCTCCTTATTTCCCTCGTTCTGATATAGGTGTAGCAGCCTAGTTATTACTTCGTGTTACCGATTCAGATCAATAGAACGTATTTAGAGAGATTTTCCTAACTGGGCTACTGCTAGAAGAGTCTTAATTATTAAAGACAAATATCCAATCCAATGTGTTGTATTATGGAATTCAAGGTAATATAAATATCCTACTTAATACACCAATAGGAATACGGAAACGAATAATTCAAATACACACGCAAAATAATAAATAAAAACGTCTGCCAAGTGGGTGTGGCACATAGCTTTCTCGTATCCATAACCCGATTGTATAGATGATCCGATGCATAGTAGTTAATCTCAAAACACCAATCTCTAAGTACCTTTCACTACCCTCATAGGGGACCATCTAAACGCTAATCTGGACAATCCTAGAAAATGTAATCAAATTCGGATGAAAAATTAAGTGAGTAGATGTATGTGATTGGATAAAAAAATTCTTAGCCTCGGCTGGGATTCGAACCCGCGACCCCTGGAGCTCAAATCAAGACTCTTTCCTCTGAGCTATTAAACTTGTCATGAATAAGATTTGAGATTCTCACAGGATACCATCCCTCTATGAATAAATCCCTCTATGAAAAACAATTCTCTTTGATTTTCAGAGGGGACCATCTAAACACTACTCTGTAACATCCCTGAAAATTTCATCGAAATCGAGTTGAAATTGTGGAAGTTATGGCCGTTACAAGGAATTCACGTTTGCGCATGCGCAGTCGCTTGTATCAGTCCGAGGATGATGATTTTCATAGGGGACCGTCTGCACACCAACCCGCACAATCCCTGAAAATTTCATCGAAATCGGACAATAACTTCGTTTAAAGTAAAAGTAAAGTAAAGTAAAGTAAGCAACCATTTCAGGTTGAATTTTCGTCCAACTGCCATTCTTGGCGTCGTGGACGTCATCAGCTGTCTCCCTAAGGGAAGATCAGAATTTGTTCTGATGATTTCGCTCATGGCTTCCCAAACATCACCGCCCTGGGTTGGAACGAGAGATTGCCGATCGTCTAATAGACAGAAAACTTTCTGCTGGCGACCAGACTCGAACGCGCGTCCCCGCAAGACGGTTCTTATCCTATCACCGCAGTCGGGTACACTGTCCACTAGACCACCGACGCCCTCAATAACTTCGTTTAGTTATGCGCGTTACAAGGAATTGATGACAGACAGACAGACACGGAACCAAAATTTTGGAGAACTTTTTTTTTCGTCCTTGAAAAGTGAAAACAAAGCTTCCGCTACCTTGGTAGACTCGGAAGCAAAATGTCTTTATCTTTAGTGATTTGACTAGGTAGGTATCTCCAAAGTATGATATCACAACATTTGAATTAGTTAAGTTAAAATTCAATTAATTAAGTAAATTTCAACTGTAGATTCATGATGTAAGAAGGGAGAAAATTATCAAACAACGATTTATTATTTTCTATACGGGGTGTTAAACTCACGTAACTGACAGACGTTGAGATTCTACAACTTAAGTCGAGCAAAAAGTGGCGCTTATTTCACTTACACAGAACAGCGAGCCAGAATGAAATTATCAGAGAACGAGCCTGATGAAATAAAGCAATGAGAAGAGAGAATAATTGGAAACGGCTCAACACGAATCACAAACTCACGACACAACAATAATAATCGAACACGGTATCCTGTTATCAAGGTCCCGACTCCAAAACTGCCGTCAGAGTGCATTCGGAATGCCTCAGGGCGGTGCTTCGAGATGCAAGTCATTCGTTTTTTGTTCATTCATAATGGAAGTGCCGACAAAACGATTCGAGACAATTTGTTTCAAAAAATCCTCACCGACATCAGCAACTTCTAAAAATGCTTTTTTTTCCTTGTTTTTTAAAAATAATATAATTTTTCCCACAGTAAGAAG
The DNA here is from genome assembly GCA_009739505.2 of Apolygus lucorum. Taxonomy (NCBI): domain Eukaryota; kingdom Metazoa; phylum Arthropoda; class Insecta; order Hemiptera; family Miridae; genus Apolygus; species Apolygus lucorum. The sequence goes on along the minus strand of CM019170.2, from coordinate 34,756,180 downwards.
AAATGCCTAGAATCACTTAGGGCCGGTTTATCAGTCACTTTTTACCCCCCGGTAAAGCAGATTTATCCGATGGTCATCGGGTAACTCAATCGTGCGCGTTTATCAGTCCCCAGATAGCCGTTACCCGTAGTTTAAAGTTAACTGGTCGTCCGAGGACCGGATAAAAAGTTACAGGGTGGTAACTCGATTTATGCAAGGCTTTTTAACCTCAAAGAGTCACTTCTCGTGTTTTTGTTTCCCAGAACGTTCGTTTTTGCAAATTGCGTTGTTGATTGTTAGTGAATTATGCTACAATCGAAAATGGATGTGTGGGGCTCTTTTTCAGACAGCTGCGACGAAGATATTTAGAGTATTTGTTTATGGTCTTCCCCTGCAGTGGGGAAGAAGGCGGAAGGAAGAAAGGCGGCAACATAGTTTGATCGCGGATTGACCATTTGGAAAAGTAGGACGATTGCGATTTTTTGATGAGATTTTGATTGGATAAAAGAATAAAAACCCTTGTTGGTGTCTGTCGGCGACTTTAGTGGCGTCAGTAAAAGCTCTGCCTGTAAAATTGTCAAGCAGGTGTCCCTTTGAACTGCCAGGCTATCCGCCCAATTTATCAGAATACCAGCAACTGAGGAAGTATTATTTCAATCTCGGATGGAATTTTATTTAAAAAACAAAAAAACCAGGTTTCCTGGAGCTGTGGGTGCTATGGACTGCACGCATGTGTAAATTCAGTCATCAGGAGGGTCACACGCCGAAAATTTTCGAAATAGAAAAGGATAGGTACCTACTTCTCTATTAACATACATAATATTTCGTCTGCAAATTTGAAAGTTCTGGACATAGTGGCTCGGTGGCCGGGATCTTGTCATGACCAGACAATTTTCAACAAAAAAACAATAGGTTCTGCCATGCCAAGAAGGAAATAGGTACCGAGAAAGAAGAGAAAAGAAAACAAAAACAAAGCACATTGCTTCATCCTCTTCTAATTTATTCTTTTTTCTGATGCAAAACACACTGCGAAAACGATTTTTTTATGTGGAGGAAGCTAGATTTTATTGCATGGAAGAAGTATTTCTTCCATGCATAATTGATTATTCGGCCTAACAGACAGTTAACAGCCAGTTAACAGACAGTTAACTAGCCAGTTAATAGTTACCCGAGTGTAAATTTCGCACTGATAAACGGCACCTTTATAGTATCCATAAGTTATCCCATCGTTAAAGTTAACAGTGGTATACGTAAACCTCCGTTAACTTTGGTGACTGATAAACCGACCCTTAGGCTTGTTGAAGACAGACCGGGGGGGGGGGGGGGGATAACGGAAAAGTACTTACCCTGAAATCTTTGAATTCCTTTTTGAACTGTATTGGTCCATTTACTAATAATCCTTCGGGTCCCAATTTTTGCTTTGTTTCGTCTTGTTTGGCAATGGAAAGTAGTCCCACGACCCTCGAAATTGAGAGGTTTCGACTTTTGTAGTTCTTTAAATAATATTCTGGGCGCATTTATACAGGGTGTCCCATATGTTATCCACGAAACTTTGGGAGTCGATTCTACAACTAATTTGCAACAAAAAATGTCTCTTAGCAATTTTTTTTTCAACCCCCTTAACCCTTTCCCCCCGACGGACGCCTAAAGGCGTCTGGGGAGAAACGTTTTGAGGTCCCTATGGACGGCTTTTGGCGTCTGCCTCCCAATGTTTCCCCCGTCCCTACGGACGCCTTTCGCCGTTTCGTACTTTTTCGTGCTTCTGATGCGATCTGTGGGCATATTTCTGAACTAATCACTTCCATTCCATTATGGTAACATTGTACCTTTCATTTTCACCGTCCTCAACAGATTTCAGGGCAGTAGCGATATTGTGTTGGGCGAGAGAAAGTGAGACAAAGTTGACCTCTCGGTAAGAGCCTTTTACTAACCATTCAAGGAGGATTTATTTTTATCACGTAGGTACACGTTTCTGGAATGTGTTCGGTCCAGTTGGAGTTTTATGATCATTTTTATCTTTAGGGATTACAGCCTATTTATTACAAAAATCTGGTATCAAAATTATTCTGGTATAGTGGAATGCAATATATTTCTATATAATAAAGTATATAAATCTTACTCAGTCATGAAAAAATCTTCATAATAATACATGAACAATAGGGTAACATGTATCAAACACAAAAATCATTCAGTTGAGAAATAATGTTGAGTGAAAGTGGGCGAAAATAAAAGAGGAAGACAACGGGAGTCAGCGGGGGCGGCCTGGAAAATTCCTTCGGTACAGGGTTGACAGGCAGTTGGCTCAAGCGCCGGGAAGGTGACCTTGCGGCAGGAGGCCGCCCGTCGGGGGGAAAGGGTTAAAATCCGACTTTTTTTACTTTTAAGATTTTTTTTCTGTTTTCGACCTTACACCTTTAAAACAGTCATAACTCCCTTAAATTGCACTCAAAAATTAAAAATAAGGATACCGTTGGAAAGAGCGTGAAATTTCTCAATATATGAGCCGTTGACAAAGTGAGAAAACTGAACGCTAGAGTAGTTTTTTTACCTCAAACTTTAAAATTTGTCAATTTCTGTTTTTTTTTTTTTTCTTTTTCAAAAATGTTGATGATTTTTCCCATGGAAACAAGGTATTTGCCAGAGAGGCTCAAAAGCTTAAAAACTTCTCCATTTCATCAGCTTTTCAACGGTCACCCAATTTTTAGTTTCACTGTGGAATTAGAGGGAGAAAATGGTGTTTCAATGCGAAAAACGTGCATTTTTTTTCAACGAAATTGACGGTTGGACGGGAGGAATCCGGGGTCTGCTCCGCCGCCCCTCCTCCCAAGCACCACGTCAAACCGTCGATTTCGTTGAAAAAAATACACGTTTTTTAGCATTGAAACACCATTTTCTCCCTCAAATTCCACAGTAAAACTAAAAATTGGGTGAGCCTTTTGAGCCCCTCTGGCAAATACCTTGTTTCAATGAGGAAAAATCACCAAAAACAGAAATTGACTATTTTTCAAGTTTGAGGTAAAAATACTACGCTAGCGTTTTGTTTTTCTCGACTAGTCAACGGCTCATGTATTGAGAAATTTTACGCTCTTTCCAACGATATCCTTATTTTTAATTTTTGAGTCTAATTTAAGGGAGTTACCACCGTTTGAGTGGTGTAAGGTCGAAAACACGAAAAAAATCTTAAAAGTAAAAAAAAAGTCGGATTTTAAGGGGGTTAAACGAAAATTGCTAGGAGACACTTTTTGTTGCAAATTAGTTGTAGAAACTACTCTCGAAGTTTGGTGGATAACATATGGGACACCCAGTATACAATAGTATAGCTTGTTTGAAAGTACGAGTAATTAATTTGGTTTTATTTTAACCATTTGTTTCCCCATAATCCACCAAACAAATCCCAAAACGAACCGTCTCTCGGTTGATGGTTTTCACAAAATGTGACCTTGCTATTGGTTTTCTGTGTTATGTTGTATCCGTCCTTTTATTGTTTCTTTCATCAAGAAATAGGCTTCTTCTTTCCACTGAAATACCCTTGCTCCCATCCCCGCATTGTATTTTGGCTGATCGTGAAAACTTGAATAATTCATCATCTACTCAACAAATCTTCACGTAATCGCTACTTACGTCAAACATCCCCATACCTGAATGTACATTTATAATTAATTAGGTTGCTGATTCTTGTCAACACTTCGGCAGGGACATGACTTTAATTCTCGTTCGGAGGGGTACCTGTTAGACAGCCTTCTCGAGATGCCTGAAGGATGCATGCCTTTCAGGCACATGAATTCAAAATTAGGAACCCACACCATGAAGTTCCCAAAATACCTGGCAAAGCCATGCTGAGTGGTTTTCCAGTTCAGACAATGACTGATAAATGAGAAAGGGTGGATAAAATAGAAGACTGTGGCTGATATGCCATTTTTTATTTTGAAAGTAAAACAATATTTGCATGAGAAATCACAATATAATTTTTAACAGCATTTTATCGTAGTCAAGGCAAAAGGAAAGCTTATAACGAAGATAGATGACTTGAAAAGTACTTATTCTTAAAACGACAGACATAATAATGTTGGCCTAGAGCAATAGTTCCTCAAAAACCCCCAATTTTTTGGAGAGCCGTTTAAACTTTCTGCTTTCTTCTTTTTATGATACCCACTTCCAGGGTAAATAAATGTCGACTTGGGAAAAGGAACATAAATTGGAGAAAACTTTTAAAAACCTCTTGAAGGGAGAAATATGAAACAATCCCGACTTATGAATTAAAATGTACAAAAGAAGATTCTAATGATGAAAATCACAATTAGAATCACAAAAGAATCTCATGAAAGGCAGTGCTCGCAGCCTTCTCAAAATCATTGCAATTCGAGTGGGCTTTCACTCAAAGGGTTGTTGAAGGGTGCATTGATGAATATGATCCGGTTTGGAAGGCAATTCGTCTGTATTTGATGCCTGCCATAATAGGTCGAGAGATTGGAGAGGTGGAAAGCCCTCTCTATCTCTCAAGGCCTCCCTATGTGCTGCGATGGCTGTGGAGCTGCGTTCGATGTCTCCCACACATTCAATTGCAAAAAGGGTGGAATGGTGAAAAGAGGACTCGATGATTTGAGGGACGTAGTTGCAGGAATTTCCAACCTTGCATGGGGAGGGGCAGTGACCGAACCAATCATTCGAGAGGCAAGCAGTAGCCAACCAGCCCTGATAGGAGACATTATGGTTAACGGGGTCCGGAGAGTGGGAGACCAGCGTTTTTTGATAGCCGCATAGTGAATGCCGACGCTGCCTCCTACCTCTCCCAAGACTGGGAAACGACTGCTTGTATAGCTGCCCATGCGAAGCTTTCGAAGTACGACCAACTCGCCGAAGACTGACAGGGGTCATTCACACCACTGGTTTGCTCGTGCGATGGGGCCATGGAGAAGGAGTTCTTGACATTTATGAGACGGGCATCCCACGTACTGGGGATGAAGTAGAAGACGCCGTTTTCAAAAGTGGTTGGGTGGATGAAAACTAAAATCCAATTCGCCATAATTCGAGCGGTGTCCCTTCTGATACGAGGTGCCCGAAGAAGAGTGCAGCCACTCGAATTGGATGATGGTGCCGCCGTTCCATTGTTGGAAGACAGTTAATGGACCCCCAAGAAAAATCCCCTTTCCCTTTGATAGTTACAATACTTATTGTTACGTGTAAAATAAAAAAGTTGTTAAAAAAAAATCTCATGAAAGCTGGAAAACACACGGATGTCCAAGTATAGGGCCATTAAAAACCGTTGGACGGTCGTCCAACTTCTGGGCCACCAGCAGATTTGGGGATCCATCAGTGGACGGCTTTAGTATACAATAAATATTCACTCTAATGGTCTACTTCCTTGATGGATACCTTAAAAAATAGCTCAACTTTACTGAACAATAATTGAAATAGGTACACAAAAAAAAAAACATCAAATAATCAGAAAAACCTTATGAATATGCTCATGTTTACTTATCAAAATCATAACGAACAGCATTCGTCTGGACACCACCACTTTCAAAACGAACCGAACAAACTATTTCCAACTCCTAGTTTAAACTAAGGTTTCCCACATGGAGTAGAGATAGTGTATTTTGGCGGGGAAAGGGTCCACAGTCGGTAATAGGACCGTACACTTATTTATTAGAGAGAAAGTAACCTACTGCCAATTATTGGACCAGTTACCCTATGTTGTTGGTAAGCAGAATAATCTTCCCGCAATAGCCATTCTTGTTTCAAGGTAATTGTAGCCGTTTCCTAGCCCATACTGGGGCCGAAATTCTGTAGTAGCCGATCGTTGGTTGTATCCAGACTGCAATTTCATCTGTAACTACTTTTAACGAATTTTAAAGATATTTTTTCATGTTTCAAGGTGGCGTCACTTTCGCCGGGATGCAGGGTAAGACGTTTGTATCCTCTTAACATACCTTATCATTTCTAACAACACCAGTAGTCCCTCCCCTTCCTCCTTCCTACACCCGTTCTAGTCTCGTTTTTCATTCATCGGATTCTGCATCTTTACAGACACCTTTTTTTTTTACCGCGGAACTAAATAAACCCAAGTCGAACGACCTTTGTTGCTCGCTGACAACACCTAATTACCCAGTTTTTATCAGTTCCTTGTCAGAGATAAGAATGTTATCAGCGATCCCGCGGGGAGCATGGGGAAGTTTTCATTCGATTCATCGGCGCCTTACGTGATGCTCGTGCCTTTAGTCACTTTCACGAGCAGTGTTGGTGACTGGTGAATCGTTGTTGTTTCCGTTTACCATCTGTAGGTATATGTGTTGGTGTTTTTTTTTTTTTTTTTACTGAAGATGAAATTCTCTATATTTGACCCTCACTCTGACAGTCTCTCTTGGGAAGAACAGCTCTGCTATTCGGAAGACAGAGGTACAAAGTGACAACATTTACCATGAAATTAATACGTTTTCTATCACTTCAAACTGACCGTTTCGTTCATAGATCAATCGTTTTTTTTCCGGGAGGTCGTGAATATCTATCTATATCTGGGGTCTCAAAAATTATTGTCAATGTTTATGTTGGGTATAATAAGTATCCGCTAAAATGTGATTGCAATGTGCAAAATGTGACTTGGAATGGACCTTAAAGTCAGGTTTGAGATATGGCTATTTCGATGCTTGGTTACAAACTGACCGTCAATGCTCTCCTACAAAATCGAGAAAATTTCTCTCCTTTTGATTCTGGAAACGTCTGGAATATTGAGAAAAAAAGTCATTTGTAAATTATCATCAGCAGAGAGTTCAATAAGTTTTAATTTCATGGTTCAAGTAATGTAACTGTTCCAAAGTTTTGTCAAATTTTATTACCCAACATCTCTGGAGCCATTTCTTTAACATAATTAATCCTCCAATTTTTTTTAATCAATAGGTTTCTTTAATAGGAGTTGGCAGTTTTGATTTAGGTATCAAACCTAACTAATTTATCAGAGCTATTCTTTTCATTACCACGCGATTTTTCAACGAATTGTTGTTGTATTCTCATGATGGAGCATTTCGGAAACTCAGCGGAAATTCAAAATTAATAACGTTATCTGGTGTTTATCATTAGATTAGAGTGTCCAATTGGAATGTGATGTATCAACGCAAATAAGTTTATTTTTACGAGAAATCTTTAGTATGTACTGTAGATGTTGGAATTGAAAAAAAAAACGAATGCAATATTCTGGTACCTATATTTACCGTACAACCAAGTACCCCAACTTCGGATTATTGACTTGAGCAAATGTAATTTTTGTTTCAAATGTGAATCTCAGAATTTAATTTAAGTGATTGTACCAATTTAAGCGCGAACAGTTTGTTTCGTTATGTCAATAATTGGAACTTGAAATGGGTAACCTGGGAAGATGGTGTGACGTGGAAAAAGAGAGTAGTGAATGTGAGCAACAGTAGATTGTAGATTGTACCTGAATCTGCGGATCAGGGTGAGGGGAGCCCAAAAGCACTGAAGCCTGGTGGCTTATTGTGCTTCTCCGCAGATTCTATTGTCTAGTCAAACAATCCCAGCCCTTTAGTAAGGGCCAGTAGTGGTTTGGCTAGGTTAGTGCAGGGGAATGCCTCCATGGGTGTGGGTGACCCAAAGAGTTGGAACCTGCGGGTTGATAGAGCTTGGCAATCAAAAATTATGTGGGAGGCCTTTTCTTCAGCCTCACCACATAGCCTGCATAGGGTTGTATCTTGTGTCACCCCAATGCGATTAAGGTGGAATCGGAGTGGGGTGAAGCCTGTTACCAGACCAACCACTAGCCTGACTTCCCTGCGGCTTAGCCGCAGCAGCTCCTCAGAGGCGCTGGGGTTAGGTTTGGCCACCATGCGCTTACTTAGAGCATGTCCTCCTAGGTTTGACCATCTTCTTGTGGTTTGGTTTGTGACTCACCGATTTATGGTCGCCCTGAAGGAGGATTTGAGAATGCCGACGGCCGGCTCGGGACCAATGAACGGAGTCAGTGAGCCTTTTCTGGCCAGCGCATCAGCATTCTCGTTTCCTATTACCCCACTATGCCCCGCCACCCACTCCAGGGAAACCCTGTTGCGTTGTGACAGGGAGCAGAGGTTATGGTAACAATCCCACACTAACTTAGAGTTAATGGTGGAAGCTGCCAAGGCCTTGATCGCAGCCTGGCTGTCCGAGAGAATGTGGATGTGTACACCATTGTGTCCCCTCCGCAGACTCTCCCCAGCGCAAGTACCTCGGCTTGAAAAACTGAGGCAAACGCTCCCAGAGGAGCTGAGCAACAGTAGCATCTCGTGAGTTAAAAACTGACATCAATGGATGTTTGAAATTCCATGCCGTGTCGCGTGCTTCCAGGGTCCACGAATACTTCGTATTCCCCTGATTTGGCTGTGGTTATGGAATGCTACAGCGATGACGTCATCTTTCAACCGTGACGTCACCTCACAGAGTTAATTATTGTTGATTGGCTCCTGCTACAATTCTCCTTGCCAAACTTCTTTTTGACCTCTCGATGGAGAAAATTTTATTAAAATTCGGCGCTCGGCCCCCTGCGCCACCATGTCTATTTAAGGCCTGATGGCCAAAAGTGAAAAACATGGAACATGCTTTAGCCACCAGTCCTCCTAAACCGAATTTAGCTCACTCAGCTGATCAGGGAGGAGTATAGTTTGTCATTCGGATTCTGCAGTCTCTGAAAGGCTCCCTGAGAAAGTCCAGCTTCGTGGGGCCACCAAGAGCGAATTTTCCTCATTTCTGTGTAAATCGTGCTGTTCCCTCACAGCTTTTGACTCCTTGCACTGTTCGTTTTTATGTGTATGACACCCCTGCCGCTTCTTTTTGTGTTGTACTCACTACCGACTTTCATATTTGTTACCTTTGCAACTTTGCAATAGTAGAGAAATAATTTTCTAGAAATAGTTTTCTGACTGTGTGTTCTTATGGTTTGTGTATTTTGGCGATGTATTTTAAGATTATGGAAATGTTATAGGATGATAGCTGTTGGTTAATGGTATCTTTTAGTGTTTTTCTAAGTTGGGCTTTATTTTTACACCAGAAAGACCGATTTACTACCTGAACTTAACATAAATATTTGACAGTATTGAAAATTATGGAACATGAGGTACTTGTACGTACGTTCAATACAAGGCGTGCGCTTTCAGTGCCTATTTTGCTTCATTATAAGCTTTATTATAGTACATCAATCTGCCTGACGTCTAGTTACCTAGTCAGTCAAGCTTGCTCCAGGCATGATAAATAACAGAGTAATTTAAATAACAGAGTCATTTCAAATCAAATTTGAATAGATCTTCATGAGACTCTCCGCCTATGGTTATCTATATGGTTATAAATTTAGGACATCTCTGAAAGTAACTTGGTTGGACCAAGCTTGTCCGATGTAGATTATTCCTTGGATGCCTAGCAGGACGTCAGGCAGAAGCCAAAAACGAAGTCAGACTTCTCAAGGACAAAAACGTCTTCTTTCTTCCATAAAACCTACTCGTGATTCGTGATGACAAAACGAAGTCATCAGCAGTATTGTAGTTTTCAAACTACCCTGATACTGTTGTAGAAGTGAAGCCACACTATTAAACTATCTCCATCCTATTTTAACCTATTGTATCTTCTTCGGCAGATTCTGACGAGATCCCTGGTATTGGACAGTATGACGATTTCCATACTATCGACTGGCAGCGGGATATCGCCCGCGACCGCATGCGTCACAGGTACCCTAATTTTTTTTCTCTCGTAGTAGCTGTGAGGTAATTCGCCTACAAGTGCCTTGTAAGATATTTCTCAAAACTCGTAATAATTCCAACAATCACCTTTTCAGCTATATTTCCGGATGTTATCCATACTTCATTTTTGAATCCATTAAGTAGATAAACTTTATTTCTTCTCTACTCAAAATGATATTATGTAGTAGAATAGATATTGTTTATTATACTGACAAGAAGGTACTTAGTTGAATAGGAGTCCGACTGAATTTCACACTCTATGATAAAACTGCCAAACGTTCATGCTTCAAAGTGAAATTTTAAGTTTCGATATTTCAGGTACATCGTCAAGAGGAAACAAAAGTCTATTTTGGACTTGGTTCGAGGCGCCCACGACGCCTGGTCAGGATGGCTTTGCGTCCTCCTCGTCGGCCTTGTGACGGGCGCTGTGGCAGGAGTCATCGACATAGGCGCCTCCTGGATGTCAGATCTGAAGTACGGTCTCTGTCCTCAGGCCTTTTGGCTCAACCGCGAGCAGTGCTGTTGGTCGACCAACGAAACAACTTTTCAACTCAAGCTGAACATGGACAACAAGTTCGTGGCCAAACTAGATAATTGTTCTCAGGTAAATATATTATGTATATTCGTCGAGTCATTCTGAAAATGTACAACGATTGAAATAACATTTGTCAAGATATGTCTTCTACTAAATAAGTAGTTCAAGAAAACTCCTAGAATGTCAATCATTGACCAGGATGGCTTCCAAAAAGTCATTCAAAAGAAGTCATATGTCATGAGCCTTCAACCACCGCTGCCAGTGTCCACGCAGCGACCACAGCTGGGACATGGATGAAGTGTGGTGGTGCTGATAGCAGTTGATATGGGGCTGTCAACCCCGACGACGAACTCCGATGGGAAGACCGCGAAAGTAGGCCAGTCCCCTTCCAAAATTATATGAAGTGCAAGGAGTGCAGAAATGTGAAAAAGCACGATTTTGTAAGTGGCAAGAGGCCTCACTCTGATTTGGATGACAATCAATACAGTGTCAAAAGAACCGATTCCCCTCTCGTCCGTGTGATTTATTCAAACACCTAGACCTACTAGGACCGAGATCGTCACACATACTTACCTTAAGCCCCGTTTACACTGCTCGAGTATTTCCGACGATCAGTCGCTCGCAAGCATGTCCTGCGATTAGATGGCACCCGTGTTATCAAGAGCTGCGGTTACAGCTGCATCAATTGTAGTTTTAGATCACCTATTACAGAAGGAAAATCGCAAAAGAAAAAGGCGCCGCATGTGGAAGTCGTCGTTTTTGTGGGAAAGAAATTATTCTTCATTGCAGAAGGATTTGAAGGAGGGTGACTGTGGGCTGTTCAACAATTTCAGTTGAACTAGAAGATTTCACCTTCATACTGCACAAAATAGAAGGAATCAGCTCCAAAACCGACACCAACTTCCGCGAGAGCGTTCCTGCAGCAGTTCGGTTGGTAATAACGCTGCGATTTTTAGTGACTGGTGACTCCTACAGCAGCCAACATTAATCATGTTTTCTTGTTCTCAAAAATAAGTAAATAAACCAAAAGGTAGCCACTTGCCTTTTCCTGTCCCTTTCGAAATTTCTTCCCTGTTCTTCTCCCTCCTGTGCGAAGCCAGCATGGAAGTCATTGCCACAGCTCTGGGAACCCTTCATACATGGAAATTAACAACAGACACTTTTCATTTTCGCTCTCCATCGCGACAAAGTCGAAATCAAAAGGGAGAGATGTGACACCTTCAACAACTTGCCTGGAACTAGATAGATTCGATTCCACAAAAATCGGTTCGGGGTGTTTGCACTGAGCGAGCGACGAACGAGCATCCCTTTGATGATTCGTCGGAAAACCGACATCAGGTGGATCAGCCTCGAGCACGAGCAAACCTTGCTCGCGAACATTGCTCGGCTCGAAGCGACTGTTTAAACTGCCTGAGCATTGAACGAATGCTCGTTCAAAGCCCCTGCTCGCGGCAAATGCTCGAGCAGTGTAAACGGGGCTTAAGATCCGGATTTTATGACAACCTGCATGAATTGGAGTTTTAGGTGCTCGCTTGGTCCATTCGTATTTTACACAGTGGAAAGTGGATGTTTGAAACTAATGTAATGGCTCTCTAAAAATGTCTGCTACGCCAATTTTTTTTTTTTTTTTTCAAATAAAGCTGGTTTTGACATGGATATGTTTAGGAGTGGGGGTCTATCTGTGATAATGCAATGTTTCTATTTTAATGTATAACCAACCCGTTGGTAGGGAAATGTAACTTCCGCAATTTCCAGCGGACAGAAATCGTTCGCCACTCATGGAAAGCTCTTCATTTATGTGAAAAAATCTACACATCTCAAGCTACCGATTTCCCCCTCCTCACGCACCTGGCTATATTCCTAAACTAATTTCATTGAACTATAAACAACATTTTCGTTTGGAAGAAACATGAATGCCTTGGTATCTGCATCTTCCAATTTCCAACATGGCCGACTGACTCTAGCGTGGACCAATAAGTGGTGCGCCTGATTTTGTTTAAATTTTTAATCGAAAGTAGACCTCATCCTGAGAATTTTGACACCAGCCGTTATCTTTTTGGATGAGTAGATCTTTTTCTATGATTTTTCAAAGTTTCGAATGTTTATGACGTCACACGCCCCTCCCGCCTGGGCGGGATCCCCTGCCCACTGTGACGTCATAAACATTAAAAACTGAAAAATCAGAAAAAGGTCTTCTCACACTAGAAGGTCGTGGTTGGTGTCAAAATTCTCAGAATGAGGTCTAGTTTAGATTAAAAATAACAATAAACAGTTTTTCCGACCCCATTTTGGATAGACCCTAGCGAATATCAATGATCTAATGTTTCTCTCAAGAAGGGAGAAGCTTGTGATTTCGATAAATTAGATTTGACTCATCAATTTATTTATTTTCAATATAAAAACAGAAATTACCATTGAGCGTTCGAGATCTCCTTGTCTCAACGACCTTTGTTATGTTTTTGCTAAGTAGGGTTTACTACGGTTATGACTGATGAATTTACTGACTCCAATTTGAGATTTGAACGGTTGAAAATACGGGAAGTTTATACTCTGAATTTGGAAGAAGAAATTTGTATGTTTAATTTTGAAAGGGAAGTTGCTTGAACAATTTAGCTCCCGGTCTTCAAAAAACCGACTTACTAAATTGTTGGGGGGAAAGGCCTCTGGTCTTTATAGAAACCGACTTACCAAATGAAGTTAATGAAATGTGGAGGAGATTGAAGTGTAGCCCCGGTCTTCACAAAACCAGCTTACTACTTAGGTTTAGTTTCCTAAGTCCTTTTAGGTTTGAGATTTTTGGTGTTGGTTGTTGAAGAGAAAAGATCGCTTGTGAGTTTGCAAGTTGGTATATCTCTTTCCCACAGGAATCGCCCTTATATACAGTTCCCCTACTCCAGGGGTTCTAGTCCTCCCGGGGGAGGGAGAAGCTGGCCGTTGTGAGCTGATTCCTGTGGAAAAGGGACCGTTAGTTTATTTGTGAAATACAACATTCCTTGGAGGCACGACAACCTTATTGTACGAAAAAAATCACTCGCGATGAGATTGTGGAAAACCATTTTAATAAAAAACGGAGTTGAGAAGAACGCTGTCTATTTCCACGAAAATAATGAGTTACAAGTTATAACTAACTTCTATAAATAACTTGTAACTCATTATTTTCGTGGAAATAGACAACGTTCCTCTCAACTCCGTTTTTTACTGACCTTATTATGCCCAATTTGACTGAAAGAAACGGAACTTTCGAATTATTTTATTTTAGAATGAGTTCTTACGTAATCTAGTAATTTTCTCTATTTTAGTGGATGATGTGGTCGGAAATCATCACCCAGAGCCGAGACGGATTCGGAGCTTACATCGTTTCCTACATCTTCTACATAGCGTGGGCTCTCATGTTCGCATCTTTGGCAGCTGGTCTGGTTCGGATGTTCGCACCCTACGCTTGTGGATCCGGTATTCCTGAGGTAAATGATTTATTCCGAGATTGAACGTCATTTCACTGACTAATGTACGAGCAAACTATCGAAAAAAATTCAATTTAAGAAAATTTACACGTGCATTTAAAATGAATTTGAAAGATGTGTTTTTTCAACCCATGATATTTATAGTATCCATGAAGCTTCTTACATATAGGTAAAATTGTATGACAGAGAGCCTCTTTTCCTAGGTGGATACGATTTCTACTCCCATAGTCCCATACATGTTTTTTGTTCCATTATTGTGTGTTTACCAGTCTTTGCATCTAAAAACAAGATTGATGATTTTTGTAGATCAAAACAATCCTCAGTGGCTTCATCATTCGAGGTTACCTCGGGAAGTGGACCTTGATCATCAAATCTGTTGGCATCATGCTTGCTGTGTCAGCTGGACTAAGTTTGGGAAAGGAAGGTCCTATGGTGCACATCGCCTGTTGTATCGGTTAGTTTTTACGTTAATCATTACTACTGTTGTTTTATTGCGCAATGGAAAGAGCTCTAAGCTTGAATTACTATACTAGAATCAACTTAAGTCCCGTTTTACAGGTAACATATTGTCGTACCTGTTCCCGAAGTATGGAAGGAACGAAGCTAAGAAAAGGGAGATCCTTTCAGCTGCTGCTGCTGCCGGAGTATCAGTCGCTTTCGGTGCTCCAATTGGAGGTGTTCTCTTCAGTTTGGAAGAGGTTAGTCTAATAGTCCTGCAACTACTACATAATACTAATTATCAATAGTAGGTTATCGGCAATAGATTTCTCTTAGAAAATGGCTCAATTTACCCAAAAACACGTAGAAAATGAACCAGATTGTTCTGGGCCGCTACTAGGTAATACTTTTCATGAATATTAAGTCCCCTGGGAAGCAGAAATAAGGTTCACACTTCCTCAAGTGACGTTATAAACACTACTTCAAGGTATTTACTAACTATATTTTTGACGTAATTAACACTACTTCCATGGTATTTACTAACTGTTTCTATGCAGTTCATTTAGACTGCATCTGATTAAGATTAAAATGAGTAGAGCTACTTAATGAGAACTTTCAAGGAAAAAACTTAGGAATTTAAAGGGAACTTAATTATATAATATTCATTCAATAAGAATATATTTTAAAATATTCGTTCTATAAGAAATATTGAACTTTTTAACTATACATTTTCAATTTGTTTCAGGTCAGTTACTATTTCCCGTTGAAAACTCTTTGGAGGTCGTTCTTCTGCGCGTTAGTGGCGGCTTTCGTTCTCCGCTCTATCAACCCATTTGGAAACGAACATTCAGTCCTGTTCTACGTTGAATATAACAAACCTTGGATTTTTTTCGAGCTCGTGCCGTTCGTTACTCTTGGAATTATTGGAGTGAGTGTAAATATATCATTAAAATATGAGTATTTAACGAGCTTCGAGTAAACATATAATTACACTGAGCATGGTTGGTGCGACCGGAAGGGGACTGTACATTTTATTTTGATTGGACTGAAATATTTGTATTTCTGTAAACTGGTAAAACTTAACTGGTAACTTAACAGGTGAAAGTAAAATCGGTGAGGAAATTAGAACTATTAAGTCAGTATGGTCCGAGAAGAACCTGTTGGCAGCGTGCTGAGTAGATTCGTATCCATGGCAAAAATGTGTTGGGGGATAGAGATGAGGAAGCCAGGAATGATTAACATAAATCAAGGACAGGAGGAATCGCATGATAAATATCAAACTTGAACGCAAGATAGACCAAAATACTTCAAAATTATTGAGTGAGCCCTAAACTTAAATTTGGTGCGGTTTTGTGAATCAGAGAAACATATGTTTTTGGGAGCGACATGAAGCGGTCAAAGTGTTGAGGTCAAGAGATGGAGGAGACTGAACATGATTGTAATGACTCATATACTCAAACATGTTATTTCTCCAATAAAGTAAGATGTAGGAAAACCCCAGAGTGGCGTGAGTCATCACCAACAAGGATGAAGTGAGGAAGGGAAAGAACACGTCATCTGACGTCACCTTTTTTCCACTCTCCCCTTACCATAATAGCTAGAGTATGTTAGCCGCACTCAGGGGTCTTCCATCATCCATTTGTACCTAGTCAATCAGACTCATCATTTCTTCTCGCCTTCACCTTACCTACGGCCCAGTTCTGCAGAGGGAACGGTTTGCCCCATAAAGGCGCCGAACCTCTATCTCCCCTTAGGGACCTCTTCAGAACTACTAGGCTTCATTAGGTAAATGCTCCGCTTCCCGCCGGTTGATCTGGGTCCAGACGCCGAGGTTTGCGGATAGATAATCCAAGCACTTATCTGGACGGTTGGCCGCAAGGCGCCACGGATCTAGTGCCAAGGCTGTAGGCCTAGGGATCAATCTCTCCGTTGAGTAGGGTTCAGGCTAGTTCAAATCAGCGCATCGAGAGGGCCATCGCCGTCACTCGAATACACGCAAACACAACAATAATATTAACATTTTCTTACTTCTGGGTAATATTGGTGGGGCTGAGAGGTGCGGAGCATCTCCTAAATCAATGGCAAAGTAAGGAATCTTGAGCGGACCTGGCAGGAGAAAAAACAATAATATGATAGGCAAGATCTCCAGTAGGGGAGTGATATCCGAGAGTACATGAGTGGCGACCAACAACTTCCGGAAAGCTGCTTTAATTGTGTTCTGACGAGGCTGGTGGTGTGTTAGTAGTGTCACTGAGTTACACGATTTAGGAATCTCTTCCGAAGTGCTCCGTGTCGTCACCAACTGCATCTTGCTCGGCACCTATCTAAATTGGTGGTCTTTCCAACGAGGCACCTCTTTGCCTTATCTTCCAACCCTTGAACTGAGCAGCAGGGCATCTTCCCTACTCGTCTTGTTTTTAGCTTCAATAGTGTAGTAAGGGTAGATTTAAAAATCAAAAAAATCAGATGTACTAGTGAACAATTATTGTGTATAATATTGCTTCATCAATATCGCCAAATGTGTCGTCACAAACTATGCAGTTGTCTGACATTGACAGGAACTCCTCATTAGCTATGGTTTACTCTCCCATAACAAATCGATCATGTAAAGTGACCGTCATTTAATTGTGTCTTCTGCATTCAGCTATACCAGGTGCTCCTGCAAAGAAACTTGATTGTTTTCTAGCGATGTGTATCCGATTTCCTTTCCAGGGTGTCATAGCCGCGTTGTTCATCAAGGCCAATATTTGGTGGTGCCGCTACAGAAAAACATCTCGCTTGGGTCAGTATCCCGTCACTGAAGTCTTGGTCGTGACGTCCATCACTGCTGTGATCGCTTACCCTAACCCTTACACCAGGATGAGCACCAGCAAACTAATTTATCTGCTCTTCAGCCAATGTGGAACATCTCCGGATGATGGTCTGTGGTGAGTGGAATTGAAAACTATTTTGATTGTAAGGAAAGTTGTTTTATGAGGTATTGAAGAGTCAAAGCCTTGTAGAGTGTGTATATTTTTTAACGCAAAAAGCTGGACTTATTTGGATGTTACTTTCCTCACAGTACTGCTCAAGGCGAATCTGCTGGTCCCGAAGTCTACAAAGCTGTCTGGCTTCTAGTTCTTGCGCTGGTCTTCAAACTGGTCACCACTGTCTTCACTTTCGGCATGAAAGTCCCTTGTGGCCTGTTCATCCCTTCCCTATGTTTGGGCGGTATAGTCGGAAGGATAGTGGGAATCGGAATGCAGACTCTGGCCACAAATTACCCTCACATCTGGATATTTAGCGCCGACTGTTCAACTAGCGAAGATTGCATCACTCCGGGCCTCTACGCCATGGTGGGAGCTGCAGCAGTTCTCGGTGGTGTCACCAGAATGACAGGTAGTTCAGATTCTTTTGAATTGCAGATCTTGCATGAATACACTAACTAAATTGTGTTACTCAGCATAAGGAATTAGTATGTTTCGCTGGAAAATTATAGAGATGGTTCGTTCCAGGAATCTTGCGTCACCTTGACAAACGTTCCATTGATACATTTGTTACAGTTGAGTGTTACAGTTCCATAAGCGTTCCATCCCTGGTGAACGTTGGCAATGGAACAAAATCAGCTAACGGTGACAGACTTTGCAGTTTTGCCTGTAGATAAGCGTTCCACCTCAATTTCTTCGGTAAACGTTCCATTGTCATCTCCATCACAGGTCGTGCAGTATTCTGAACTCCTAATACATATTCCTTGGGAACGCTGCTTCAGAAAATTTCTAGTCCATACTAACCCCCCTCTTGGATTTAAACGTTCCATAGGAACTGGTGATTTAGAGAAGTATAACCGTTCCTGAAATGAAATCCTTGGATTAGGTTCCCCATAATGGCTTCAGTTGGAACGACCCATCTCTAGAAAATATTGGGGTCATTCACTTACAAATTTTGTTAGTGAATAGGGGAAGGTTCCAAAAACACAGAGGGCTCCTTTGAATTGTAGTAATCTTGATATAATAATTTAATATAATCATGTATACTTGACGCGACCTTTTCGTTTCTCACCATTCTATCCCTTTGTTGGCTTTCAGTGTCTTTGGTAGTGATCATGTTCGAACTGACTGGTGGCGTGCGGTACATCGTACCCCTAATGGCAGCCGCTATGGCTAGCAAGTGGGTGGGCGACGCTCTGGGACGGCAGGGCATATACGATGCTCACATCAACCTTAATGGCTACCCCTTCTTGGATAGCAAGGAAGAGTTCAGCCACACTTCACTGGCCGCTGATGTCATGCAACCCAAGTGAGTCATTCTGAACCATAATGTTGACTGAGAATCACTAACACCCAATTTACAATCCTTGAAGCACTGTCATCTTTCTCTTCGTTGTTACAAACTCGGGTTGTAGGTATCCTAACTAATCCTTTTGGTCAAAGCACTACGTATAACACTTTTTCAGGTCACACTGGGACAGTTGTTATTGGTTCGTATTTCTATTTTCGCTTCGATCAACAGTTTCATTTTTGACAATCAAAAAGCAATCAATCATGTTTTTATCATGTGGCTAAAACGCCTTCGCCAGTTGGTGAATGTTACTATTTATCACTACTTTAATAAAAAGCTTTGAAGCTTTCATGTAGACGCAGCCAGTAATTTGGAGAGCATTTAGATTTTCTTGTGTATGCATTAGTAATAAATTTTTGATAGACAATTATATCTATCAAGACCTGTCAGGAATACATTGAAAATATTTCTGAAACTGCATCATGGTAATACGAGGGTTGTCCAGTAAATAAGTTCCGTTTTGGTCTGTAGGGTGGTAGGAGTGGAATTTGCCAAATCCAGCAACACCTCTCGAAAGAGGGGGGCTTTGTGAATATAATGGGAGGTGAAGGGCCTCAGATGCTCGAAAAATAAGGTCAGGGCTGGCAGTTGAAATGGAGCCCTCCACGTCGCGTCCTGCCACCTCAGTGCCCGTACCTTCTCGAGTTGTGTTGCACAGAGTGGTTTCAAATCGGTTGAAATTCACCAACAGCTCGTTTCTGTGTATGGAGAAGGTGCGATGAGTGAGTCGATGGTGAGGAGATGGGTCCATAAGTCTAAGGCGGGAAGGCATCCGCTTGAGGATGAAAGCGGGTAAGGCAGACCCTCACTTTTGATGGACGAAATTGTCGCAAAATTCGACAACGTAATTTACAAAGATCGCCGTTCAACCCTAGATGAACTTCATCAGTTTCCCAGACATCTCACGATCCCTCATCCATGAGATCGTCTCGGAGAAACTGTAATTTCGGAAAGTTTGTGCCCAATGGGTAGATTGTAGATTGTGAATGAATCCGCGGATCAGGGTGATGGAAGCCCAAAGCACTGAAGCCTGGTGGCTTATTGTGCTACTCCGTGGATTCTGTTCCTAGTCAAAGAGTCCTAGCCCTTTGGTAAGGGCCAGTAGCGGTTTGGCTAGATTTGTGCTGAGAAAAGCCTCCATGGGTTTAGGTGACCCGAGGAGGTGAAACCTGCGGTTTGATAGCACTTCGCAATCAAATATTATGTGGGAGGCTTTTTCTTCAGCCTCTCCACACAGCCTGCAGAGGGTTGTATTCTGGTTTACCCCAATGTGGTTAAGATGGAATCGGAGTGGAGTAAAGCCTGTTACCAGGCCAACCACTCACCTGATTTCCTTGCGGCTAAGCCGCAGCAGCTCTTCTGTGGTGCTGGGGTTAGGTTTGGCCACCATGCGCTTACTTAGAGCATGTCCTCTAAGGTTTGACCATCTACTAGTGGTTTCATTCGTGACCCACCTGTTTATGGTCGCCCTAAAGGAGGATTTGGGAATGCCGATGGCTGGCTCTGGACCAATGAACGGGGTTAGTGAGCCCCTTCTGGCCAGCGCATCTGCTTTCTCATTTCCCATTACTCCGCTATGTCCTGCCACCCACTCCAGAGGAACCCTGTTGTGTTGCGATAGGAAGCAGAGGGTCTGGAAGCAGTCCCACACTAACTTTGAGTTAATGGAGGAAGTGGCTAAAGCCTTGATCGCAGCCTGGCTGTCCGTGAGAATGCGGATGTGAACACCACGGTGTCCCCTCCGCAGACTTTCCCCAGCGCAGACCCTAATTGTAAGTACTTCAGCCTGAAATACTGAGGCATATTCTCCCAGAGGAGCTGAGTGGCTCCATCTGGGATTAGTCCCGTAAATTCCAATCCCTGTGCCATTCCCCATTTTGGATCCATCTGTGTACCAGAATAGGTCGTTGGGACAGCATTGGGAGATTTGCCGCCCCTCTGATCTTATGATTGATCTGTAGGGGTGTTTCTCGGCGAAAGTTCTAGGCATAATGTCCGCCACCATGTCAAGCATGGGATTGCACAGAAGGCCCAGGATTTTGGAGTGGCCCTGGAGGTGTGACTCCCTCCATGTTCCATTCCATTTCTGCCTCAGGGCGCCCAGTGGGTCCCGAGACAGCTGACGCCCCAACACAGGAAACAACGAGTAACTGCAGCTTGAGAATTTTTGGACCGCTACAGAACCGATGGAGACGCATTCCTCTGAAGTCCATCGTCACTGGAAACGAAACCTGAAGGAGGAAAATTAAGGGAGAGTTGGCGGGCGAACGTTTCACAAGTGACGAGGAAGTGAAAGAAGCTGTCCCTAACTGGACCAAGGAGGTGGCGGAAAGCTTCTATGAGGACGGGTATTTCGAAGCTGATTTCGCGATATAACTAATGTGGAAAAATAATACACATGCTCAATTACACTAGCTATACGTTTCGAATTTTTCCAATGAAAACTTGATTTCGTAAAAATAAACGGAACTTATTTTCTGGACAACCCTCGTAACTAATGTCATATAATTCATTGTTATTAAATTTTGTTTGAACAGGAGAACTGAACCTTTGAGTGTGCTGACACAAGATTCAATGACTGTAGAAGATGTAGAAGTTTTACTCAAGGACACGGAGCACAACGGATTCCCAGTTGTGGTATCCAGAGAATCTCAATATTTAGTTGGGTTCGTTCTACGAAGAGACCTCAACCTCGCTTTAGGTATACATTTTCAAGCATTTTCAAGCAGAAAACACATAACGTAGGAGTTAGGTCGAATTTTAGTGCCCTTGGTGTCGAAATCGAAATTTAAAATAAATATTCTTCGTCCTTGATATTTCCCTCTAAATACTATTCTAAGGACTATTTTTCCCAGAAAACGCAAGAAGGAGATTAGAAGGCGTAACGAACGAGTCGATCGTTCTGTTCAACTTTAACCCGTCTAATCCCACGAATCCAGCAGGTCCTCCGCCTCTCCAGCTCAAGAAGATCCTGGACATGGCGCCCATCACGATCACCGATCAAACGCCGATGGAAACTGTCGTCGACATGTTTCGAAAATTGGGCCTGCGACAAACATTGGTCACGCATCATGGGTAAATCAGTTTGATTTGTTTCTTCATTATATCAGTCTTAAATGTGGAAGTAGTTCGATTAGTTAAAGCCCTTGTTGTGATCAGGAGGGTCTGACTACCATCAGCCAGCTGAAACTTGCCAATTTTGATCATTTTCTGCTGACTAAAAGTTAACTCTTACACTTTATACTCGGTAATATCCTGTCCTTCAGCCTTGTAATGGACTATCTGTGCGAATTGGATTAGTCGAGGCAGAGTACTCGTCCTGAGTGGAGAAAGTTAGACTTGACCGTGCATTATGTTCTAGTTCCACCTGAGCTCAGGTGGGGACTCTACCAAGACCAAACAACCCATGGAAGTACAGCCATTCCAGCTTAGTTTAGGGGAGCAATTACAGTCGTGAGACAGAGGCGCAGAGCCTCCCATCCCAATCCTGAGTGGAGAAATAATGGAAATTCTTGATCAGGACAAGTCTGAAGACATCCAATCAAGTCCTCCAAAGAGGGTTTTTAGTTGGACTTGATGCCCCAACCTGAAGGATTCCAACGTCTAAGGCGGCTTTCACACTGGCTAGACCCGAGACATCAGACCAGTAGACACGCGACTTGAAACCACACAAGTGACATGTGCTTTTTGTATTTAGTCACGTTAGCCATCTTGTCGATAGTGTTATCACTCAAAATGAGTTCATCATCAGATGACGAGTTATTAATTTCTGTGGTTGTAAGGAGGAGAAGAATGCTTCGCAGGACTCGACTGTGGGTTCATCCCTGCTGACAAAAACCCGGAGGAACAGAGCCCTTATGTGTTGTCCGAAGAACTTCTATGTCACCCACGGAAGTTCCAAGCCTACTTTAAATTGGAGATGCCAACTTTTGAGAAGAATATTCTGCTGCTGTCACATCAAACAACGCCCGATATTCTTCTATCGCCTTGACGAATATGATATTAATTGTTCTGTGTCCGGCAACATCGCCAAAACGAGAAAAAAGAGACAACGAAGGAAACGAGGTACGAGGAACAACACTCTGTTTACGGAAGCGAATTGCTGGACACAAACTGAAAAATTTGAATCACAAACCGACTGGAGACACGTGTTTTGAGAGCCTTGAACCCACGGACGCCTGCCATTGCAAATGATACTAACCCACAATGCCATTAGACCTGCCCCTATTCCAACCTGCTGGTTCTCTTCAGACACATGTTTCAAGAAGACACGAATCACGTGTCTCTTCAGTGTGAAAGTTCTCTATCATTTCAATGGGTTGGATTTGGAAGAAGCGTGTCGCGTGTCTACTGGTCTGATGTCTCATGCCAACCAGTGTGAAAGCCGCCTAAAAGTCGTGCATAGCTCAAAACTGACGCATCGCACAGATGAAGATATCTTTTGGAATATCAAGCGAGTCTTCGTGGTCGTAGTCCAAGGTCGAACTACTTTTTAGAAGGATCCCCGATTGACCTGCTATAGTCGATGGAACACTGAGCTATTTCGACTAAGCTGATAGTGGCGCTGTTTTGATACTTTCCTCGAATATGTAGGATTAGATTTTCCTTTCAATTCTCAGGTTCAAGACTGCAAGAGAGGCCAGGTTTGAGCTTCGTGGATTATAGGACGAATTTTCCGAGGACAAAACAAATTATGACTTCATCAGAAGGATCCAGGACTTAGTTTTGCATTTGTCCGAACTGAAGGATACTTGGAATGAGTTTTTTGTATAGCTTTAGATGTCCCAATTTAAGTTTTTTTCAAAGGCTTTCTGCACTCACAGAAATCGATGGTCCAGCTTGGCCTTGTACCGCTGTGCGTCATGCCTCCCTCTCCTGTACCCCCTTAATGTTAGGGCTCTGGCACACGCCTCTGACAGGAGTAGAGCGGTTAGGGAGCCGGTACAAATTCTCTGCTCCCGGGCCTGTTACCTGGTCGGGCTTCTGGGGATAACAGTAATGCCGTAAAAGGCTTTTTACTCATCTCAATTACCAGCACCACGGGCGAGGGGAGCCCCAGGCTACCGATGCACTGACTTCGGTCAAAGCATCACCTGCCTGCCCCTCAATTGAGGTCGGATTCATGGTGGTCGTGGTTGAGCAAACCCTACTTCATGGGCTTGTACCAAGAAGGCTACAAGGGGAGAGATGGCATCCTCATGGGCTAGTCCCCTGAAGATGTCTCTCGGCATGTGAGTTCTGTTATGAACTCGGGTACCAACCTGTCTAGTTGGTAGAACCTTAGCTAGAATGTTCGGCCTAACCTGTGGTGTTAATACAAACAGGTACCTAGAGGAGCTGATAGTCATGACTAGCTCCCCTAGGGCTCTCGTATGGTGAGTTCCTTCCACTCCCTCAATCACCCTTCTAGGGTTTTCGGCGTTTCATCTATCTGCTTACAGATGGAGGGGGTTGCGAAATCCAGTTTGGATCGGCTCTCCTTGAAATCAAATAGTAGTACATGAGTGGCGGCCAACAACGTCCGGAAAGCTGCTTTAATTGTGTTCTGACGAGGCAGGTGGTGTAGGAGTAGTGTCGCACGATTCAGGAATCCTCTGGAGTGCTCCACGGTGTCAGCAACTGCATCTTGCTCGGTACCAATCTGAATTGGTGGTCTTTCCAACGAGGCGAGTCTTTACCACGGGCGAGGGGAGCCCCAGGCTACCGATGCACTGACTTCAGTCAAAGCATCACCTGCCTGCCCCTCAATTGAGGTCGGATTCATGGTGGTCGTGGTTGAGCAAACCCTACTTCATGGGCTTGTACCAAGAAGGCTACAAGGGGAGAGATGGCATCCTCATGGGCTAGTCCCCTGAAGATGTCTCTCGGCATGTGAGTTCTGTTATGAACTCGGTTACCAACCTGTCCAGTTGGTAGAACCTTAGCTAGGAGGTTAACCTGTGGTTAATACAAACAGGTACCTCGAGGAGCTGATAGCTATGACTAGCTCCCCTGGGGCTCCTGGGTGGTGAGTTCCTTCCACTCCCTCGATCACCCTGCTAGGATTTTCGGGGTTTCATCTATCTGCTTGCAGATGGAAGGGGTTGCGAATTCATGTTTGAATCGGCTCTCCTTACAACCAAATAGTAGTTATTTGGTCCAGCTTGGCAAGTCTAGTGAATGAATGTATGGTGACTTGGGTAGCTGACAGAACATGACAGGACAAGGTTTCTACTGCTTATCTAGAGTCCAAATCTTCATCTTATAACTTATATCCTGCTTAAGTAAAGAGATTCAGGTATGCCCAACTCTTATCAACTGTGAATTACAGAAAGTTTTAAAAACAATAATTTTTCTAGGCGTTTGCTGGGTGTCATCACGAAAAAAGACGTCCTCAGGTACATCAAGCAAATCGACAATGAAGACCCGAATTCGGTTCTGTTCAACTAGACATTCGTCGAGATCTGCAGCAGTCTAGCAGCCGAACCGAGGATCTGCATCTCACGTCCGTGCGAGATCAAAGGATGGAAGCAAGTTGGGGAGAAAAAATCATTAGCGTGTATATAATACTAAGCCCTCGGAAATGCCCTCGAAAATTCTATTTTATTACTGTCATTATTTGTAAGGACATTTCCTTCCCCTCCTTCTCAACACTCCCTCCTAGATTCTCCTAGTTTTGGTAAGTTCGGAACGAATCACTTGTTGATAGCAATTATGTCGAGCTTTATTAGCGTGGTTGTTATCGCCAGTTTAATATAGTCGGAAATTTATACAATCCAGTAATAGAGTGACGTGGTGGTTTTCTAGGTGAGCATGTTCTGAATCACGGTTTGATTTCAAAGCTCGTTCGGAGGAAAGAAAATGGTGGCGAGTATCAAAGATGGCTGTTTCAATGTGTCAATTGGACTTGGTTTCATTTCTGCATACAACTTGAGTCATTGCGCATGTGGGGAACACCAAGGGAGTAGAGTTGACTTTCGAAGAATGCGGTTAACACAGGGTGATAACCTGCTCATCCATTCCTAGATAAGCATTTCTGACTGGGAAGAAATGGAGGGTTAAGTCACGTGTTTCCGCAGAAAGAAATCTCTTGCCCAGTTTTCCACTCCGAGGATAGCAAGAACTCTCCAATATGGCGAGAAACTAGAATTGTGTGAATTTTGTAGAAGTCCATTGGGATGCTAAAACTGTGAGGTCGGAATATATATCAATTTATTGCTGCTTGCAGGTAATGATCTGTCGAGAACGTCTTGATGGAAAATCGGTGGAGATTTATGGCTGAAACTGCATGTTTTCAAAATGTGACCCGTTCATTTCTTGTTTTCAACGATACAAAAACCGTACCCTACAGTTGGCGTGAGAGGAGCTTGAGGTTGCTGAATCCAAATTTGAGGTCGAAAATTCAAAATTCCTACTTTGGAATACTCCGCTGGTATCGGACCACTGTTTGAGTATATTAGGGAGCACGGGCTCCGTCATTTATATCCCAAAATTCAGTATTATTCACTCAACTGACTTTTCCATGGTAACTAGGCCGTCAAGTAGATTCGTTTGAAGGACGTCCCTCGAAAGCAAAACACATATAGCTGAGAGACGCTTTATTGAAATTGATCCAGGTCTAAAGAGACAACCCAAAAACGTAAAAGGAAATAATTACTCGCACCTACACACAAAATGTATCATCCTACAACCAATTTTGTGTACCTATTTAACTTTGATGAACATCTTGCAGAAACCGGTTTATTCACCTTTGAACTCACACATAGTCCTAACAGATTTTAAAGTGGCTTTTTTTTATCACTGTTTTTACATTTCTCGTAAATATCATCTATGAACGTGTTTGTTTTTATCTGGGGTAATTTTACCACTCGAAATTGTCCTCACTTTTGAATTTTAAAGAATACTAGCTGGTTCCCGCCGTCATGTAATCAACTCCAACAATTTATTAACTTATTAATTAATAATATATTTTTTATATCTAAAATTAGGAAAAGATGCTCGGTAAGATCCAGTTATATTAACGTGAACGTCGTAAGGCACAGAGTACATTTTTCTTTATTAAATAAATTAAATGTGTGTCTACTATTTTATATTTCATCGAAATCTAGACGGCACGGGAATATTCTTCAGGGCATTTTTAGCCTTTCTTCGAGAAAGTACGCCAACCACTTGTACCAACCTCTGAACATATTTTATTCGTAATAATTTTTACAGATAATTCCACCCAAATCACGGTCAGTCATAAAATGAACATTGGGAAAGAATAATTCTAATAATTTTCAGGTTGTTTTATTGGGAGAAAAAAAATTCATGCAGAATTTTTGAGAGAAAAGATTTGATGGATTTTTGATAGACAGTATGTTGATAGCTTTTATTACATCTAGGTTTCCAATTTTTTTTTTTAACATTGTATGTACGTAGTTGTTAGCATCGATTATGAGCGTTACCCATTCAGGAATTCGCCGTTTTTGTGTTGAAAAAGAAAAACATGGCGTATCACGATGTAGTTATCACGTATCGTGATAACTGTTAGAAGGTATGGGTGACGTTACTTCAAGAACATCTTCCTTCATGATAAGGCTCCTTCACTTCTCATGGATTCCTGGTTGTAATCTCATATGCTGCCTGTAGTGGTGGACTTGAACAACTACTTATTTAAGCTGTTTTTCTCCTTTGTCTCCGATAATGATGGGATTCATCAAGATGGCAATCGGTAAAGGGAAAATGAGAACTATAGGCTCTCCTTTTGTGGAGTCTTTAAGGCTGGTTTCGGAGAACCCAGGCGGTTTTTTACTATTAATGCTATTAGTGGATTTCTCCCTTGGTCCAATCATAGAATGCCTCTCAAAGACTCGGTGATGGGTTCCTTTCCAGTGCGAAAAAACGTGGGATGCTGCCACTCAACTCAGCCTGTAATCATTTCACGATAGTTTTTTTAAAACACATTCAACATTGCCCGAAAAAGTTGCCAAAAAACGGAGTTGATTTTCCCCCATCTTGAGTATGAGCGATGGATGGTATTCACGCTGAGAAAAATTTTATCGAAATGAAACCATTTCGAGCTTGGTCCTTTGGAAGTCCTTCATCCTATGGAGATTCTTAAAAATTTACAGGACGATTCAACCACTCTTTTTTATCGAACTGCAACATTAAAAGAAAAAAGGAACGATGACGCGGATCCAGGCTTTTTGAACGATGATGCAGGCTTTTTGGAAAGGGGAGCCGTGTTGAATGTGTTAATTACGCCGAGCCTATGTGGCAATTTCGGCCATCTTACATTTGGCAGGTCAATATAAATTTGCAGTACGGTGATATCTGCATTCATCAACAATGGATGTGTTAACACCTTGAAGACCGCCGCAAAGCTCCAAGTGGTCCCCATCCAGTCTCCTGCCCCACAGAGCTCACATATTGGAGACTCCTTCACGCCTATACGATGGAGATGCTTTTGCAGGAAGTCGTGACCTGTGAGGGTGTGGAAGCAAGCCACTGCTCACATATTGGAGACTCCTTCACGCCTATACGATGGAGATGCTTTTGCAGGAAGTCGTGACCTGTGAGGGTGTGGAAGCAAGCCACTGCTCACATATTGGAGACTCCTTCACGCCTATACGATGGAGATGCTTTTGCAGGAAGTCGTGACCTGTGAGGGTGTGGAAGCAAGCCACTGCTCACATATTGGAGACTCCTTCACGCCTATACGATGGAGATGCTTTTGCAGGAAGTCATGACCTGTGAGGGTGTGGAAGCAAGCCACTGCTCACATATTGGAGACTCCTTCACGCCTATACGATGGAGATGCTTTTGCAGGAAGTCGTGACCTGTGAGGGTGTGGAAGCAAGCCACTGCTCACATATTGGAGACTCCTTCACGCCTATACACTGGAGAAGCTTTTGCAGGAAGTCGTGACCTGTGAAGGTGTGGAAGCAAGCCACTGCTCACATATTGGAGACTCCTTCACGCCTATACACTGGAGAAGCTTTTGCAGGAAGTCGTGACCTGTGAAGGTGTGGAAGCAAGCCACTGCTCACATATTGGAGACTCCTTCACACCTATACACTGGAGAAGCTTTTGCAGGAAGTCGTGACCTGTGAGGGTGTGGAAGCGAGCCACTGCGAGAAAGGTCTGACGGGTTTGCTTATCACGGGTTCCCATTCCTTCCCCCGAGCGTTCTCTTCGTGTCTCACAGCAACTGTTTTCAGTATCTGTCGTTGCACCTCTCGTCTCGCTGCAAAATGGGTTAGAGGAGTTTTTGTCTGGGTCATCACTGATCCTTCTTTCGAGAGCTGGTCGGCCATTTCGTTCCCATGTAGTCCACAGTCGGAGGGCACCCGCTGGAATACAAGCCAGAGTATGGGCATCAAAGTCATCCGGCAGACCAATACAGCAGTAATCTCTGCCTGCGAGTCAACCAGAATGACAATATTGGGAGGCCTGCCAAGCATCACGCACTCTTCCAGTGCCTCCTGAATAGCTTTGACCTCACCATCAAAATTTGTAACAGACTCCAACAGGCGCTCTTATTTGGATGGCTGTTGAATAAACATCTCGATAGTTATATGGTAACGCTCATTTATAGGATAATATTCGTGATTTCACAGTTTACATGTTTCTCTAATGTTTAACAATTAATTTAGTAATAATTTGAATTTAATGCAGATTTAATCGTTATTAATATTATTATACGTAAACATTAATTTTTTAATTTTTATTGATATATTTGTAGTCAAGGTGCTGGTACATCTTTAGATATTGGCTGTGGCTTTTTAGAATTTATTTTGTTATAGTTGGGCCAGCGTCAAGTGTGAGTGCGAGTATTTCTAAATTCCTATTCCACCTAGTCAATAGGTAATGGTATTCGGAATTCCGACATATTATTTTGTATCAATTACTGAATTTATTCACATCTTTTTCTCTGGTGATTTTCGCGAAATGGTGGTATGAAATTGTATATGATAGAAACAACAAGTGTACTAATTGAAGAAAATTTAAAAAAGGTATTTTCGAAATTGGAAAATTCTAGAAGGCAGTTAATCTATATTAATATTTAAATATCCTTGTCCGTTTGTCTATCTGGAAGTGATTGCATCTAAACAGCTTAATCAAATTTCACCAAATTTGGTTCACTTTTAGGGTTCGTTAGCCGGAAGGGAATACGTTATTTCTGAACCTTGTAAGCAAATTTTAAACGGCTGGACCGAATTTGATGAAGATTATTGCATCGTGCTCCCTCTTGAGGTACCCTCTTAAATAAAGGGTAAACGTAATTATTTGTTTGTCTGTGTTTTTGACCTGATCGACAACAAAATAGGTACATAAACATGATGTACTTGTACAGTATGACTGCTGGAAAGGAGTGGACTATTTAGAACATCGTTCGCAGATGTTCCTTTCAATATTATTCATTACTCTCTTTAAGAGGGAATTCCGGTAGCTAATCAAAATTTTACCCGTGCGTTGCTTGTGGAAAAGGTGGTAGCTGCCATGAACTGATTACTTCTAATATTTATGCTCATCCGAAATGCTCGAAATTCGGTAATTCCAAGTTACCACAATAGGAAAGGGCTACGTGAGAACTGCAATCCCGCAAATCCCCTCCTTCTGTATCAAAATCCAATTATAATACATTCCAACGACACTAACCCTGTGGGACTACAATCCCACAAGACTTACAACCTAGCGAGACTATCATACCACAAGACTAAAACCGCAGAGCATGGAAGAAGATAAGAGGAAAGTTCAGCAGTCAAGGTAAAAAAGCGTGATGAAAAATTGCCCCCTGTTTTCAGAGCAACCTCTAGGTAGCAATGAAAAACTAAGACTCGATAGTACACCACTCGGTCACTAGAGTGAAGCTTCGTCACTCCTGCTCAATCCCGCATTTTTTTAAAAACTGTAGGCCACCTCTATTATTCGTAGGGTACGATTTTGGACGCTCTGTCCTCTATAACTATCATATAGACATCTTCTGATACTAGGTAGGTACTTCATGTTTTGAATAAGTGAAACGCAAACTAGAGACAAACCACTGTAGATGGACAAAAAGACAAGAAAATTGAAGTTCAAGAGGCGAAGCACTGTCAAACAGAAAGACTAGAAAATGAACGTTTGCAACGAGAAACACATGGAAAAATACGTTGGATGTTGGAGTAACCATTATCAGTGCTTGGGGGGGGGGGGGCGTTACAAGCTCTAGTGATCATCAATAGTACTTCTTAACTCTGTTCGCCACCTAAAGAGAGCACTACTGTCAAAATGAAGAAAAAAGGCGCACGCAAGGGCCCATTGAAGTAAGCTTTCCTCCTATCTTCCTCTATGCCTACAGGAGTTCAATAACATGACTCCAATCTCGTAAAACTGCGAATCACAACCACTTGACACCATGAGCTAGTCTGTTGATCTGAACACCCATTCGAATGAGCAAGCGAAGCGAGCGAACATGCCAGTTGTTATCAAGTTATCGTTCCAATTTGATTCCCTTGTGCAATTTGACAAAGTCTTTTCTCTTTTCATACAAATTTATGATTCTCCTCATCGTTCAAAGTTAATTATTCAACCTGCTGACTTAACATCTTTTGATTATATTATTGTTTGGTGCGTCACTGTTATTTATTCTATTTTTGTTTCAATTTGTTGATTTTATGTGGCCTGAAAATCCATGTCCAAAATGTACCTTTGAATTACTTTCTACATTCATTCTACGCACGTTTTGGACTTACGATGGAAATCAGAATGAATACACCGTCCTCCTCCACGAATGAGATTAAAACGTCAAAGTTTAATAAGATAGAGTACCTTATTCACGTTTATTTATTGATGAATTCTTGCTATACAAATGTGTGTTATTCACTATTACGATGGATAACCTAGATTCGCATGGAGTACTTTCTATTGATTACAATCGCTATTAAATTTATATATTTTAAATTTATATCGTAGAATAGAAATAAGTAATAATTTATCGAATTTACACGTATGATTTGTTGCTGCAAGTAATTTGTAGTGATCCAGTGCGAAGTAAATTGAAGTCGCTGCTGATACGGATTTGATGTAGGCAATTTTTTTGTAATTTATCCAATTACGAGTACTGTGCTGTTAATCGGTATTATAATTGATATTGTAAATATAGTGTGAATGTAAATTTACCTTGTGTTATTTCATACCTCCTTAAAAAAAAAAAAAAAAATGGGAAAAGGTAAAACAAGACAGGCCACCTGGAATTATTTTCCCCTCGGTTCCTAACTTCATTGTCCTAGATTACAAATCATTAGAGTTTTCGCCTCAGCATTAGAACGCCACCATATGCGTGTAGTATCCATGCAACCGACTGAAAATGCTGAGTGCGCATGTGTGACGACTCGGAATTCTTGGCGGCGTTGCTGACGACGACTTTCTTGATGACTGTACCTTTCATAACCTTACACTTTTATGATCAGTTTCAATTTACTTCGGATGTTGCAGCTTCTGCTAAACCCTCTTGTGTTCATTGTTCGTCTCGAAGTACCTACCTACTCTAAATTATCTAGAGATATTTTACAGACATGGTGATAGACAAACAAGGAACCAGTAGATTGGTAGTTAGTAGGTATTCGAGACCCAAAAAATGGAGTAAGAACCCTGGAAAACGTAGGTTTGTGGTGTTCACTACATACCCATAATCCACCTTTCCAAAGGTGAATACGATCAAAATCATCACTAGGTAGGTTTCTATGTAGGGTCAGAAAGGGATGTAAATAGGTATCCAAAAGTTATTAATTATTTCAATACAGCGAATATTCCAATTTTCATTCTGAAAACTTATTTCGAGACTCCCGGAGTCTGAATCAGCTGTTCGCTGTTGGCCACTTTTGAGTGACATCCATCCGCACCTTATTTTGTGACGACTCAAAATCTAACAAAAAAAGTTAGCATCCGCGTCTGCTGGCCCCATCTGTCTCTATTCCAGTGGCGGCTCCTGCCCTGAACTCAGGGGGTGCACGGAGATCAGGAGAAGCTATGGAGAAGGGACAGAATAGGTGCTTTTCTCTGCCAAATAGAAATTTCAACGATATGTAAATGGGATAAATCTTGGCAACTTTTTCATCTTAAAATTGCAAACGGTACTAAATACGTAGGTGCAATAGACACGAAAAATAATGTTCTCTAGTTGTTAACAGAAATTCTGAAATACTTAATCATCAAAGGTCTAAACCCAAGAAATGCATCCATCTTATTATAAAGCTGAAATGTGTATTTGCCCGTGACGATTCAAAACATCGTCCAACTCGGAAGAAAAATTAACGATAATTCGAGACAGAATGTACCTATTTTTGTTAACCGTTTTGGTTTTTTGCATCAGATTAAAATGATGTGCACTGTCGAGTTGTTGCATTAGGTATATTTTGACGACCGAATATACGCAAATCTACCAGAGCGTTTTTATGGGAGACAGCCAATGCGTTTTTTTGGCTAAATGGGAGATCACTTATGCCGTCTTTAACCCAAGCCTCATTTCGGTTGGTAGAACAAACTAGGCAGGCAAAACAAAATAATTTGTTGGTCACTTCACACCTGCAAAGCCAATCTACCTTCTTATAATAATATTATAACAAGTCGAATATTATTTGACATTAAACTTACGGTACGAATCTGCACGATTTTTAAATTTTAACGTCCGCTGGAGTCCAGGTACAGATGGCAAGGGGTGGCCTGTTTCTGGAATGTCGCACTTTTTCACGACTTACAAACACGAATAGTTTACGTTAATGTAATGCACCGAATTATTCATAGTACCTACAACACTCCTAAATAATCACAATACTTTGAACAAAACGGTGGACCGAAAACGAAAAACGGGAAATGCCCTTATCAGTTCTGTTTGTTTACAATAAGGAAACCGGGAAACCAGTGAGCCAGGAAGACAAAATAATAAAATTGGAAATTCACTCACTCACACACCCCAGGTGCACAGCCTCCGTGCTGCACCTCAAGGTCACATTTCGTGCTCTCTGGTTGGTCAATCTCACGTGCCTGCCTCCCTCGAATGACGTCACCCTCCTCGAAACGGAGCATAAAACTGGATTTGCGCGAACCGCCGCTGATTGGTCAGAAAAGAGGGAGCTCCCCGCCACTGTTTTCGCGCGTAGATTCAACTAGCACAGTACCTACGATCGTGTCTTCTGTCACTAGCCAACTTACTCTTCAAACCCAGAGGAACTAACTTTGATTTTTTTTCCTTTTGGTTTATTATTTTCAATAATAAGCCTTTGGAATCGAGCAAGAAAAAAAAATTTTAACCCCCCCTCAAAATTTGATGTTTTACGTTTCAAGGTACGTAGAATACGAAAATCGAATAAAAAAATTTCCGTCCGTCCGCCATACGCGGCACTTTTCTTAGCAACACTGGACCGATTTGGTTCAAATTTGGTATATGGGCTCCATTTGGGGTCTAGTTGTGCCGCGAAGCTTTTGGTTGATGTAGGTCACTTCTAAGGGGTGAAAATTAAGGGTTGAAAATTCCAAGAGTGCCCTAGCTCGAAAACTCTCGAAATAAGGGTATCGTTTTTTCACCAATTTTAAATAGTATTGAATTTTTTAAAATTTTTGAGACCACCCGGAGCTCTGTAGGACAAACCGTTCGGTCCCTACGAGTACTTGAAGGTTTTCCTTCGATAAAACAGAATCATGAGTGTGAATCGCAAAAGAGGTCTAATCTCCATTCAAATTTTATCGGACTAAAATGCGATCGCTGTTCATTTCTTCGATTTGTATACAGTTTTGCCTTCTGCGTAACCAGTAATCAAATTTCTATATGAAGCTTTCTATTTTTCCAATCGAGTGTGAAGCGTTTAGTTCTTTCTAATAAACTTGATTGTGAAGGTGTGAAGCCAGTATGGTGTGGTAGGTAGTACCTGGCTGGTAGGTAAAAAAAAGTTGGTAGGTAAAAAAAATTTTGGTGGGTAAAAAAAGCTGCAAATTATTGCTCAAAGGCTTCTTCACTCTTCAGATCACTGATCAGCTGAGTGAGCTCCGAAGCCATTTTCAATCCTGTTGAATGGAAGTGCTCTTCCAGGCGTCTCCAGCATTCGAGGAGATCTTCTTCACTCCTCAGATCACTGATCAGCTGAGTGAGCTCCAAAGCCATTTTCAATCCTATTGAATGGAAGTGCTCTTCCAGGCGTCTTCAGCATTCGAGGAGATCTTCTTCACTCTTCAGATCACTGATCAGCTGAGTGAGCTCCGAAGTCATTTTCAATCCTATTGAACGCAGGAAGCTGAAATTTGAGAGGGAAGGTCAAGGGAGAATACAGATGGTGGTAGGTGCTATTGATGGAGAACCAGTGATCTATACAGAAGGGTGATCTATACAGAAAATAATAAACCTTTGAGCAATGATTTGCAGCGTTTTTTAATTGGCTGGGGGTGCACATGCGCCTATGCTCCTATCAGCAGCCGCCCCTGCTCTATTCATCACGATCTCGAGTCGTCGCGCCTGATGTGACGAAAAACTCGATCAACTTTTAACAATTTGACTCTAATCCCTGTTAATCGCTAATCCAAGGATTACTTTGCTGGTCTTTTTGTAATGGAGGCTCAGCTTGCTTGTACCATTTAGGTATCTGAGCACTCGCTTTGCTGCCTTCCGATCCTCATTCCCAAAGCAGGTATTGTATTTGTATTGGCTCAAGTAGCTTACAGCATAAGCAATGTCGAGACGTGTGGCAATAGCAAGGTACATTAATCCTCCGATTAAGCTTTTGATATAAACAAAAAAATTCACTATAATTTAAATTTTACTTTTTTGAACATTTTGGCTTGTAATTATAAAGTATTTGTTATGACCCACATTTAACGAAGTATTAGTTCTTAATAAAGAAGTACGAGAGGATCCCTGAGTGAGCCACCACCCGCACGGGAGGGTCGAGGTACGGGGAGTAAACGCCGCATGACGTCACCCTTCCACCTCTCTCTCCCGCAACTAATCACACTAGTATATAAGCTCACTCAGGGATGCTCGAGTATGCCAATCTAGTCCAGTTCTCGTCTTGTTCATTTCGCTCTCCAACTTCTCCTTCATCAAGGTATCTCTTCGAAGTGGTAGGCTCAACCAAGTAAATATCCCGTCTTCCTGCCAGTAGGTTTCCCTGAAACGCCGGGGTCGACGGGCTAGCCCGAATCTCCCAGTACTCCGCATGCCGGTATGGGTCTGACCCGCCGATGCGACAGTACTGTATGATAGGATAGGGACAGTCTCTCTTAGGTTGAGTAGGAGTTAAAGTAAAGTCAAAACGCCGCAGCGAGAAGGTCGTCTCCTTCACTCGCAGACACGCAGAACACAACAGTATTTATAATTAAATGAATTTAAAACTTTTTTAAGAAGAAAAAATGAACACACAAAAAGAAACGATAACTTCTGAGCACCGTGCCTCTTTAACGTAGAATAACGTGGTCGTATTGATGCTACATCGCACTATTGAGCAGAACCGCTAATAATTTCCTCAATAAAAACAAAATTTTCACGATCACGTTGACGGTTCTCAGAGTTGACAAACAGCAACACAATTGAGATTTCGTGCCCGATAACGTTGAAGATTTTTCACATCAACCGCACCTCTGATCTGGTCGTGATGAAATCTGTGTGCATCCTCCTGCGCCTAGCCCCAAACTACCCTCCAAATTTGAGCGAAATCAGGTTGTCAGATCTACTCAAGTTGACTTCGTTGACCGATCATCTCGAATGAGATGATGAATGAAATATTTGCTTCATTTTTCGGTGGAAAAGTAGTTTCCAAGTCGGAGTAGGTATCTTCAATTTAATGACTTTTTTGGGGGTACTTATCCATTAAAACAGTTTTCGCCAGTTTCTACTGATCTTGTATCAGGCTATGTTCGTACCTACCCAACTAAATTTAAATTTCAATTACGATTACATTTTTGTACGATAAATATCGTGGTTTTATGGTTGGAAAGGTGATTGAGGGGATCAACATGATCTCGAGGGGTTTTTCCGATCGTGAATTTGATGTCCGATTTGCGAAACCGTGACAGAATTTCAAGATGAAACCATTTTCCAAGTTTTTGCGGGTTCTAGGCCGGTTTGAGTAGAAACACTGGGCTGGTTGGAGGATTGGTAGGCCTGGGGGCGGGAGGCGATTCGATCAATAAAACGGCCGTCACAACCAGCAGTCGTGTCTGAGTTGTCGTTCGCGTTCTGTTCAGTCTCCGATTCCTCCCGTATGTACACATAAAGGCTTATTTATCGGTACATAACCCGATATATAGGTAGCCGTTCGCGTGTCGAGGTTCTTGTGAAGGGAGCGCCTCAGGAATGTGCATCACAGGAGTTGGTCCAGCAGGCCTCAGCATCTTCCTTCCGCTGCTCCTCATCCTTCAGGATGGATCTTGTAAGTTGTATTTACTCCTACTCAACTCTAGATGAACTTTTGAACTTGATAACAAGAACTCGTTACCTAAAATCAACTAAGGAGTGGTTAAAAAAAACTAGTTCTAGACTTTCGGAGCAAATTTAATTTGAAATTCAATAAATATCTCATTATTTTGGTTAGGTACCTTGCTATCAACTTTATAGTTCCCTCTAGAGAGATACTTCTGCTCTCTACTTACATTTCCTGTTGTCAAAATAAGAAATAATTCCACCTCTACTGAATTTTTGATATTTTGAAAATGGGAGGCCATCATAAAAGCCCAAAGGTCCACACAAGAGTCTACAGTCATAAACAGGTAAACTATTTTAGACCTTGATATTCCAAATTTTAATATTAAAAAATCAATCATTGTTCAAGTTTTTGCGGAAAATTACCTGATCACTCAATTACTTGGAGGATTTCAGGTATTAAGAGCGTAATACATCATCATAGACGCTTTTTGAGTTTCCATAAACTTAAATTGCCTGAATGACACTTACGCCTTTATACCCGAAACCCTTCAATCGTCAGGTCAACTCTTCGGGAACCTCACCAACCCTTAAGTCGAGTGCTACGGAACCACTGTATGGGTATTCCGTGGCGTCACCACCCACGTCTTGCCGGGGACTTCCCTACATCCTCTAACCCTAGGATCTGCGTTTGGCAGTAACTCCTTCCTGCTTACTCTTTTGATTTATTTAGTTCTACCTGTCTACATAGATAAAGGTTTATAAATCAATGGTATTTTGTGACAGATTATAACCCGTTAATTAACCCTTTGAATACCTACCTAGTAACCGAAGAATGATGATCAAATTTGTTGTAGAATTAAAATCCTTGATATAAATCGTAAGTATTGGGATATAAAATCTGTTTGGCTTTTCAAGAACTTTACTAAATTAAACTTTTAAAAACAAGACGAATTGGGCCAAATTTTCTTGCACCTGGTGCGTTCCATCAATCATTCCTAATCGGCATTACCTAGCAACTAATCCTTCAAAACCCAAGACCAAACTTTTCATGTTCCTACTTACCTCAAGATGTATATTCCAGGTGAAACATACTGCAATACAGTAAATGACTGTATTATGATTCAAGGATCGACTTGCATTGAAAAACGCTGCGTCTGTGAGACATCTTCTGACACCGGACTTTTCCCTCCTTGCGTCATTAGTAAGTTAATTTTTTTCTTAGAGTAGGTACTCAGGCACTCACCTGCCAGCAAAGAGCATTGCAGTACTGATAATTGAAATTTGCATCTTGACCCGCCACTCATCTTCCTTTTCCAACAATTTACATTTAACAGCGTATGAAAGTTCTGCCTGGTTCTTTTAGTCAATATTAAAGTAAAGTAAACAACCATTTCAGGTTGGATTTTCGTCCGACTGCCATTCCTGACGTCGCGAACGTCATCAGCTGTCTTCCAAAGGGAAGATCAGAATTTGTTCTGATGATTTCGCTCATGGCTTCCCATTGCCTCACCGCCCTGGGTTGGACAAGGGGGGCGATGAGAGCCCAGGCCGCCGAAAAACGCACGCTGCAGGCGATGAGCCTTGAACCCACGATCCCCGCAGAGGTCAGTCCAAAGTCCACCGCCAAACAACGACCGTAGCCACACCGCCCCCTTTTTTTTATTATTTATACGGCGCTACAGTCCTTGTAGAACCAGGGCCCTTTCAACAACAGACTTCCACACTGGTTTGTCTCGAGCCAAGTTCCTCCATGTCTTCCTCAACATGGTCCAGCCACCGCCCTGGGTTGGACAAGGGGGACGATGAGAGCCCAGGCCGCCGAAAAACGCACGCTGCAGGCGATGAGCCTTGAACCCACGATCCCCGCAGAGGTCGGTCCAAAGTCCACCGCCAAACAACGACGCCCCAACGACCGTAGCCACACCGCTCCCTTTTTTTATTTTTTATTAAAACGGCGCTACGGTCCTTGTAGAACCAGGGCCCTCTCAACAACAGACTTCCACACCAGTCTGTTTCGAGCCAAGTTCCTCCAAGTCCTTGTAGAACCAGGGCCCTCTCGACAACAGACTTCCACACCAGTCTGTCTCGAGCCAAGTTCCTCCATGTCTTCCTCAACATCGTCCAGCCACTGCTTTCGGGGTCTTCCTCTCAGCCTTCTTCCACCAGGTACTCCATACATGAGGTTATCTATCTACCTCGCCTGATGAATGCCACTATATCTGGCTCCCCATACAGGTTTCTAAGTTCCAAATTTCTATGGATTCTCCACCTACCATTTTCGCATACAGGGCCAACAATTTTAGGGAAAATCTTCCTCTCCCACCAATTCAAGAGACGTTGGCTGGTAGCTGTAAGCACCCATGTCTCACTGCCATAGGTCACCTCAGGGGCGTATTACAGTTTTATAAACTATAAGTTTCAATCTGCGAGGTAAGCCCCGGAACTTGAATGCTTTTTGTACAGCAAGGCCCTTTTATTCAATAAATGTGGGGTCCGGGTAGTCACAGTTGCTGAGACGAGCATTGTTTTGCGGTGGAATTTGGACCAACTTCTGGGGGGGTCGTGGGTTCAAATCTCATTGCCGGCAGAGTGTGTTTTTGTGCGCCCAGGATGGTGAGGCAATGGTGAAGCCATGAGCGAAATCATCAGATCAAATTCTGATCTTCCTTTGGAAGACAGCTGATAACGCCTGCAATACCAGGAGTGGCATTCGGACGAAAATTCAACTTGAAATGGTTGTTTACTTACTACTTTTCTAGTCAATAAATGTCTCTCAATTGTCTTCTTTGAACCATTTCAGGACGAAGCGGTTATGGTGACCACTGTGAAGTTGATCGTAATTGCAATGAAAGGGATTCTAACCTGATTTGCGCTAAGGAGATCAAGCTTTGCAAGTGTAGAAGGTGAAGTGAACGTTTCTAGAATTTTTCTGAATTCAATTCGTGCGAGAGATTCGTCTTTTTATTGATTACAATGTTATTGTTGTAGAGGGTTGACGTGGGACGTCGTTTCTACGAGGTGCCACAGCTTGGACGATGAAAATCCCTTCATGAGTAAGTAATACACCAAAATTTCCATTCGTTATTTTGTGTTTGTGCCTCGTTATCAGCGAGGCTGTATTCACTTCGAATATACATTGTTTCTACAGGAGATTTGGGGGAAAAGTTTGATCCAACGCGGGATATCATCATCCCTTCCGTGATTCTTATGACGCTAGCAGCAACTGCCTGGCTATGTTTCAAGCTCTTCTGCAACTGGTTGGTTTAATGTCTTCTTTCACTCTTCGCAATGTTCTATTCAGGCATCATCTTAAGAACTTTCATGCTGAAGATTTCAAAGCACAGAAAACAATATTGAAAATTATAATATCTAGAATACTAGGTATTTAGCACACATGAGCATGATATTGTCCTTCATTGGTCGAGTACCAGTGTGTAACAACCATTTGTATTTTTTAATTCAGTGGGAAAACGCTGCGAAGAAGGAGGCGGGCTACGGAAATGACCAGGGCTCTGGAGGAGGCACAGATACCCGGGGTTGTGCCGTCTCAGTCAACTACCTGGGTGGCTTCTTATCGAGGTGAGTGACTGCTGGTTCAAAATCTATAGGAGTTGTAAGCCCCAGTGAGTTGGAATGCATCCTCGAATATAGGAGCTATATAAATGATCTAAAACGAATTCTCAGAATGTGATATACTTGAGCATCAACCTAGGATATCTGCTTTCCTATCTCAGTAGCAATAAGATAACCCAGGATGAGACACAGGCAATATAAACCCATGGTTCGGTGTAATAGCAACAAATAATGATAGATGTTGCCACTTTAGTACTTGAGCAGAAATACCCCCCCCCCCCCCCCTCCACGAGTTCTAATAACTACAACTAGGTATTGTCATTGATTTATGGTTATTTGTTGGAACGCTCTGAGATACATCACAATGCTGCTGATGATTCAAATATACCTTGTGAAAGAGCTTCCACTGACTTACCAAAATTCGACGACCTGATCCTCGTCCATTTTGTCAGTTTACTTGAGTAGATAAAGCCTGTGTTTGTCTGTGGGGCTTCTTGCCCATTCGAGTCGGTGCCAGTTGTGCTAGAGATTAATCCAGTCCACCAAATTATGTTCACATTATTCTCGATGTAAGTAGAAGAGAAACTTTGATATTAGGTGACAATCAGGAGCAGAAGGATGTCCCTGTCACTAGCGCTTTCTCTCCTCATGGAAACTTGTTTTTCATGCATTGATATTGCTTCCGAATAGAAAGAAACCATACTCCGCACCATCCATCAATATACGTGTTGTTTAGGAAACGGCTCAAATTGAGAGCACTAGTCATTGAAGGCCCAGACCATTTGGAGCAAGTTGCCCTGCTTCCTAGTTCTCCAACTGCTTACCATGGAAGTGACCTTTGGTTTTCCAGTCTTTTCAGTTTTTACCCTCTAAGTCAATAGTAGTACCCGAAATAAATACAATTCAATAACCATTCAAGAAAGAAGTGGTTCTGTTAATTCAATGTACTTGGAACATTTTTCATTGAGGAACTTTGAATGTATAGACCCCTCAACCCAAGCCTCTACTCAAGTCTCAAATTTGTACATTTCAGTATTTGGCCCAATGAACAGCGTGGACTCGCGGAATTTCCCTCCGTGCCTCCTGCTACCGACAGGTCCGC
This sequence comes from Apolygus lucorum, assembly GCA_009739505.2. Lineage (NCBI taxonomy): Eukaryota > Metazoa > Arthropoda > Insecta > Hemiptera > Miridae > Apolygus > Apolygus lucorum. Next base: position 34,714,707 of record CM019170.2, on the reverse strand, counting down.
CGCCCTATGAAGAAGCACTCAAACACAAAGTCATCCTCAGCAGCTACACAGCGCCTCCTCTCAGCAGTCAACACGCCGACCACGCTCAGCTGTGATCACTTCAGCAACCTACCCGACACCCTTGGACAAGACTGGAAACACAAGTGAACGTGTTGCTGATTGAGGAGTCCGCCAGCAACAAGTGACTGATGTAAGATACCCGCTGAGAATAAATTACCAATAAAAATACTAGGGAGGATTCATGGGGAACAGACATGAGACATGGAGCTATCTTGGCATTTTGGAACGGCACCATGACAGGTTCTATGACTCATGTCACCACGAGTTTTGGAACATTAGGACATGTTTTGTTAATTTGAGAAAGGAGTAAAGTGGTCTGTGGTCTTCAGGTCTCACAGCCATAGAACAGTATGGAGAGAACATTCAACTTTAAAATTTCAAGTTTTGAGCGGCTAGCTTTCCAAATCAGATACAGCTGTGCAAATGCACCAGGATGAATAACAAAAACAAAATAACTACCAGATCAAACGACTTCTGAGCTCAATTCAATGAATGCTCTCAGCAAGGAGCTCAGAAACTTCTGGTTTCACATCTTATTTGCCTCAGTTTCAAATCGAGGGACCCAGAAAACACCTGTCTAAAAACAGTGGAATTATGACAATTTTGTATTCCATTTTTTGAAAGGTCTTCATAAGAAATGTATCTCATTGGTAGAAGTTTGTCCTAATTTTTGAGGGATTTAATGCTATTGGGAAGGAATACATACGAGAAATTTTTCCAAGTTGTTTTATACGACTTGACCAGGGAAAAATTTGATTTTTTGAAAAAAAAATTTGATTTGAGTCCCAAGAGAATCCCATCAGAGTCCCAAGTTGTTCCAAGTAAGTCAATAACTTGCTGGATTTTTCCAATAGATATGAAATTGGTGTCTCTTCAGTCTGAACGCATTTATTCTCAATGATTTGTCAGCTTCATGGTCCCACGTCTCTTGGGTGTGAAAGACACATGTTTCATGTCTCTTCCAGGAGACTTGACGCCTGTTTCAAATCCCTTTCACGAGACTTGACCCTGGTTTCTCTTGGGGTTTTGAAATTGATGGTTCCATGAAACTGGTAGCTCCATATCCTATGTTTCTTTAGTATGAAAGACATGTTTCATGCCTCTTCCAAGAGCCATGACACGTATTTCGTGTCTCGTTCATGAGACAAGAAACCAGTCTTTTGGAGTTTTATGTCAGCGTGTTATCTAATGAAGGCAGTCTTCTCGATGGCTCGTTGGTTTCTATTGGCCCCTACTCAATAAGGATGCAGGAGGATTATAATGCACTGTCTTCCTGGCGCATTACTGCCTGCCGATGGAAGGAGTGCGTGAAACTTTGCTCTAGCTGCAGACCTCGGCACCGAAGTGGCAAACTGGAAGGAGGTGGCGCATTTACCTATTGGCCAGTTGGGGAAGACAACTCTAGGTAAGATGAGAGCAGAGGCTGGCACCACGAAGGTGAACCAATAGCTCTGAGGAACTTTAGCTTCTAATGAGACGAAGGAGAGACAAATGATCAAATCGAAATATCAAAGTAAACTGCAAGAAGGGCAAGCCCTGAGTCTCCCTTTTATATTACCCGTAGCAAGGTAAAGGGAGAGTAGAGGAGGGTGACGTCATTCTGACAAATCTACCCTGTACCTCACTCTTCCTACCGTTTGGTGACTCACTCAGGGGTTCCCCTTTGTGTCTCTTTATTGGAGAACTAAAATAGGTAAGTAAATGGATCATTACATGGAGTATGAAATTGATAGCTTCATTCCCCACGTTTCTTGCGTGTGAAAAACACGTGTTTTATGTCCTTTCCAAGAGTCTGAACACACTCATGATTATGCTCATTAGTGAAGAAGCTTTATGTCTCATGTTTTTTCAGTGTGAAACTCACCTTAAAGACAAGATGGTCACACAATACCATCGCTGTGAGAGCTACAAGGATGTATCAACGTTGAATACACCCAAGATATTAGAGAGTTTTTGCTGCCAATGGGTGACATCAGCTCAAGGAGCTTGAGACCGTCAACTTAGAGCGCGCAATCACGTTGCTAACTGCCCCCAGCGATGTTGGTCTGTTGTCATTGGCGTCACAAGTGATGTGAAGTGCTGGACAAAGCCATGCTTTGTTCATGTCATGTTACCTTGGTAATGGGTGACAAATGATGACAGTTGGCATGTACTGTTATAAATGGGAAGGTTAAGCTGCAAACCCACTGTTCTCAGGTCAGCAATGTGCGGTTGACCATTCTCCCATCAGAACACAAGGTAATTCCTTTGCAACAGCCACGGTAGCTCACGTGGGATGAACTCTGGACAACTACATTTTGGCATGACGTGAGTTGGGATTTGACAACGATATGGAACAAAACAACATCAAAGTCAACGAAGTGTGGGATAGGGACTGAGCGTCGTTTTTTGATCTCAGCGTTGTTAACGCTGACGCTGATTCCTATTACACCCGGGTCTGGGACACTGCAGCTAGGGAAACAGCTGGGGCCAAGAATCGGAATTACGACCTAGCTGCTGAAGATCTCCATGGCTCGTTTTCGCCTCTAATTACATCATACGAAGGGGTCCTTTATCAGGAATTCAACTCATTCTGCAGGAGGCTGGTGGATGGCTTGGCGGACAAATGGGAAAACCCCTGATCAGTGGTCGCCGCATAAAATTACAGATTGCGACGATTCGAGCTGTGTCCTTGAGGCTTCGAGGCCCATGAAGGCCTCTGAGGTATCTGGGATATGGCGAAAACCGGCAGGCGGATCGTGAGGAGGAGGTTTTGAGGGTAGAAGACGGTGCTGCACTGCCCCTGCAGACCAACTAGTCCAGAAGAGCCATCATCAGCTCTGGTGGCATCATCTGGGGGAGAGATGTTCGATGCCCGGCATGCATCTCACACCTTGTTGCTGGCCATCACCTCGCAGAAAGCTTGCTTTTGGAACAATGGCTTTTGTTGTTACTTGTTATCAAAATAAACCTTTGTTTTATCGAGAAAAAAAAAATAAGTGCACTTTAGAGCCCGTCAACATACAACTGATGATTGGCCGTGATACCAATGTGTTTAACCCGCGTGAGGTCACATGAGGTGAAACTGCACGTGAGCTCAGGTGACGTGAGGACAGCGTGTTTCCACCTTAAGTCACGGGGAATTCTAAACAGACTCCGCCAAAATTGGCAGTTGAATCGTCACCAATTGTCAATGTTCCATCAAGATCACGGATTCCATGGATACCAAGCTCTGTGAAACAGTTCCATTAGTGGCTTGCGAAAACTCTCTAATGGCTCAACGAATAAAAGTTATTTAACCTTAGTGATGTTGTGACTCATATACATTCTTCTCAATCTATACTTCACCAGTAAGCAGTAATGAAGCAATAATTTTGTTAGTTGTGTTTCCACAACTAATTTGTGTGAAATTATATTTGTTGTATTTTAATGGTTGAAAGTATCAAATAATTAGGTTATTTTATGTTCCTACAACACTACTCTACCATTACCTTTTATTGTTAGTGAGCATGGAACTCCTTCCCAGGCTGTTTAGTATGATAGCGAACCATCCTACGTAACCAACGAGGGCAAATACGTGTGAAAATCAATTACGCACAGAAAATATGAAGGCTTAGAGGTAATTTGTTGTTTTATTAAGTTAGTTTCGACTGAATTATCATATCTATTACCTCTTACAGGACAGTAAGTCAAAAACTCTTACTCTATTATTAATAGCAAATCGGAAACCAATCGATTATTTGTAATCAGTGCAATGCGCTTATGAACGTTCTGATGTACAGAATCATACTGATCTCAATTCAAGAATGATATTTGGTTACCGTCAGGCCGAAAACAATCCAATCCTGCCAATGCTTAGAATTCCCAAACAGGCTTGCTTCAAATGAGAAATCGTATCTGTAGAAGTGAACAATCGCAAGTAAAGTGATGTGATCCTAGATCTGTTCAATTGAGCAACTGATCTGCTGCCCACTTTCATGGATACTCTAGAAGTGAACAACCATTGGTTAACCTAAAAGCTCCTGCTTTCTCATTGTCTCTCGAATTCAGTGCTCCATTTGTCCAATGGTGCACTTCTCTGCCATTAGGATCTGCAGGGATCAGGATTAGGCTTGCTTCAAATGAGAAATCATATCTGTAGAAGTGAACAATCGCAAGTAAAGTGATGTGATCCTAGATCTGTTCAATTGAGCAACCGATCTGCTGCCCACTTTCATGGATACTCTAGAAGTGAACAACCATTGGTTAACCTAAAAGCTCCTGCTTTCTCATTGTCTCTCGAATTCAGTGCTCCATTTGTCCAATGGTGCACTTCTCTGCCATTAGGATCTGCAGGGATTAGGATTAGGCTTGCTTCAAATGAGAAATCATATCTGTAGAAGTGAACAATCGCAAGTAAAGTGATGTGATCCTAGATCTGTTCAATTGAGCAACCGATCTGCTGCCCACTTTCATGGATACTCTAGAAGTGAACAACCATTGGTTAACCTAAAAGCTCCTGCTTTCTCATTGGCTCTCGAATTCAGTGCTCCATTTGTCCAATGGTGCACTTCTCTGCCATTAGGATCTGCAGGGATTAGGATTAGGCTTGCTTCAAATGAGAAATCATATCTGTAGAAGTGAACAATCGCAAGTAAAGTGATGTGATCCTAGATCTGTTCAATTGAGCAACCGATCTGCTGCCCACTTTCATGGATACTCTAGAAGTGAACAACCATTGGTTAACCTAAAAGCTCCTGCTTTCTCGTTGGCTCTCGAATTCAGTGCTCCATTTGTCCAATGGTGCACTTCTCTGCCATTAGGATCTGCAGGGATTAGGATTAGGCTTGCTTCAAATGAGAAATCATATCTGTAGAAGTGAACAATCGCAAGTAAAGTGATGTGATCCTAGATCTGTTCAATTGAGCAACCGATCTGCTGCCCACTTTCATGGATACTCTAGAAGTGAACAACCATTGGTTAACCTAAAAGCTCCTGCTTTCTCATTGTCTCTCGAATTCAGTGCTCCATTTGTCCAATGGTGCACTTCTCTGCCATTAGGATCTGCAGGGATTAGGATTAGGCTTGCTTCAAATGAGAAATCATATCTGTAGAAGTGAACAATCGCAAGTAAAGTGATGTGATCCTAGATCTGTTCAATTGAGCAACCGATCTGCTGCCCACTTTCATGGATACTCTAGAAGTGAACAACCATTGGTTAACCTAAAAGCTCCTGCTTTCTCATTGGCTCTCGAATTCAGTGCTCCATTTGTCCAATGGTGCAATTCTCTGCCATTAGGATCTGCAGGGATTAGGATTAGGCTTGCTTCAAATGAGAAATCATATCTGTAGAAGTGAACAATCGCAAGTAAAGTGATGTGATCCTAGATCTGTTCAATTGAGCAACCGATCTGCTGCCCACTTTCATGGATACTCTAGAAGTGAACAACCATTGGTTAACCTAAAAGCTCCTGCTTTCTCATTGGCTCTCGAATTCAGTGCTCCATTTGTCCAATGGTGCACTTCTCTGCCATTAGGATCTGCAGGGATTAGGATTAGGCTTGCTTCAAATGAGAAATCATATCTGTAGAAGTGAACAATCGCAAGTAAAGTGATGTGATCCTAGATCTGTTCAATTGAGCAACCAATCTGCTGCCCACTTTCATGGATACTCTAGAAGTGAACAACCATTGGTTAACCTAAAAGCTCCTGCTTTCTCATTGTCTCTCGAATTCAGTGCTCCATTTGTCCAATGGTGCACTTCTCTGCCATTAGGATCAGGCTTGCTTCAAATGAGAAATCATATCTGTAGAAGTGAACAATCGCAAGTAAAGTGATGTGATCCTAGATCTGTTCAATTGAGCAACCAATCTGCTGCCCACTTTCATGGATACTCTAGAAGTGAACAACCATTGGTTAACCTAAAAGCTCCTGCTTTCTCATTGTCTCTCGAATTCAGTGCTCCATTTGTCCAATGGTGCACTTCTCTGCCATTAGGATCTGCAGGGATTAGGATTAGGCTTGCTTCAAATGAGAAATCATATCTGTAGAAGTGAACAATCGCAAGTAAAGTGATGTGATCCTAGATCTGTTCAATTGAGCAACCAATCTGCTCCCCACTTTCATGGATACTCTAGAAGTGAACAACCATTGGTTAACCTAAAAGCTCCTGCTTTCTCATTGACTCCCGAATCCAGTGCTCCATTTGTCCAATGGAGCTCACTGAATAGCGGAAGTCCATCAAGAAAGAAAAGTGAAAGAACAAGAAGTTTATTTCTTAAGGTAATGATTTTTAAAAAATATTGAATAAATTATTTGTATTAATGGAATCATTCCAAGGATTTGAGAGCCATTCTAGGCAAGAAACTGTACACTTGTACACAACTGTACACAACTGTACACAACCAAATGCATGATTTTTAAGCTAAAATGTCTAAAACACGACATACGTAATTATTTTGAAGACACTTGTTGTTGTTTAGTAATAAATAAGATACTCTGTAAATAATGGAATGATTCCTAGACGCCAGCGTACTTTTGTACCGATGAAAGAAACTTTCCGATCGAAATTCCGAAAACGGGTAGAATGAAGGAACACAAGTCAATAAATTATTGCTATAATTTTGTAGTGAAATGGGAAAACACTAGCGGTGAAATATTTTAGTTTTTGGTTTAACAGGAGGAAGAAACAAATAGCGACATAGATATGAAAATGAACTTACAGGTGATTAGGAGTATTTCGCTTAAGCGTCTTCAGCCCGAGTCGAAATGATAACCTGAAGTAAGGGTAACCTCCTTAGTCCTTCTTCTTTCTTTGGTTTAGTTGACACAGAGGACTCTATGAGGCGTCACAGGGATAGAGCGTTGGTATTGATCAATGTTTCTGGAATGTGGGCTTGTGACTGTGGAGTGGAGATGGGATTTAGATGAGGGGTGTGCCGCTCAATTCGGTGGGCTGCAGAGGGTATTTTCAGTAGATCTGAATGCACAGATTTCGATCTATACCAAGGGACGACGTGGACGCCCTTTCACCTGTGACTATTTAAGCTATGCTCTCTGTGACGTACCTTCAGTGATTGTTCGTTACTGATGATGACCTAACCATCGAAAACGATTTAACATTTTGAATGATCGTGGAAATAGACAACGTTCTTCCAAACTCTGGTTTTCTACCGGCAGTAGGTACAAAAACAATTATTGAAAGAGCAACTCGGGGAATACCTTCAAGTTATTCTTGCTAGTCAAAATGATGAAGAATTAAAAAATAAATAAATTCTGGTCATTCGAAATGAAGCAGTGTGAAGAGGTTGTGGCCTCCTCCCCCCCTCACCACTGCCACATTAGTTTTGGAAGTAGTTCCTCAGCTTAAAACTAGGGAATGGTTCCACCAGTTACCCACTCTCATGACATGGAAGAAGACGGTGGTCAAATCTATATCTTCCTTCTTCCGTGATTATGATCTCAACTTGCAATACAAAAGGAAGGAATTCGAGGGGAAGAGACAATTAACAAGGATAGTGACCAAACAATTCAAGGAAAGAATAATTTTCCGTTGCAGTTTAAGAACATAACATAAGAATAATAATACTGGAGACAACTTCATGCTAACCAGTCCAGAAGATCGCATCCCAGCCCAGAGCCATTCCATGTAACTATATCTTCTCAGTCCATCGATACGGTAGGGGCACTTCCAGCTACATGGAACTGAACTGGAGACAATATCCATGCTCACCGGTCCAAATCCCTTCCGAGCCCAGAGCCATTCCATGTAACTATATCTTCTCAGTCTACGGAAATGGTAAGGGCACTTCCAGCTACATAGAACTGAACTGGAGACAATATCCATGCTCGCCAGACCAAATCCCTTCCCAGCCCAGAGCCATTCCATGTAACTATATCTTCTCAGTCCATGGAAACGGTAAGGACACTTCCAGCTACATGGAACTGAACTGGAGACAACATCCATGCTCACCAGACCAAATCCCTTCCCAGCCCAGAGCCATTCCATGTAACTATATCTTCTCAGTCCATGGAAACGGTAAGGACACTTCCAGCTACATGGAACTGAACTGGAGACAATATCCATGCTCACCAGTCCAAATCCCTTCCCAGCCCAGAGCCATTCCATGTAACTATATCTTCTCAGTCTATGGAAATGGTAAGGGCACTTCCAGCTACATAGAACTGAACTGGAGACAATATCCATACTCACCAGACCAAATCCCTTCCCAGCCCAGAGCCATTCCATGTAACTATATCTTCTCAGTCCATGGAAACGGTAAGGACACTTCCAGCTACATGGAACTGAACTGGAGACAATATCCATGCTCACCAGACCAAATCCCTTCCCAGCCCAGAGCCATTCCATGTAACTATATCTTCTCAGTCCATGGAAACGGTAAGGACATTTCCAGCTACATGGAACTGAACTGGAGACAATATCCATGCTCACCAGTCCAAATCCCTTCCCAGCCTAGAGCCATTCCATGTAACTATATCTTCTCAGTCCGTGGAAACGGTAAGGGCACTTCCAGCTACATGGAACTGAACTGGAGACAATATCCATGCTCACCAGTCCAAATCCCTTCCCAGCCTAGAGCCATTCCATGTAACTATATCTTCTCAGTCCATGGAAACGGTAAGGGCACTTCCAGCTACATGGAACTGAACTGGAGACAATATCCATGCTCACCAGTCCAAATCCCTTCCCAGTCCAGGGCCATTCCATTTCTTATTGGTCTGTGGAATCGGCAATGGTGCTTCCCGGTACATGGAACTGAACTAGAGACAAGTTCCATGCTTACTGGTCCAAAAGATCCCTTCCCAGTCCTGATGATATCTTATCAGTCTGTGGAACTGGAACAGTAAAGGAACTGGACTGGTAAGGGTTGAGTTTTTGTCACTGCATGGAACCGTTACAAGTTGATACTCGGTTCCACAGTCCCAGTGAAACCACACACACCTCCACTTGAAACCGATGGCGCTACTGAGGCAGCCACAAGATTGCCTGCCCGCCATCCTAATGTTGGCTTTCTCCTCTGTTAACTTGCCTCCGGTTCTCAGTCATCTGAGGTGTTTCGGGAGGCCTCGCTGTCTTCACGTCATCATTTCAACTCGAGCTGAAGACGCTGTATGCAACATATTCAGAATCACCTCCAAATTCATTTTCATATCTGCATCGCTATCCATTCCTCACTCCTGATAAACCAAAAGACTACAGTCATTGCTGCATTATAGAAAAGGAGTCCTTAACTAATGTCTTAATAACGTCTAAACCGTAAGTATTCGATTCATTCTAAAAACCCCAAAGATCTTTTAGACAATAAGCCCATTATATCGCAAATAAGTACCTTATTGCTGTAAATCTTCCAATTCGTCGGCTCTAGTCCAAAAAAATAGAATTCAAACGACGAGAAAACCCTTTTTCTCTCTTATTTCAACATTTTGGCTCTAATTGTAAAATAGGTAAGTAATAAATAATACGAATGGGAAAAAAATCTGCATATCAATTTCATTTAAATGAAAGTTTAATTTTAGATGTTGAACGTAGTTTTTTAAAATGTAACAAATGCAACGCGAGGAATTATATTTTGAACGGAGGTGGTGAGAGTCGAAAAAAGGGTAAAATTTATATAGTCATGAAACATTAGATATATTTTACTTAGAAATGAACAATGCTTAGATCAACCCTTGAATATTTCCATTGTTACATGTCTATTTGAAATGAGCACAAATTTTAATTTATAGTTTCTACTCTGTTGAAAATATTGTTTTGTTCATGTTTCTCTTAATTTTTTTAAAATGTAATAAGTAGTAACATTTATCCTGTAAATACAACTTTACGTGTAAATGCCAACTAAGTTTTCAGTTTATGTACATACATACCTGTACAGGACCACGTACAAGCTAACTACATATTTTTTGTAATAACATTTGTATTAAACTATCGTTTTCTTTACTTTACATAATGGAATTATTTTGCCACTCCCAGAGGAGAATTGAATGCCCGATCTAATACAAATAATAATATACATTTTAATACTTATTTCGATAGTTTCAAACCACAGTTTTTTTGTTCACAAATACGAATTACGTAAAACTAATGGACAAAATACAAGTAATTATTTACAATTTTCTTATGAGGATACAAGCCATGGCGATAATAAAGTATCATTGAAACGAAGGAAGGGGGAGAATGAAGAAGCGAAGTAGGAAAAATAACTAGAAAATATGGCAAGAATATCGTACTTACAAGACGGGGTTGGGTTTGATGTCAATTCAGGTGGGTTAGTGTTGGTTGGATCACAGAATGCGTAGTAACTCGACGGTAGTAGATGAGAAGTAGCACCAAGTTGAGAATTGAGCTCAATAAGAGGTTCAGCGATTAGTTGTAATAGTGGAGTATTTTTGTACTTCTCGTTGCGATACATTCAGAGCTTGGAAATTAAAGGGCACGCCATTAATAAAAAATTAATAAATCAAATATAACAGGGAGGAAGCCCAGGACTCACCCGACGCTAGCCCTAGGGATGAGGGAAGATGAGGAGGGTGGGGGTGGGAGAGAGGGATGAAGAGAGGTGCCTCTATAAAACGACCACCAGTTCAAATATGAGCCAAGCAGGACGCGGGTGGTGATACCACGGAGTACGCCTACTGAGATGCGCAACTCCGTGGGACTTTTCCCGCACCACACTCCGTGCCATGACAAGGTTGCAGCCATCACCCTGATGTTGTTGGGTGCCGACACCGCTTGCTGTAAATCATCCGTGTCATATTTCCTTATCTTAGCCTGCCAAGTCTGCTCCAAATTTGGATATCCAGGATGATGCAAGACTGGTCGGGCTTGATGGCAACAATGTCGGGCTTATTACCCTGGTCACTCGGCATGTGGTATAACCTCTCCCTCTCAACATCCCAACCGCTAGCGGCAAAGCACCTGCTATTTGCTTGGCAACCGCATCATGACGTAGAATGCCTCCCCCATGAGTTCGAGGACACTGCTGCACTACATGATAAAGATGTTCATTTCTACTCTGACAGGCACAGCAAAGGTAGGGTTCAAAATCGGATTCAGCAATGACCTAATTGGCAACCTCCAAGTGTAATGACATACTGTGCTGGAAACAAGCAAAACGCTTGTTCCAGTTTCAGGAATCAGCAAGCAAGTGTTTTGTTAAGGTACGCGCACATTAGAGGCGGATCAGGTTGGGCTGCATCGCATGGCAATATTAGATTTTTTCCACACCACTACCAGGGCCCGTGGAACCTCTTCACAAAGCTCGGAGTTTGCGGGTGATGGTGAATTTGCCTCCTGCCAACAGCGGGCGACAACGAAAGGGTTCCCCAGTCAACCCGTTTCTAGAGGCCCCCTGGGATGAGCCCCCCCCCCCCCCTTCGATAGTTAACCTTTTAGCGCCTACCTTTTGAATGCCCAGGCGGCTCCCCAATCCTGTATTTAAAGGCCCACTCGGACTGAGACAATTCCCGTCCTGATTTATTTAGCATTTTCCCACTTTTCGTCAAAAATTCACCAAATTTTGAGATAATGTTTGTTAAAATATATAGTATTTAACCATGTAAAAATATCCAGAATCGTTTTATATTCAACCGTTTTTCTAAACAGTTTTGTTTCAAAAATGATTTGAAAATAAAAATACTTCAAACTTCGACTTGACATGAGAATAATAATTTGTTATGGAAATTAGACACAAAAAGAAGAAAAAAAAATCGGAAGCATTACGACATTTTTGTAGGAAAAGGCAAGCGGTAATTGAACCATCTGGAAGGAGACATGTAAACCATTCCACCCCCGCCCAGTAATGTCGAACGTTCATTCTCAACAAAGTCCAAAGTCCTCCAACTACTGCTTGTAGTCATAAAGACCATGAATGATGGGAGGAAAAATGAATGGAGGGACGTCATAACAAAACAAAAAGCAAACTGTATATATGCGGACCCCAGCAGTGACATTCACTAGGGTAGCTCCGCATATATGTGGACCCTGGCGCTAAAAGGTTAACCTCCTCATTCAACTGGGTAGAGCTAGGTAGTGTGATCTTGATCATGGCTAGAACAAGCATAGATGTTACCTTTCACACGTTTTTTTATAATCAGGAACAGTGGCTGGAGCGAGCAAGCATAGATGCTACCCTTTCACAAACTTAGCATCTATACTTGCTTGTTCTAGCCACTTGTTCCACTCTGGAATCAGAAAAAAACTTGTAAAAAGTTAGCATCTACTCATACTTGCACTAGCCAATGGTTCTTCTTTAGAGTTTGGAATAACTTGTAAGGAATGCGTTCATAATTTAAGGTTGACGCATACACAAAAAGTACAAAAAATACTCCAACGTAAGCTTGATCAAGGGAATGGTGTTTAGAAGTGACGAGTTCCATACAACCTGATCATAATTATCAAGGTTCCATGTTGAACAGCAAACACTCACTTCCCTATCCCCCTAAACACACGAAAGAAATTGAGACATCTTAAGAAGGAAAATCACAGCAGAAACACAAATCTTCTTTGAGCGAAAATTGACAACAAACCTCAACCACACATCTCATAAGTGCGTTCAAAATAAATATTGCGAATTTGTTAATTTCTTTAATTTAAACTCGGCGTACGTCTTCGAAGCACACATCTGGATTGCTCAACTCGATTGAGGAAATCCAGAGATGTATAACCTTAATTATAACTTCCTCTTACAGAAAAATTATTAAAGCCTACTCCTCTTTATTAGCGGTCGTTTTTCAGGAACTCCAAATTTACCGATAAGTGAACTTATTTTTGTCGCTTAATTTTTAACGATAACAAAGCTATTGAAAATAGTTTATATAAAAACTAAATCTAGCCAACATGCAAAACATAACGAATTGATTTTTCAACGCAACAAATATTTCAAGACACAGGAAGAGTAAACGATAAAAATCGAGAAAAAAATAGCTCAACTATCACTAAACAATATTGCATTATTTTGTACAGCTAAGAAATGAATTTCATCATTCATCGTTCTAAAAATATATACACGTCTTAAGTACAATTTATGTGGGAAATGTGAATACAACCTTTTATTATTCTACACAAAACAGTGTTGGGAACATTTTATCTGCAGTGAACGACCAGTTTTTCGTTGTTGTAGGTCCCTCTCACATTACGCTTAGTTCCAGGTCAGATTGCGACTTGTCACTGGAGCAGTGACGAACAGTTATGGCGGAACTTAGAGTGGCAGTTCTCGATGCTTATTGGTCTGTCTCCTCGATTCGGAGTTCAGTGAAGGTAGAACAATGTATTTAACCCTTATGCGCACGCTAAGTGGCACTCTGTATCTACCTAATTTTTTGAAAAAGTCGATTTTGGGTGCTCCGAGCATCACAGGCGATGAGTGCCACAAGTAATCTTGTTCAAACTATAGCATTTCCAAGTTAAATTCAACCTTTTCCAAGTAAGGGTTAATGACGGAAGTGAGGAGACAGGATCTTTCTAGTGAGAGCAGTTCTTGAAGAGTCACCCACCACTGAGTAATCAACAAGATTCACTAGGGGGAGCTACATCAGATGCTAACACCTGAGACATTGCACTGAAGGGTAATCCAAACTCGACTACGGATTTCTGTACTTCAATCCTCAAGCTCATTTCAATTCCTAGTCCTTCATTTATTCTTATTGCTCATAAGCCTGCATTAACATAATCATCATTCTCTAGTGATTGAAAAATTCGCACCAGACGAATAAAATTCAAATTATATGTATCACCTTCAACTGAAGCGATCGCACAGCAAACAATACGGTGGTATCAAAATAACGTTGACAAGCGAATCCATCTTGACAAACATAAACTATCTAGACGAGTAACGACGAAACGAGTTTTTAAAAAGTTTTACGCATCAAGAAAAATACAGAACAATTTTGACAACAGGTGAATTAAAAAGGACTTTAAACTTGACATAAAACCCGCATGCTCGCTGAGAGCTTACCCGTGGAAGAACTGATACAGAATTTGGTACTTGAGTATTAAACGGAGGCCACCATTACGAAATGCGCCGCAGCACTTATAGAAGGTTAAATTGTTATAGATGTTGTAGTAGAACTATTCTAGTATTGTTGTGAGTTGAGCGTTATCAGATGAGTCATGTGTCTACTCGCAGAATCCCCTCCAAGTAGGCCAAGGTCAGGGTTGTTGACCTGAGCGCGCGCCATTACCTGTCATCGCCTGTCAGTCAGTGTACTGACTGATTTATTGCCGTGCGCTACTACTGCTATACGTGTTTCAATAATGTGTGTTCTTTCCAATTATGTAGTTATTTTTGGTATCCAGTACGAAATATTTCTATAGGTTAGGTGGCCTCCGTTTAATACTCAAGTACCCAGAATTTTGCTAAATTTCAAAAAGAAACCCGTCCATGACAAGTTTTAGAAAGAAAAAGGACATTAAGAAACCGAAAGCCAACCTCGGTGGTCCCTAGAATCTACATCCATTTGAGAGTCTAATTAATAGTTCACTCGAAATCACAGTTTCAGCTGCGTGTAATAGACATAAGTACCTGTATGACGATTTTGAGGTATTATTTTCCAAAGAACAGTAAAAATATTACAGTAAGTACCTACGTTTTAGATACGATAGAGATTACGATTTGATAGAATCATTCCATTCTAATACATAATTTTATTTCGGTACACGATACCTACCAATACATTTTAAATAATTTCATATTTCACAATTTGAAGAATAGCATGTTTATAGTCGAAATTCCAAATTCATAATTTGAATAATTGTTTAAAAAACCTCTTGATTACAAACGTGTAAATCACACCAGCAGCATTAGTTCATTTTTCCTCCGCTAGGGGTAGCAAAGCATTTTTCCCTTGAAACAGCTGCATCGCATCATCTCAAGCTTTACCAAAATAGGTAACTGAGCTTATCTTGTCTGATTCAAAGGAAAAACTCGTTGCTACCCCTAGCGGAGGATACATGAACTAATGCTGCAGGTGTGGTTTGGACACTCGTTGGTGTTCAAATTCTAATTATGTTTTCGTGTCTCAATTCCATCGCGTTTCTATAGAATTGATACTTTTCCGAGACAAATTTCTAATATCTAATCCAAAAAGTTCTTCATATTCCAAATACTTGTGTAGTTACAACCAAATAGTTCGTTATGCATCCCTAAGGTATTATTTTAATGAAATATCAAATCTTAAGGCTCCTAATGAGTTCTGAATTTTTGTACGATGCGAATTAATTCTTCCCTTGAAGAGAAGAAGATACGAATATTTCGTTATAGTATTGGAATAATTGAGTTACGTATTCGAATACCCATGGAGTATGGATGAACAAATTTTATTATTGCTTGAAAGACATGCACGTATGAACTTGTCTGAAACTTGATGATCGGCAAACATAACCTAAGAGCAATTCGGAGGCATAAATAATAAAATAGGAGAGCAGACAAACATGAGAGAAACGGGCAGCTGTTCACCTAAGTTCCGACTCGTTTTCCAATATTCAGTAAATTGCAATGGGAATTTTGTATTAAGAAACCCTGCATTTTGTAGCAACGAACATGATACCTTAATATCTATTTCTTGAAGCAAATACTGGGATAATGACTAGGCGGTATCTGTAAAGGAAGTGGCAACTCCCACTAGGCACGCTGGTGGTAAAAGTAGTTTCTCGTTTGTCCAATAGAGTGCTCTGATTAAACTTACCATGGAGACAACTCAACAACAACAATCAACTCAACTCATTTCATCAACTTTTCACAAGTGCCAACTTTCTACATTGGTTCTGTTGGTTAGGACTCAGGTTTTTTGGAGTCCTTTTTGTAATAAGAGTCTTTTCGACATTACCTCATATCAAACAGACGACATACCATTAATTAATGTTAAAAATTATCAATGACACTCGAAAAAAGTTGATGTGATCTCTCCAAGGTAAGTTTAATCAGAGCACTCTATTGGACGTAGGAGAAACTACTTTTACCACCAGCGCGCCTAGCGGGAGTTGCCACTTCCTCTACAGATACCGCCTAGTGATGGAATGGAGAAGGTGAAATTCATAGTTGAAACAATTTTTGATCGTTATATGAGCAAACTGATGAAGACTAATATGGTTCATGATTGAGTATTCGAGCTACAAGGAGAGATCAGAGCTCATTTGCATTACAGATATCAATCAGACACAGAGCATTTGAATAGCTACTGGTCGATGGATACTGGTATTGATGTTTTGAAGCGAAATAGTAGCAAATTTCTTAATCCAGAACTGTCTAGCGCAGGATTGAGGAAATGTCTGAACTGAAGCAAATTCATAGCCCTAGGTCAGAGCCATCAATATGTTCCAAGCCCTCATTATCCAATCTAGATCAAATCAGAATGGAAAAATAGGTGCTTAGCTAAACTGGTTCAAATGAACTCCTATTGGCTAGACATGAATCCAAACCACTTCTTAAGGACGTACAGTTTTAAATTTGATTTTTTATGTGATGTCAGAATTCTATTACGATTGCTTCTATATTCATTCGTTTAGGTAAGTACCTACTTTCTTCAACAAATTAATTTGTTTCAGACCAAATATTTTTTTCCGAACGGAGTGTGATGTAGTATTTAGGATGAAACAGTTATTGTTCCTAATAATAATTACTAGAAGAAATCCATATAGAATGTATTAATTTGAATAAATATATACCTAGTTGATTCAAGCATGGGATGCGACAACCGTAGTTTATGTTTGTCGAGCGTCAAGTTTCATTAATTTTTCCAATTCATATTAGGTTGAGTTACCGTCAGTTTCGTCTTAGATGGTACCGAGTCTACAGATCGACGAGGAGCTTCAGTTTACGAAGTATTAGATACCTTACTCTTTGAGACTCTTCGAATGAGTTTGCGGAAGGACGAGGTCCATTTGGTTGCTCGGGTGAAGGCTTTGGTGGGGGTCAGCGACGACGGGTCGCAAATCTCCGATGAGAAGCCAGAGTCTGAGCTGAATGCGTGGGGAG
Source organism: Apolygus lucorum (assembly GCA_009739505.2). Taxonomy (NCBI): domain Eukaryota; kingdom Metazoa; phylum Arthropoda; class Insecta; order Hemiptera; family Miridae; genus Apolygus; species Apolygus lucorum. The sequence goes on along the minus strand of CM019170.2, from coordinate 34,697,698 downwards.
CGGAGCTGGTGTTGGAAACCACGGTGGGGGCGTAGCGAGTGTCGCCTTCACAGTCGCTGTCGGATGAACCTGTACAAATAAGGAACAAGTTAGTCACCAATAAAATGCCGACGCCACCTCTTATTTTTTTTCCAACTCCCCTCAAAGACAAATTGTATTTTGTGACGGTGGGGGGCACGTCATAAATTTTAAAAAAATAAATAAATCAAATATAATGGGGAGGAGGCCCAGGACTCACCCAACACCGGCCCTAGGGATGAGGGAAGATGAGGAGGGTGGGGGTGGGAGAGAGTGATGAAGAGAGGTGCCTCTATAAAACGACCACCAGTTCAGATATGAGCTGAGCAGGACACGGGTGGTGATACCACGGAGTACGCCTACCGAGATGCCCAACTCGAGCAACTCTGTGGGACTTTTCCCGCACCACACACCACGCCATGTCAAAGTTGCAGCCATCACCCTGATGATGTTGGGTTCCACTCCTTTTAGCTCCGACACTGGTTGCCATAAATCATTCGTGTCATATTTCCTTATCTTAGCCTGCCAAGTCTGCTCCATGTCCAAGCTGCCATTGACAACTTGGACATCCAGGATAATGCAAGGCTGGTCGGGCTTGATGGCAACGATGTCGGGCTTTTTACCCTGGTCACTCAGCATGTGATACAACCTCTCCCTTCAACACCCCAGCCACTAGATGACAAAGCACCTGCTATCTGCTTGGCGACCGCATCATGACGTAGGATGCGGCCCCCATGAGTTCGTGGACCGCACCGCACCGCTGTAGGCAAAGATGCCACGCAGACAGCGTGAAAGTGTCGGTAGTCGCGGGCCCCAATGCCCTCCGAAGCCCAATCTACCCATTGTGATGAGACAAGGCTTTCGGAGCACTGTCGAAGTTCTTTACCATCCACTGATTCATGCAGAGCAGCAGCAAACTTGGCAGACGAACTGGGTTTTGGAGCAGATGGTGTTACTCGGTCGCACCATGCTAACTGCTCCCTGACAAAATCAAGACCAGCAGCATACATACATAGGTACATGCTGAGAGAGACACAATGCCAAGCCCACCAGATTTGACCGGTGCATGAATATAGGCACTTGGGACACCAGGTGGGAACTTCAGCCAAGAGCGCACAGCAGAGCGAACTTCTCGAGACTGGGTTACCATTTCAAGAGATGCTGCTCGAGCCAAACTCCAAAAATACGACCGGGCAGCAGAAATCCTACGTGGCTCTTTCCCCCTTCAATTTGTTTGTGTGATGGTGTGCTGCATAAAGAGTTCGAACAGTTTGAAACGTGTCACCCACACACTGGCAGAAAAATGGGACAAACCGATATCCGTGGTTGCTGGGCGGATTAAAGTGAGTTCGCAATAATAAGAGCAGTAGCTTTACGTCTTCGTGGCTCCAGGAGGGAAGTTAGGTCTTTAGGCCTCGAGGATGGAGCTGCTCTTCCTCTTCTCAAAGATTAGAATGACTATGGTACTTCGCCACTAACCACCGCCCCAAGACTTCACATTGTTCCAAATAAAAAGAAATTGACCTATAAAATGTAGGAATCAGCACTATGAAGTCTGGATTTTTGTGTAAAGCCTCTAAAATGCCACAGAAGGCCAAGATGTAGTACTCCCAACAAAGATTCGATGAATCCTGACCAGTTGAAGCAATACTTCTAAGAATCCTGCCTCCAGGGTATTCACATGTCGAAATAAATGATACATTATCACCATACCATAATGCTTTTTCTGTTCTTCATTGAACTAAACTTGATATTGGATTTTCAAACTCATCCTTTGGACTCCCTGAGTACTCATGAGACACAGTGTACAATCTAGGCATCAATCAAGTTCTTACCCTCATCAATGTAAGACATGTTGCCTCTGAGGCCAGGAGATGACAGAGACAGGTGGGAGAGGCGAAGCGACAGTTCCGGCGTGGCTGGAGTCGATCGTCCTCCATCCAGCAAATCTTGGTGTCCGCTGTCGTCCGCGGATATTCCCATTCTTTTCAATTTCCGATCGGCGCCCACACCACCGTGGAAGCAGGAAAGCAGCTGTTTCCCGCTCCGCCTGTAAAGAAAAGGAATTGCCGGTAATCGAGAACGGTTTACTTTACCAGATCCATATTGATCGGGTCCTTCATAACACAAGTGAAAGCTCACAATAATTTATACAAGGCGTTACATTTTGTGACGGTCACAGGCCAGGAATCGATCTAGCGCTCATTTCCAGCAAAAAGTGCCTCTTAGTAATGTTTTTTGAGGCTCCATTTTCGAGTTCTTTCACTTTAATTTTTTTTTCGTGTTTTTGACCTTATCTCAGTAAAACGGCTCTAACTCCCCAATTTTTCATGCAAATTCAAATCTGATTCGACCATTGGAAGGAGAGCAAAGTTTTCCAAGATTTGTCCAGTTTTTCGTTTCAAGTCCAATTTTCACCCGTTTTTCCGATTAAAAAGAATGTATTTTTTCATCAAGGAGATATGAAATGTTACGTTCTTTCCAATGATATTATCAGATTGAATTTGCATGAAAATCGGGGAGACGATTTACTGAGTTAAGGTCGAAAATACGAAAAAAATGTTGAAAGTGAAAGAACTCCAAAACGGAGCCTCAAAAAAAGAATTATTAAGAGGCACTTTTTGCTGGAAATGAGCTCTAGAATCGATTCCTGGCCTGTGACCGTCACAAAATGTAACATCCTGCATACAGGGTGGTCCTTAATGAACGTACCACCCTTTCAATTTCGTTGGTTGTGGAGAAATCAAAAAACTTGTCGAAGTAACTCCCCTCATTTTTTTGTAAAGAATTCAGGAAAAATACTTTTGCGCAAAAAAAAATTGCGCGCAATTGACACTAACTTTGTTTTTTCAAATGCGAACCCCCATTTTTTATTGCAGATTCAGATTCTACGTCAAATTTCATGAGAAATTCATACCTGAATCGATTTTTTTCATTGCGTGCAACTGGTACTTTTCGCGCGCAAAGTGACCAGGGTGCGCAAAAGTGAGTTTTTTTTTAACCCCAAGTGTGGCACATGTTTTTTCATTATTTTTGACGTAGAATCACGTGGTGAGATCCTTTCTTCGATTTCATCGTTATTTTTCCAAATTTAGAAGGAAAAATAATGTTTTTGGACTTTATTTTCCCTCCCCCTTTCGCGACACGTGCTGGGGACGGGCTATGGCAGGCCTCGCTTCTAAATTAGAAAACAAAATATTGGAAAGTAGATAGGTACTTACCTACTTTAATGTAGAAAAAAAAGCTTCTCATCTCAAACTTTTCAAAAAAAAAATTGAAAGTTACAAAATCTCCGAAAAAGTAGTAATAAAAAACTAAGATAGTAATAATCAAATTAAAAAATCACAGCAACTGCTCGAAATCACCTCTTTTTGCCTGCAGACAAGTAACAAGTAACTTTAATTTTTTTAAAGGTTTTTAGCTTTTTGATTTTTTTTTTTACATTAAAGTAGTAAGGTAGTTCCTACCTATTTAGAGGAGAGCAATTTATTTTTAATCCTGCCATAGCCGGTCCCCAGCCCGTGTCGCGAAAGGGTGAGGGAAAATAAAGTCCAAAAACATTATTTTTCCTTCTAAATTTGGAAAAATAACGATGAAATCGAAGAAAGGACCTCACCACGTGATTCTGCGTCAAAAATAATGAAAAAAAAATGTGCCACACTTGGGGTAAAAAAAAACTAACTTTTGCGCACCCTGGTCACTTTGCGCGCGAAAAGTACCAGTTGCACGCAATGAAAAAAATCGATTCGGGTATGAATTTCTCATGAAATTTGACGTATAATCTGAATCTGCAATAAAAAATGGGGGTTCGTATTTGAAAAAACAAAGTTAGTGTCAATTGCGCACAATTGCGCGCAATTTTTTTGCGCAAAAGTATTTTTCCTGAATTCTTTACAAAAAAATAAGGGGAGTTACTTCGACAAGTTTTTTGATTTCTCCACAACCAACGAAATTGAAAGGGTGGTACGTTCATTAAGGACCACCCTGTATACAGAAAGACCTCTCAACACTCAAATCTTTACTGAGATCTTTCGCCTAACCTTCTGCTGTAGTGCCTCGATACGATAGATAGATCGAGGTACTAAGGGCCGCAGAGCATTTTTGGATTTATAACGAATCATATAAAGTTTATAATGCCGCACATAGGAAATAGCACTGGTGCATGACCACTGAAAGCAGCGGTTGCTGATTATAAGCAGGTAATAACCTCAGTGTTTTGAAGGATGTAGGTGGGACTAAAGTTACGTGAACAAAGTGCCTCTGCTGTACATATTTCTGTAAGTGATGTAAAGTGAAACACAACAATGCATCTAATCAAACCTCAGTCTCCAAAAGGCGCGAGCCCGCCTAGAAGAAACGGGGAAAAAATCAAAGTTGGGTCATCGTCAATCCCAATAATTCAAATACCAGGCAACATTGCAGCGTAGTGATGGGGAATCCGAGTGCTCTGTTCGATCGTTGAATACAATAGAAATTGGTTGCAGGTGTCCGATCGGGAGCATAAAAGTGATGGGGCCTGATTTTTTTTTTTTAATTTTTAATCGAAAGTAGACCTCATTCTGAGAATTTCGATGGAGGTGGGTAGGAAATCGCGTCACTGGTTAAAGTCACCTATTACCGGAGAGTCACCATTCCGTTTGTCACCTATTACGGAGCAGACCCTATTACCAACTAACTTGCAGTGACAGCAGGTAAAATAACGCTCCCTTCCTCCCTGCTCCGAATCACAATGTTGTCAATCCAGTGCTGTTGGCACTATTCGTCACTCCAGTGAGGTTGGCGCTGGCTGTCACTTCATGTGCAGTCGGCGCTACTTGTCACGTTGTCACTCTTTGTGTGGTTGGAGCTAAATCACTCGTGTTGCACGTTTAGTTCGATGTATTTCGTTTCATTGTTTTGTGATTAGTTGAGATGAATAAAAAAACCGAAATCGTCTCAATTATGGGCGTTTTTTCGCCCATTAAAAGGTCGAAAAAACTGCCAAGTGTGACCTATGTGGTCAAATTCGTAGTTTTAAAACTACCATTACCTACCTACAAATTAAAAAATATAATTCGTAATAATCATTTTTCCTATTTTCTCATGTTTCTTCATTCGTTTCAATTAAAGATAATATTGAGGTGAAAATGTATGTTACCTACGAATAATGAACGACTGTGATAAATTCTATTTTTTTCTTATTTATTCCATTTTACCTATCAACGGAGGACTATGATGACACTGTGACCATGATCGATAAATTGATTATTTCTGAGCTCTAAACATATTAATCTGATTGCTGAGTGTCTCATACTAGGTGCTTAAATCGGTAAAATATACAAATATGATGGAGAGGTATATAAAATTTTTCTCAACGAACAGAACCAATTTTTTATTAGAAATATGAGATCGATACGCTAGTTGCATCTATTGGGGCAAGAACTCTAGTTACGGAAATCACTGCTGGTAACGATTCACTTTACACCGAGCAGCGCCGCAGTTGCAGGATGCGCTTCTCTGTCACCCTATTACAAAGTCACCTATTACTGGAACCTATTACCGGCCTGTCACTGACACGTTGTCACCTATTACCAAAAAGTAACCGTTTTTGCACATCACTACCAGCCGTTCTCTTTTTGGATGAGTATCTGGATTTTTCTTTGATTTTTCAAAGTTTCGAATGTTTATGACGTCACGCGCCCCTTCCGCCTGGGTTAGACCCCCAGCCCACTGTGACGGCTGTAGCAGTTTCGCGAACTGCTCCGCAGACTAGGCCTGTGGAGGCGTCGCTGCTCTCCTAGACTGGGAACTAGCTCGGCATTGAGTCACTTTTCTGCCTTGCTCCTGGTAAGTGATCTCTTCACTCATTTTAATATTTTGCGGTTTCCCTTGATACCCAAAATCCATTCTCATTTCATTTCAGACCTATATGCGATTAAAGAGTCAATCGACATAAACCACACTCTGTTTTGTTATTGAACCATACCCAATTTGTATCTACATTATAATTATTTAATTAATAAGATTAAATTATATTTTTGAATTATTGGGTAGAAATACGAGCTGGTTATTCCATCAGAATATTTCCAACTCTACTTCACATCATAAACATTCGAAACTTTGAAAAATCATAGAAAAAGGTCTTCTCACACTAAAGGTCGCGGTTGGTGTAAAAATTCTCAGAATGAGGTCTAGTTTAGATTAAAAATAACAATAAAAAGTTTTTCCAACCCATGTGCACTCCCCATTAATCGACGCGACATTTTCTAGTTACAAAGTTAGCTTCAACTATCAATTGATGGGTACAGGAGGAAAACCCTTCATCACCATCCTTGTCGAAAATGAGTTAGCAACGCTATCTGTAGGATTTTGATGTGTAATTTCTGAATATGCAGTCCTTTCTGGGGAAAAACCCCTTCATTGCCTTCTAAAACCAGATCGTAATCACTATATACCGGGGAAAAACCACTTCATTGAATGCGCGTCTGGAGAAGAACCCCATGATTGCGGCGATGATCCCATCCCTTAGGTAGTTATAAGTCTGCCACAGAAACTTTGCATCCCTTTGGCGCATTCTTCTGGAGAACATAGAACTACTTATCTCTTATCATCAAGCAGATTCCCGCGCGAAAGATCATTTTTCGGGAATTTCTCCCCTCAAAAGTGACATGATTTCCCTCCTACTGCAAATTGAAGTTCGTAAATTTCAAAAATTTAAATTTCGTAGAACACATCAAATTTCTCACGGCTCCAATTTCAGTGTGAAGGTTTCACCATGGAAGGTTGACTCAACCGTTATAGTTCGCGGATCCGCCACCTAGGGGGCGCCACACGGATGCAAAGCTTCTGTGGTAGACCTATAGGTCGAGATATGTTTCCTACATTTCCTTCCGAATTAATTGTACTTTTTGTAATTTTTATGGAATTTATCATAATCTTGACAACCAATTTCATGATTTTTGAGAATGAAATTCCAATTTCCATGTTGAAGCAGCTAGTTTTTCTCCACATATTTTTATTCCTACACCTTTCGGAGAGCTGATTTCTTTTTTAGTTTATTATTTTCAATAATGAACCTTAGGAATCGACCAAGAAAAGAAAAATGTCAACCCCCCTTCAAAATTTGTTGGTTTACGTTTCAAGGTACGTAGAATCCAAAAATCGAATAAAAATTTGGCCGTCCGTCCGCCGTATGCGGCACTTTCCTCAGTTAGCATTGACCGATTTTGATGAAATTTGGTATGTTGGGGTCTAGTTGTGCCCCTAAGATTTTGGTTGATGTCAGTCACTTCTAAGGGTTGGAAAATAAGGGTTGAAATTTTGAAAACGCCCTAATTTAAAAAAATTGTATATACCTAAAGGTATTGTTTTTCTATAAATTTTAGATAGTATTGAACTTTTAGAGACCAACTGTAGGACAAACCGTTTGCTCCCAACGAGAATTTAAGGGGTTGGACTTACGATAAATCAGAAGCACGAGTGTGAATCGCAAAAGAGGCCTAATCTCCGTTCAAATGTTAGCTGACCGAAATGGGATCGATGTTTTTCTTCATGTTGGTTGGTGGTGACAAAGACAAAGCCGTGTTCTTTGCAGACGAGTGATCTATAGGTTTTCCAAGTCAGATTGAGAATTTTCCTAATCAAATTTAGAATCTTCCAAATCAAAACGAGAACTTTCCAAATCAAATTGAGAATTTTCAAATCAAATTGAGAATTTTCCATTTCTAACGACGAAACTATGAACAGTGATTATCCGTTAGTATAGCACAATCCAAAAGTTGCTGAACAATTAAAAACAATTTTTTTTAAAATCCGTCCAGCCGTTTAGGCCTTAACTTGGTACCCACATATAGGTTATCTATCCATTGCACTTAGCCCGTCTGCAGCCCCTTCCCTCACATTGTCGCTAACCTACCTTCGTCCAGACGGCTGGAAACAATAAACAACATGTTCCTTTTTGGAGGGGATTCGCAAACATCTTCGGTCGTTGACCCATTTATTTAGTGAACCTGGAGGGCAACAACACATCCTGTCAGATGTCATATCTGGCGGTGTCGGAACTATCAGAACCACCGACTGCTCAAATTGGGTCATGGATATGATGGTTCAACTTCCAAAGGCAGCTGCTGGAATTCCACTTCACTAAAAGTGCCGTTCTTTAATTTCATCTTCAATTTTTTTAAGGATGAGTTAAAATTTACAGTTACTTCATAATTTTCATAATTTTAATATGAACTTGAAAAAATAAATGAATCCTTTCCATCTTGCATTACTCATCTTTTTCGTCTATTCTACAAAATATTATACCTGTGTCAAAAAATTCTGAGTTCTCAATTTGATTTGGAAAGTTCTCAATTTGATTTGGAAAGTTCTCAATTTGATTTGGAAGATTCTAAATTTGGTTTGAAAAATTCTCAATTTGAGGTGGAAAATTCTCAATCTGACTTGGAAAATCTATATATAGTAAAATAATAAACCTTTGTGTAATAATTTGCAGCGTTTTGAGGATGAAATTCTAATTTCTACGTTGAAGCAGCTAGTTTTTCTCGACATTTTTATTCCTACACCTTTTTGAATGCTGATTTTTTTTTTTTTTTTTTTTTACCGCGCTGTTTTAGATAGTAGTGGAAAAAATACTGCGAAATTGTAATCTTAATTGTTTTGGCCGTGGTTCATTACTTACTCGTTAGTAAACTCTCAGTTGCGTTTTTTTTTTCAAAGTCAGCTTTTTGGCGATGATCAGTGTTTCCCCCAGTACCCTTCAATTAATAATGAGTTATTCTGTCTACGAATATGATTTGATCGAATTAATTAGGCAGATTATCGGCATTAGATTCACCCACCACTACATCGCATTTGCCTTAATGCTTTATGAGATAATTCAACTTGCTTCTATTTACACTTACGTGGTGTGGTAGTCACCGAAGGTAGATCTTGTGTAGGCACACACTGAGCATTTTCTTCTCCTACAACTGGCCAAGTGTTTCATCCCCTTTTTCAGCTGGCTGTTGAGAGTCGCACTCTGCTTGGCCACCAACTTCAAATCGCTGACCTGATTTAGCAAAATGAATGTTGTGAAAAAATCAGCCAAAAACCCAACATAAGGGGTAAATAATGAACCTTCAGATTTAATTCGATTTCGCTATGACTCATCATCAGCAAAATCATATTATTATGTACCTCTTTTTCAAGACCGGCCAAATTCCTGGCGTAGCGCCTCCCATAATGTTTCCCTTCGATGTCTCGCAATGCATCTTTCAATCTAGAATTCTGGAAATCGCACAGAAGATCAAAATTTAAGCCTCAATACATGAAAAGCATGCTATAACAAACATGAAGAAACCAAGACAGGATAGGCATAGGAAGCAGAGTTATAATAAGAACTAGTTGCCTACTCAGAGATTAGATTGGATAATGAAGATCATGTAAAGGGTGAGTATCATCATCAATACGATTCTAGTGTTACAATGATAGATCAATAAATAGCTTTTGTAAAAACGGAAAATTCAATGATTTTGATGTGAAAAATGAGGTGCCTAGCAGGGACAACGGCAAAGCTCCAGGAAATGGAAGACTTGAAGAACTAAAGGTTAACACAAACAGGAAAAGAATAAATCAATAATAATATAACCTGAGGGCAACAGCACTGCCTGCGTATCGTCAGCTTTAACAGCAGCGAAAAAAGACAAGAAAATTAGGGGAAAGAGTAGGCATAAATTGTGAAGCTGCTGAAGAAGTATTCAAAATTGCAAAAAATGAGGGGGTTTTAGCAAGCTTGATACAATATGCAAACCATCTCGTCTTGGAGAAAAACAAGGAATTATTTAACCGAAACGTGTTTCAAGGACTGCAAGTGGAAGAAAGATATATATATTTCAACTCTAAAAGATCATTTGAATAATTGACAAATTAAGAGGGAGGAGAGGAATCTGAGGATTGTATGTTCAATGGTGGGTCATTCTGAAATGCTGCTGACAAACGATTAGGTAAACGGAGAACCAGAGTATATTATGTTGAGTCAAAACGCAACTATTGCTCAGCAAGATTGAAAGCTGCTTACAGATTTTCAGTCGTAACGTTTAACAGATTTTTGACCACTTCGAGAGCGGTGGGTCTATAACCTCTTAACTTTATCATTCTTAAGGGGGTCTCAGCAGGTCGCCGTTCGTAAATTTCTCTGGCAATTATTGTTCGATTTTGATGATTCCAATGGCAACCTTTTAGTTTTTCAATTCAATTTCATGGGCATTTCATGAATTTTGAAAATCCTTGAACATTTCAAATTTAGGTACAACTTTTAAAGTTTGAGCGCCTACAATTTCGGGAAATACTGACCCTGAACAAGGAACGAACGGCGACCGACTGAGACCCGCTTCTTCTGCAGACCCTCAGGAAACCTGAGTATAACCTACCTTAACTCAAAATGCACGGCTATTGGTCGGGGAAATCAAAAGTTACACAATCTCATAAGCTATTGGAATGAGAGCCTTTTAGCTTGATCTACTTTTTGGTGAAATCATAAATATTTTGAATGGTTCCACCACGGAATAGCAGGTACAGTAATGGGCTTCCTAAGGACTTTTTGGGAAGCAAAATACACAAGAAATGGTCACTTTGGCTTCACCAATATTTTGGCTTACAACTAGTTGAACGGATTAAGCAATGCTACAATGTGAAAATCATCACCTCTCTCTCCAGCGAGTCTTTTTCAGCCACGATAGCAGTCACCTGCCTGACGACATCGTTGCGGGCTCGCTCCAGTCGCCGCCGCGTCGCCTCTGATTCTTCAGCCTGGAGTTTCAACTGGAGAAACAAGACATAAAAGCATTGACTAATTAGGTTAGACTCAAAAATCAATCTCAATTTGACTGGATTTCGTAAGCAATATAAAAAAATGTAAAGGTGGGCACTAGAAGTCATGGAAAGTCAGTTGCTAAGTGGGAGCAGTGAACTGAGGAATATTTCGCTCTTCAACTTACAAGAACGACGACTCACTGAACTCACTTTAGGTGTTGAACGATTTCTTCAAACTCAAATCTACAAACTTAAGTTTCAATGTAACATCCACAAAAATCTTTACAGAATACAAATCTGTCAAGCTAATTCAAAAAATTAATCCAAGTTCTAGGAAATCAATTATCGTTCATTTTGAAACACTGCTTGGTGGGAAACTTTTTAAACTGAATTCAGAACACCTTGCCTGCAAGGGAATGGTGAGCAAGAGATCTTTTAGCGCTATTAGGTCAAAGGTGACCTCAACTCTTAAGAGTGGGTTTTTAACATGGAACATGTTTTAGCCATAGGGTAACTGCCCAAAAAACGTTACGCTGGAGGGGGGACACGGGAGTGTTACGTGGAAGGAGGACGCGGGACGGTCACGCGCCTTTTCGACACTCCGGTTTTCGAGGCGCGAAGCATCGAGGTTCTCAATGCATTTTAAATATGTTGCTAGAGATAATATAACTTTTGTATGAACAATCATCGGCTACCTCGTAGTGCAAACCTCTTTCTGACCTCATATCCTCAATTTCATTTTTTTTTTCATAATTCCCTACCTTCGCTAAAGGTTTTAATTTCTTCTTCCCCCATTTTATTTAGTTAAATTCACAATTTTCATTATGTCATTATTTTTTTCTTGCTTCCCCCTACCTTAAAATTATATTTTCTGTAAAAACTAGTACTTAGCTGACCGTATTTTTGTTGATTGTAAATTGGGCGTGCCCGTAAATAAATAAAGGTTCTGCACTAATTTGGCTAAAACATGTTCCATGTTTTTATAATTTACATCGTAGGCTTTAAGACTCCCCTGGGGGGTCCAGGGGGGTTTGCTCCCCTGGCGAAACGCGAAGCGCCTAGTTTTTCTCTTCTTTTTTAGTGAGTTGGTCAATCGATATGGAAGTTGTAGGTCGAGTGAGAGGAAGAGCTGTGGTGTCCCAGCGCGTATGTGGTGGGAGTGAGTGAAATAGTTGGGAGAAGGACAAGCTCAGGTGCAAGGAAGAACCGAACCTCAAATCAGCTCATATTAGCTCTTCTAAGGTCATCTCATTTCATAATTTGTTTGGTGAGATGAAAGAAGGCGCTCAGCTAAGTTGGATGTGGGTTTTAAGAGCTGTTCTTCCCATCACTATATTATCCTACCTGAGAGCAAATACAAAACTACTAAGTTGCTGTTGAGCTTCAAACTCTGTGATGAAACGGTTACTTACTTGGCGGTAGGCTTCGTTCTTTTCTCTCTCCAACTTGTCTTTCCATTCTGCGATCTTCTCCTTCTCAACCTTGAGCTGAAAATCATAAACAACGTAAGAAACGTTTGCTACCAACTGTAAATAAACTTATAAGACGAAATTCGTTATTGTTTCGAATCTCTGAGTTCTTTAGTAAGTTTTTCCTTATTTATTATTATTATTTTTTTTTTGGTTTCTTACATGGTAGCATAATTGCTAACCAGCGTGTCCAGTTCCTACAGAATGGCGACGAGGAAGAAAACTAAAGGAAAGAAGACGTTAGAGGAGGACAGTGACATCCCGGACGATGTTAATGAGTCGAAGCCGAAAGGTATGCAGTTTAAAGAGTTTGACGTTGATAATTTTGATATTGATAGTGAGGAGTGGGAGTACTGGTTTTACCGGTTCAGTTACGCTCTTCGCGCATGCCAGGTAAGCTCTGATAACAGAAAACGGGATTACCTGTTAGCCAAGGTTAGTTTTAAACCATTTAGGGTACTCATAGATCATTTCTATCCGGAGGACTTAGAAGATATTCCGTATGATGATTTGGTTGCGGTTGGAGAAGAATTATGGTCGGAAAGACATGTCCTTATGTGAACGATTGAAGTTTACGCAAGTCACTAGGGCAGGATCGGAGACGATAGTCGATTACACTGCGCGACCAAATGTCAATTTGGTGATACATTACAAGATCAGGAGAGTCTAGCCCCCAGAAAGTGTTGTAGGGTTTCAGCGCTACCTACCGCCACTTCAGCGAACTACCATCCTTATTAGCTCGATGTGAGCGTGGTCAAGCGGCATTTTTGAAAAGTAGGCTTACCTAGGTTTTACTGCTCATTTCTAAGTTTGGCGGCTCTACTTCCCTGCCTTTTTAAATTGCGAGGAAAAGGAACTTGTTATTGCATTTTTGTGTTTTGGAGTGACGAATCAACCAGAATGCATTATCATAGTGGAGATAACTGCAAGTTTATAATCTTGGGATAACTGCAAGTTAGAGGAGTGACGGTAATGCGGTCGCGAGCGTGATCACCTGATAAGATATCAGAAATGGTAGTTCGTTGAAGTGGCGGTAGGTAGCACTGAAACCCGACAACACTTTCTGGGGACTAGACTCTCCTTATGAGATCGCCTTCGTGATCAATTTGTCTTTGGTATCAACAATAGTGGCTGGAAACAAGAAATATTCGCAGTCGGTTGGACATATTGAAGCCTAGTGTGGAAGCAAAAATTGACAACTCTGGTGGTGCAGAAGATCAACCACGACCGGAAGACCAGACCTCGTACATCATCGACGTTGAGGGCAGCCAGAAGAGGAAACATGCGAACCAGCTGAGGCGAAGAGTGATTGAGGACGGATCAACAAAGCTTCATGAAGGGGGGAGAAGATGTAGCATCGCTAGGTAGTATAGTAGGTAGCAGCATCCTGCAGTACTTGTACTCGGGAGCCATGCTACTTAGCAACGCAAGTAAACCTTCCAAAAATCTCCCAAGTAGAGGTGTGTAAGACAAGGTCATTTGGCGGATTCGAATCCCAAACGGTCACTCATTACAGAGACCAGGTCTTTTGAATCCGTTCACTCACAAGACAAAAAACCAACCGGTCAGAAGGCAAAAAAACGAGCGAGTCTGTAAACCGAACGAGTCGGAATAGGTTGAGTGGGTGAGGAGGCGATTTGAATGAATCGAATGAGCTAAAAGACAAAAACAAATGAAAGATCGATTCGAATCGTATGAATCAGTCTTTGAGTGTTTTTTGTCTTTTTAGTCCTCAGTAGGGATGGCATATCGAATGAAATATATCGATATATCGATCAAATGATATATCGTCAATGAGATATCGATACCTTCGATATATCGGAGAAAATATATCGATATTTCGATATATCGGAGAAAATATATCGCTATTTCGATGTATCGGAAGATCTACTTTAAAAAAACATGTGAAGTAGGTAGGGGAATTTAATAGTTTTAAAACAATATAAAAATCATTTAGGATGACATTTATGGACATATCGGAGTATCTACTTGGAAAAACTTGAAGAAGTAAGTAGGTAGGTAAATTGAAAAGTTACTAACATAATTTTGGAGGAAATATTATCGATATACTCGACATATCGGAAGATCTATAAATAGATTTCCAAATAGATTCCAAATTTTGTAACCCTGTCAATTTATAAATTAATTTAACATTGCAATGACATTTTCGCACTTTTTTCCAGTTTTTAAACAATGAATTTCGATCATTCATACCAAGTAACTTTTGAAAGAAGGTTAATACTTATTTCACACGGTTTTTCCAATTTTCCAATTTTCCAAATTTGGAATCTATTTGGAATCTATATTATATATACTATAATCTATTTTCCAAATTTTCCAATTTTCCAATTCCAATTTTCCAAATTTGGAAAAACCGTGTGAAATAAGTATTAACCTTCTTTCAAAAGTTACTTGGTATGAATGATCGAAATTCATTGTTTAAAAACTGGAAAAAAGTGCGAAAATGTCATTGCAATGTTAAATTAATTTATAAATTGACAGGGTTACAAAATTTGGAATAAAATTACTTGATGTTTTTACAAGTACAGGCGTCCCTTCTCGTCCATTCATTTCAATATTTAATTTTAACTTAAAAAAAAAATTACTTGAAAACAGGTCGCGATATATCGGTAAATATATCGATATTGACCGATGATATCGGTTCTCTATATCGATATAAATATATCGATATATCAAACGTAATATATCGATATATTTCATTTATCGATATATCGTTGCCATCCCTAGTCCTCAGTCCATTCTTCACTTGGATGATGGAAGGTTTTGCTTAGAAAACCACTTCCATCTACTTCTTTCTGTTGATACTTCCTTGTCATTTTCACACATTAATGGTCCATGTACAAACACGCATGTATATAAATATACATTATACATCCTTATTGCGGGCAATTAATTTATTTTGTTGGCCTTCTGCCGTTGTTCTCGTAATTTAACCGGAAAACTCGATTGGTGGGTTGATGAACGAATGACTGTGATCATTTTGATAACCAGTTGAGTTCTGACAAGGTCATTTTGAAGATAAGGTCTTTTCAATACGTTCACTCCTGACAGACACACCTCTACTCCCAAGTGAATCAAATTCATGGACGCAAATCAGCGTGTCCAGTTCCTACAATACAAACAACTAATTTTTACATAATTGTAGGTCGGAACAAATGAAGTAGATAATACGTTTTTTTTTATCTGAACCCGGAGCACCAACTATAAAATTAACCGAATAACGGGGATAAAGAAATAGGCTACTTCAACTACTTCAACAACTCAGTAAAACAACCGTTGCAACCTGAACCGACAGACGTCAGAGTTCAGATGAAAAAAAAGAGAAGTAATCACAATGCAATTCATAATTAGGGGTTATCAAGGGGAATTTGCAGGAAATGGAACGACGAAGTATAAAAACGAGGGTTATTAGGAGCGTTTAAGAAGTTGGGAGGCCAGCGAAATACCTTTTCACAGTCTTCCTCGAGTCGTATGGCTTTCTCCAGGTGAAGGAAGAGCTCGTCCTCTTTTTCGTGCATTTCTGCGTCTTTCCCTTCAAGCTGCCGCTCCAGTTCGCGTTTGGAGGCCGCCAAACAGTCTCTTTCCGCCTGAAACAGAGAAGTTGAGTCGTTGAAAATATTGCGTCATATTTTGTCGGGATTATCAACAAGCTTGTTCAAGTAAAGGGGATTTTCCGTGTGATGGAAATGGTTTTTGTGGACAAAGAAAGATTCATTTTCTTGAAAAGACTCGAAAGGTTATCCTTATTATTACGCCTCGTTGGCAACGTCTCAATGTGAAACTAAATTTACAAGATTGAGAGAAGTTCAGGATGATGTTAATGATTTTGACATTTTCATGTCAAAAAATTCATTTTCATGACAGTCATTTCAATTTTCATGTCAGAAATCGGCACGAAAACTAAGCAAGTCTTGCTCACGCGACCAATAAACAATTTTCTTATTTTGATGCTTGGGTAGGGGAGTGGGGGGCACATTTGACATAGGGGCACATTTGACAATGGCTGTTTGTCACACAAGATTTGAATTTTACCGCGATTTCGTGTTTTTGTATTGTGAAGAAGAAGAAGAAGAACCATTCCAGGTGAAAACTGTGCAGGTTACAAATCATCTAGTAAGCTCATGGCGGTTTGAGTGTTTGGACCCCTCAAAAGTAAGTTATTTTTCATTTTGTTTTTCGTTGATTACCGAGTGGATTCAGTTTTTGGTTTATTATTTCTAATAATAAGCCTATGTGATCGTATCGCAAAAAATTTTTATAACCCCCCCTCAAACTTTGTCACTTTACGTTTCAAGGTGCGTAGAATCCAAATTTGCAATGTCCGTCCGCCGTCCGCCGTCCCCCGTCCGCCGTCCGCCGTCCCCCGTCCGCCGTCCGCGGCACTTTTCTTAGCAACACTGGACCGATTTGGTTCAAATTTGGTATATGGGCTCCATTTGGGGTCTAGTTGTGCCGCGAAACTTTTGGTTGATGTAGGTCACTTCTAAGGGGTGAAAATTAAGGGTTGAAATTTTCAAGAGTGCCCTAGCTCGAAAACTCTCGAAATAAAGGTATCGTTTTTTCACCAATTTTAAATAGTATCGAATTTTTAAAAATTTTTGAGACCACCCGGAGCTCTGTAGGACAAACCGTTCGGTCCCTACGAGTACTTGAAGGTTTTCCTTCGATAAAACAGAATCATGAGTGTGAATCGCAAAAGAGGTCTAATCTCCATTCAAATTGTATCGGACTAAAATGCGATCGCTGTTCATTTCTTCGATTTGTATACAGTTTTGCCTTCTGCGTAACCAGTAATCAAATTTCCATATGAAGCTTTCTATTTTTCCAATCGAGTGTGAAGCGTTTAGTTCTTTCTAATAAACTTGATTGTGAAGGTGTGAAGCCAGTATGGTGTGGTAGGTAGTACCTAGCTGGTAGGTAAAAAAATGTTGGTGGGTAAAAAACGCTGCAAATCATTGCTCAAAAGCTTCTTCACTCTTCAGATCACTGATCAGCTGAGTGAGCTCCGAAGCCATTTTCAATCCTATTGAATGAAAGTGCTCTTCCAGGCGTCTCCAGCATTCGAGAAGATCTTCTTCACTCCTCAGATCACTGATCAGCTGAGTGAGCTCCAAAGCCATTTTCAATCCTATTGAATGGAAGTGCTCTTCCAGGCGTCTCCAGCTTCCGAGGAGATCTTCTTCACTGATCAGATCACTGATCAGCTGAGTGAGCTCCGAAGCCATTTTTAATCCTATTGAACGCAGGAAGCTGAAATTTGAGAGGGAAGGTCAAGGGAGAATACAGATGGTGGTAGGTGCTATTGATGGAGAACCAGTGATCTATACAGAAGGGTGATCTATACAGAAAATAATAAACCTTTGAGCAATGATTTGCAGCGTTTTTTTCAAATGTAGCTCATCCAGTTTGTCAGTCGTATATGTCTCCATGCATGTGTTTTCCTTGGATTCTTCAAAACAATTCATCGTTCGAGGTTGGCTTGGGTTTTACTGTAATGGCTACCCTCGGGGTAGTTTTGACAGTTTTGCTAGGGGAACATTTGACATATATTTTTATATACCTATGAAGTTTGTCAATGCTATGTTGATGTAGGATTTTGAATACCTACTCGACCTGACGTTTTTCAATAAACATCTTTGTTTTGATCATTATTTTTTATTACTTCAATTCCTACATCCATAAAACTTTGAGGTGTTCCTTTGAGAAAGAAGAGTGGGTACTCATCTAATTGAAATTGTGTTGGTAGTGTTGATTGTTACAGGCTGCAGGGTCTATAGTTGTTCTGTCTGACTCAACATTATTGCCAGATAATGATTTGCCGGACGTTCCATGGTTTTTTGGTAAGATTAGTTTAGAATTATGGTACTTTCTGTGAACTGTCAAAAGTGCCCCTTTCTCATGTCAATTGTGCCCCACCGGTGGGGCATAATTGTCACTTCCTAAGCATTTTGAAAATTTACAAAAAAAAATACTTGGCAAGCAGATAGAAAAAGGAACGAGATGTATGTGGGTAGCAAAAATACCGTAGTTAACGATAGAAGAAAGAAATTCAAGACCTCTCGTACTTTCAACCTTGTAGGATGGAAAATGCGAAAAAGTGCCAAATGTGCCCCCCACTCCCCTACATGAACTAACAACCTTACTTCACTACCTTGTTGTGTAGTGGTTGACATGAAAATGTCCCAATGTGTTGCAGACTCGTATGCAAGCATTTCCTAATAAACTTGATTGTGAAGTTTCTCCTAGACTCTTCACATTCATGGCGGCAACGTTTGGGACAATTTTGGACAATTTTTTGTTTACACTATATTTTACTAGGTATACGTTCGTGATATTGTATGCCAGGGAGCTATACTGCCCTTCCAATTTGGCAGACGTTCCATACATAGGCTTCAGAGGTTCAACCATCAGAAATTCTGCAAGTTGCATCATTCTAATTTCATTGATCGGTTGTGATCGTTTAAATTTGATACGTAATAAGTTGACGAATCGTAGTCATGATTTCAGTTGGTTGTCAAGATGAACTCAGAGAAGACGGGTGAGCGATGAAGCGAACTTCTCTTCTATTCGACATTAAGTGCTGAAATCTCTTATACTTGGGGAGCTTTAAAAGTTATAGGGAGGGAGACCGTTCAGCTTCTGGAGCTTACCTCTCTACCATGTTTTTCTAAGAGAGCTGGAATTTTGTACTGTGTGTAATACATTGGTACACAGCCTCTTAGACGCTTAAAGTTGAAGAATGAAGAATGAAGATTGAAATAAGAAGTTGTTGGGTAGAAGACAGATCTATACTACCCTGAAGCAATGGAATTATTTTTCTTGAAAAGATATAGGTACTTTTCCATTATATCCCCTCCAGTATGTTTCACAACTTTTGCGACTGTTTCACGCCCCGCCCGATGTTTCTAGGCACCGGTAATGATTCCTTTTCACATTTTAATAAATTATGTACACTCAGCTTTATTCGACTTGTCAAAAGACTTTTTGTCAAAATTCGACACTTTGTCACAAGGCCGACTTTGTCAAAAGACTTTGTCAGTTTAGCTAAAAAGCTATTTCCGAAGAAAGAAAAGCTATTTCTTTCGGATCTCTTCAGCTAAGCGTGTGCAAACCTAGCCTTTTCAGGCTAAGCGCTAGCTTAGGACAAAGTTGAGTTTTTCAGTCTTTTGACAAAGTCGGACCGCTGGACAAAGTCTCGAATTTTGAGATGTCTTTAGCAAAGTCTTTGACCGTCTTTTGACGTATGTACACTCAGTTTGAGGGAGTAGACATCGGAGAATTCTTGGAAAAACAAGGGGGTAAAGTAATTGACCACGGGCGCTGCGCGCTTGCTTGTGTCTAATACCTTCTCGATGAATCGGTTGGTTTACAAACATCTCTTCACAAAGGCTTTGGAAGTCTGCAAAAATGCGCAATAAAAGACAATGCGGAACAGTTAATTCAATACTCGATACCTTTTGCTTCCGAGTCTACCAAGGTAGACGGAGGCTTTATTTTCTCTTTTCAAAGTTGAAAAAAAAGTTCTCCAAAATCGAAATTTTCAACCGTGTTTTACGTTTTAGACCTTTCTGAACAATTTGGATTCCTTGTCTGTCTGTCTGTGTGTCTGTCATGAAATCCTTGTAACCGACATAACTATACGAAGTTATTGTCCGATTTCGATGAAATTTTCAGGGATTGGTTGGCATGTAGATGGTCACCAATGAAAATCATTACCCCCGGACTGATAGTAGCCGCTGCGCGAGCGCAAACGTCCCCCTATGAGGGTAGTGGAAGGTACGAGATTGATTAGAGATTGGTTCTAGTACTGTCCAAAACGAACATCATTTAACCAAACATTTAGGTTAGACAATTTGATTATATAGGAATTTGCCTTCTCTTACGAGCCAGCAGCCTTGTTATAAGCAGGTGTATGCCGTGCACATAACTGAGAGCTAAGAACGTTTTTTCTTTTCTGAAATATGATGAATTTCGTATATTTGCTTCCTCCGTAGGGATACTCATGTTCAAAACAAACATTATTACACCAAAAATTTGGGTTTGGCCGTTCGATTCTATTGGACATTAGATTTCTTACGATCCGGCACCTTAGTCTGGATCCTGGGTCTGCGCCGTGTACTGACGTTCTGACGATGCTGGGTCACAATGCCCAACTAGCAGCCGCATTGGCCATCTCAGAATCCCCAAAGGGGAAGACAGTTACAATTAGTACAATGACTAACCCCCAGAGCGGACAAAGCGGATGAGACGAAGAATCCAACTTTGTCCGTCTGGCACCTCAAACCGTCCTCGCCAACCAACCTCCGTGTAGCCGGATTACAGAGACTCGCCACAGCCCCCGGTCAATCAAAGCTCGGTAACACTACCTATCTAGACATGAGAAACCTGAAGATAAAATAGAGCTCAACAGGTTAAGGAGAAAATTGCAGCTGATTGGACTGAACTTTTTGGTTTATTATTTTCAATAATGAACCTTCGGAATCGATCAAGCAAATATATTTCAAATTTTCTTGATTTACGTTTCAAGGTAACGTAAAATCCAAAAATCGAATTAGAAAAATCCGTACCAGCACTTTTCTAGCTACCATGGACCAATTTTGATGACATTTGGTATACAGGGTGTCGCACGAGTCCCCCCCCCCGCTAAAATCGTCCAGAGTGGTGTAAAAGTTAAAAAAAAAAATCTTCATGAGTTTTCCCAAGGATCTCAAATATGACCACGGTGGTGCACGTGCGCAACGCACACCAACTTTGTTATCTCAAATGGGAACCCCTATTTTTTATTGCAGATTTGGATTTTACTCAAAATTTCATGAGTTTTAGATCCCTCAACCGATTTTGATAAAAAAAAAAAAGTTCTCCAAAATCAAAAATTTCACTCGCGTTTTGCGTTTTACACCTTTCTGAACAATTATGGTTTCGTGTCTGTCATGCAATCCTTGTAACCGACATAACTATACTAAGTTATTGTCCGATTTCTATGAAATTTTCAGGGATTGTGCGGGTTGGCGTGTAGACGGTGCAGAGTAGATATTTGAATTTTCTACTCTAATCTACAACTCCGAACTGATAATTGAATTTATGATTGAGAAAATTGATTAAATAAATATTTTCAATGACGTATACAGTGGTTACGGTGACGAGGATGCTATGTGCCACATCCACTTGGCAGGCTTTTTTAGATGCGCACAACCCGTCCAGTGAGCGCGCAAACATGCGCAACCCCTGGATTGCGCTAAAATTGAGATGAAGGTAGACCCCAAGTGTGATACATGTTTTTACATTAATTTTCGACGCTGAATCGCGTGGTGGTATCCATTTTTGGATTTAACTGGAATTCTTCACTGGGAAGAAAATTACCATTCCCAACCGATATAATTTTCCAACTGATTGTATAAAAAAGTTGAGCAACTCCAGGGAATTAATTGCTCGGAGTTGCTCAATTTTAAAGAAAATGAAATAGGAAAAAATTGCGGAATTGCAATTTTAGTTGCTCGTCTAAACGCACCTAAAGGAGGACATTTCAGGAAATCTGAACAAGTACACGAAAAACTCAATTTGTCCTGGAAAACAAAGGGATTGTTGGTATATCTTCTTTATCATCTGCATCTACTGACTCGATTTGCATCGGGAACAAAACCACTCCGACGTTCGACTTGGGATCTGGATAAAATCGTTGCAGGCCCCAGTTAGCAGAACTGACCTAAAGAAGTAGGAGGGAGGGATGACTTAACAGGATCCTCTTTGTTGGTGACAATCTACTCAGGAACCCGATGGTTGGATATCGCTCAACCGAGAAAAATTACCCGGTGCGAGCTCCGAGCCGACTAACGGGGTAAGTGATGAGTGGAGGGCAGGCACGGAGTGGCTGCTGGAACGCGATTTAGGCCTGACGACGGGACAACGGACGGATGTTCTGCTATTAGAGCAGAAGAATGGCAGACTAGTCATGACAGAGTAGTCACGGCAGCATCGACATGGCAGTACAGTGCAGTCACAGCCTGTCATCGGTCTTGAGCCACTCAACGTTACTCATGCTGGAACAGGAAGCTACATTTATGACGAGATTTTTGAAACTCAGAAAAATGGGTATTAGGTATTGAACCTACGTTTTCAAACATTCATTGTTGAAGGAGAAAAGAACTCAAGTTCCACAGTTGACGTTCTTACAAAATATTTCAACATTTGAGGCATATCTGCTGTTGTGATGGCGTATTGTTGTGACGTCACGCACCTGAGGTCGTGAGTTCAATCGTTTCTATCGGAATTTGGGACTAAATTGACCTCAAGTAGTCCCCAACTATCCAAAAGGCCACGCACTAGCGGAATCAGGAGTTAAAATTTGCAAAAATATCCTCAGACAGTCCAAAATGTCTGGCCAAGATCCGCAACTTCTCCTATTCCACTACAGAAATACAGTAGTCCCAGCAATAAACTGCTCTCCCAGCCAATTACTATTCAATAGAAGTCTCAGAGATAAAAAAACTAGAAAATAAACGTCTGCCAAGTGGGTGTGGCACATAGCTTCCTCGTATCCATAACCCGATTATATAGATGATCCGATGCATAGTAGTTAATCTGAAAACACCAATCTCTAAGTAGGTACCTTTCACTACCCTCATAGGGGACCATCTACACGCTAATCTGGACAATCCTAGAAAATTTCATTAAATTAGGACGAAAAATGTAAGTGCGGTAGTGATTGGATCAAAAAATTTTTAGCTTGACTAGGATTCGAACCTGGGACTCCTGAGTGGGAATCCAGAGCATTGCTGACTGACCTATCAAGGGATGTTTGAATGGGGTTTGAGATCCTCACCTCACACGCCACTGTTACGGCTGTTACAAGGATTTTACGTTTGCGCATGCGCAGAGGCTACTGTAAATTTTAAGGCCTTGATTTTCATTGGGGACCATCTACAACCTAATCCGCGTAATCCCTGAAAATGTCATCGAAATCGGGTAGAAATTGTGGAAGTTATGTCTGTTACAAGCAATCCACGTTCGCGCATGCGCATCGGCTACTATCAATCCGGGGGTGATGATTTTCATAGGGGACCATCTAAACTCTAATTTGTAACATCCCTGAAAATTTCATTGAAATCGGATGGAAAATGTGGAAGTTACGGCCGTTATTTTTTATTTTTTATTTTTTTTTTTTTTTATAAACTCCTCTCAAAGACAAAATGTCTTTTTTGACGGAGGGGGCACGCCATAAATGAAAAATAAATAAATAAATCAAATATAATGGGGAGGACGCCCAGGACTCACCCGACGCCGGCCCTAGGGATGAGGGAAGATGAGGAAGGTGGGGGTGGGAGAGATGGATGAAGGGAAGTGCCTCTGTAAAACGACCACCAGTTCAAATACGAGCCGAGCAGGACACGGGTGGTGATACCACGGAGTACGCCTACTGAGATGCCCAACTCGCGCAACTCCGTGGCACTTTTCCCGCACCACACCCCGCGCCATGACAAGGTTGCAGCCATCACCCTGATGTTGTTGGGTGCCACTCCTTTTAGCTCCGACACCGCTTGCCGTAAATCATCTCTATCATACTTTCTTATCTTAGCCCGCCAAGTCTGCTCCATGTCCAAGCTGCCATTGACAACTTGGACATCCAGGATAATGCAAGACTGGTCGGGCTTGACGGCAACGATGTCGGGCTTCTTACCCTGGTCACTTGGCATGTGATACAGTCTCTCCCTCTCAACATCCCAGCCGCTAGATGACAAAGCACCTGCTATCTGCTTGGCGACCGCATCATGACGTAGAATGCGGCCCCCATGAGTCCGAGGACACTGCTGCACTACATGATAAAGATGTTCATTTCCACTCCGACAGGCACGGCAAAGGGGTAAGGTTGTCCCGCGACTACCTCTCGAACACCGTACCGCAGTTGGCAGAGTTGCCATGCGGACGGCGTGAAAGTGTCGGTAGTCACGGGCCCCAATGCCCTCCGAAGCCCAATCTACCCATTGGGATGAGACAAGGCTTTCGGAGCACTGTCGGAGTTCTTTACCATCTACTGACTCATGCAGGGCAGCAGCAAACTCAGCAGACGAGCTGGGTTTTGGAGCAGATGGTGTTGCTCGGTCGCACCATGCTAACTGCTGCCTGACAAAATCAAGATCAGCAGCTGCACGGGCGACCTCCCAGCTCGACCCTTGAAGGGCTAGCAGGCGCTGGCGGCGCAGTGAGGGGATTTAGTGTCGATACCGCACTATCTGATATTATTGGATATCGATACTTTGGATCCGATATTTCTAAATATCGAATATCGAGGCTTTTGGGTCATTACTCTTTGGTTGCACAAAAAACGTTAATATCATGGCATTGTTGAAAAAATTATTTTTCTTGGGAATATTGGATAATATTGATAGTTTGTGACACTAAAGTGTCGATACTCGATATTTTAAAACATCGATACTCTTGCCCAACAATACTTGAGATATCGATACTCGGATACGATACAATATTGATACAAAATATCGAGACTTTTGTAACGATACCCATCCCTAAAACGAAGTAGAAAATTAAAAAATGTCGAACAGGGCCAAGAAATCGTTTATCGATACAAAAATGAATGGGTTAATGGGAAAGCCATTGAGAAAGCAGGTACTCCCCGATGATATTTGGTAAAGGGCGAATTTGGCAAAACTTATCGCAGGAATAGAAGGGAAATCATTATTAGAAAGAGCAAGGAATATGGGAATCAAATGAGTACTACTCAAAACGTAGAGAATAGAGGAGACTTCAGGAGTAAAAATTTAACAATTTTTCACAGTTCTAATAGTTTAAAAAAAAATGCGATTTAAAGCCATTTGTGCCATAATTTTGTGTGTACGAGCACGATAATATCGTCTGATTTACAATCTTTGGCCATTACCACGCACATTGCTGTGCTCTGAAATTCTCCTTCTCACTTGCCTGATTCTATCTGTAAAGCTGACAAACTTTTAATTATTTTTAAAAAAATTTTCTTTGGAAATTATTATTATTTATTTCAAGAAGTTACAAGTTATTAGCAATGTATGTTTTACATAATATTGTGGTTTCGTTATAATGGAACTTTACTGTCTCTCAATTTCTCTCAATTTATAAGTGTCACTTGTCGCACTCGAGAAGTTCACAGTAATATCACTGAACTGATCAATCGCGAGAACACTCACAACAGGTCATGAGACTTCCTTCTCTTTAGACGTTTGAGTAGGTTGACGTGAACTTGAAACCGCTTGTGATGTGCTATTGCTGGTATTTTGAAGACTTCGTTGATGGTTGGTAAACAAATTTCTTTAAGTAATCTACTAAATATCTGCAATCTACAATGCATCTAAGTACGCTGTTTTGATGGAATGTCAAACGACCACAGTCTTTATTATTTGTTATATTGTTACACCTGATCGTCTTGTTCCCCGTAGTCGTCATTCGGTTATCAAGTTTAATACAAACTCTATTTATCGTGATCCGTTTTACATAATTTTCTTCTCCCTTTCAAAAGGTTTTCCCAAGTTGTTTTCCCACCGCTATATAATATCGTGGTTGTCTTGAGCATTGCATCCCTACAACTGCATCCTTCAAGCCCAAAATGCGGGTTGAGGGATTGAAGCGTTCATTTGTTCTGGATCTACAATTACCTGTGCCAACTAGGGATGGGTATCGTTATAAAAGTATCGATATTTTGTATCGATACTGTATCGTATCCGAGTATCGATATCCCAAGTATCGTTGGGTATGAGTATCGATATTTTAAAATATCGAGTATCGATATTCAAGTGTCACAAACTATCAATATTATCCAATATTCTCAAGAAAAATCATTTTTGTAACAATTTTTATTCATTTTTCACTATCAAGAGTCCAAGCAGGGTGATTTTCTCCATGACAACAACGTTATTTGTGCAATCAAAGAGTAATGACCCAAAAGCCTCTCTACTTTCTTCATTTTTTAGCCATTACGTTGAATTTTCCGCGAGAACTGTATCGATATTCGATATTTAGAAATATCGGATCTAAAGTATCGATATCCAAAAATATCGGATAGTGAAGTATCGATACTAAAATATCGAGTATCGACACAAAAGTATCGATATTTTGAAATATCGAGTATCGATACCCATCCCTAGTGCCAACCCATCAACCAGTACCTAGATTTTTCTGAATTTGAGGACTGATTCCGCCTTCTTCTTCTTAACATTCGCCTTCCATCCAAATACGAAGAGAGGCTCAGATATTTTGCTTCTATGGAATGTTGTATTTGCTCAGCAAATTTTGCTGTTGAGGTGAACCCGAACAAAGTCGAGCTTGCGATTGGTGAAGACACTGATTTTGTTTCATTCATCTTAGTCCTCCATTTTTAATGATGACTCAAGCTGATTTGTAAATTTTGTAAAATTTACAAATGTAAAATTTGTAATGATTTGTAAATGTTGAAGGTTGTACGTAGTTAGTAGAAATAAATACCTCTACTTGAATATGAAACTGCCATCTTGCTCTATTCAGCGATTTTCCGGTCACACCCCCTCATAAATTCTAAAAGGCAAAGCTTCGTTGAGCAGTAAAGTGAATAGTTTCCCACCGGAATGAATAGCTGTTTCACACACAAAACTGCTTCATTTTCCGCACAGCATTCAAGTAGGGAACCCGGAAAAAATTTGCATCCTAATGTGAAAATGGCGTGTTCTCTCGCCGAGCTTGAAATTGTGAGAGTTTAGACGTTCATTCGGACCGATCGATGGGGGATTATCTTTGGCGAGTACATTTAGAAGGTATTACCTGTTGAACGATATTTCTTCACAATTATGGCTTCAAGTTCTACTTCTAATTCGCTTCGGAGCCTAGAGCTGAAATTTACTATAGTATTCTCGAGTCGAAGTTTTCCTTTGGTCGTCCAAGTTCGGGATTAATGCTCAAGTCACGAAAGATAGTTTGCCTCCAGAACTTGGATATAGTCGCTCTGATAAAGGTCGACGACATTCAAGTTCTATATATATAGCACAATCGATGAACCAAATACAATTTTTTACATCTCAAATGAGACATGTATAAATATTATATGAATTATACATAAGCAGATCAATGTGGGTTATGTGGGTTCATTTTGCATTTTTGAGCTTTCTGAACAATTTTGGTTCCGTTTGTGGCGAATTTATTGTCTCGGGTGTAGCTGTAAGAAATAACGGTTCAATTCAGATGAGATTTTGAGGATTGTTACAGGATGGATCGGGACTTCGAGCACCTACCAGGTTCACGCGACCAGCAGAAGGTTACACACCCTTGAGGCAGTTGAATAGAGCGGAAGAATCGACCTGTCAAGCGTGATGGAGGAGTAGGAGAAGGAAGGCAGGTCTCCGGATTCGTCGACACAAAGACTGAAATGGTTTTGACTCGGTTCAGTACGTGATGAGAAAACCGACTACGTGGTTAGGAAGGAAAAAATGCCGCTCTGCGATGTACGAATTCGCTATGGGAGAGCTCGCACATCCGAAATGGATCTACGAGCAACTCTAATCCGAACCTGAACAGTTAACTTGGATAGGTCGTATTCATAGCGGGCTCTTTAATATTTTCGCAGCAGCATCCTCCATTTCTCGTTGCAGAAATGGAAAAACTACGGCTCAATCCCGCATATAGCTCAAGCTTATGCAGTTTTGCACGTTATGAAGAACCAAATTTTCTTCATGAAGATACAAGACGTGGACATTCTGATTTTCGATTAATCACCTCCCAAAAGAGAAAAAAAACTGCTTCTGATAGCTTATGAAATAAAAACGCTGCAAATTATTACACGGTTTTTATATTCTCAGTCAACTGATTGGGAATGGGGTCCTCAGAATCAAACTCCTCTTTTGCCGAGCTTTCGGTGAATTTATCGCCTTCCTCAGGGCTCAAAAGAGGTACTGCTGTGTGAGCATCACATCAGCGTCAATCAAAAAACCAGCTAGAGATTCCAGTTGTTGAAAAATGAACTTGGGAACTATTGCAGGTAAAATGAAAAAAAAAAAAATGGTGGGGGGGGGGGAATTTAAACATGTCAGCTACAACAACAATAGGATGAACAGCCTTGGGAAAACAGTGTTAATTACATAACAATGATTGATTGTAATGTAATTAACACTGTTTTCCCAAGGCTGTTTATCCTATTATTGTTGTAGCTGACATGATGTTTTAAATCCCCCCTTTTTTATCTTTCATTTTAGCTGCAATAGTTCCCAAGTTCATTTCCCACCAACTATGGTGGAATCTCTAGCTGGTTTTTTGATTGACGCTGATGTGATGCTCACACAGTAATACATTCTTTGACTGTTGACTGATAATTGTTTGTTGGGTCGATCATCACACTTGCTGTTTATCATATTCTGCATAGATAATTTCGTCCAACATAGAGTAACAACTACCTTATAAGGACTAGGAGCAGGGGGGGGGGGGAACCTACCTGGTAGAGAACCCACCTGCTTTGATCAATTTCTCAATAAACGTGCATTTAACAATAAATTTTCGATAGTATGGGTGGTAACATTCGTTTCTAAAAATTTAACACTTAAATTGATGAAAAAACGTCGTAGAGATTATCCTGATTCAGCAAACGGCTGGGCCTACAGAACTCTGGGTGGTCTTGAATTCTTGCAAATTTTAAATTGCTATTCCAAATTTTTGTGCTTGGGAGTTTTGAAAAGGTTTTCCCGACGTTTACCCCTTAGAAGTGAATGACAATAACCAAAAGCTTGGGGGCACGATCAAATAATATGGTACCACATTTCATCAAAATCGGTCCATGGGAACTGGACCGCGTACGGAAAATTACTTATTCGATTTTCGGATTCTTCGACCACCTCGTAATGCTACCTTGAAATCAAAAAATAAATCTTCAAATTTTGAGGGGTTAACTTTTTTTCTCATTTCAAAGGTACATGTTGAAAACTAGCTGAAAAACCTGGTAAAAGGCAAATACAAATCGTAGATAAGCACGTAATTTATTAAAAGAAAAAAAATTATGTCACGGCTTGGAAGCGGACACATACAGTTGGGTCTTTATGTACTTACTTAGATAATGAACCAAAATAAACAAGGATTAAAACAATTCCATTTAAGGAAGGTTGAATATATATTTCTGAGAGGTCTGTAACTTTGATTACGATAACTCTCGAAACAATGCTGTTGGTAGGAAAAATAACTCTGTTCACGGAACAGTAGGACGCATGACAGTTGGAATGAAGGAATTGATCCTACCTACTTCCATAGTTGGTAGCAATTCAGTTCGAAGCACTACTAACAGATACCTAGTTTACTTGTTTGTTTGTTAGTTAGGTTTTGGATAGACATGGCAAGTAGAATAACAACAAACACAATCTTTGATGATTAGTATCACTTCTAAATCTACATCACTAACCCAAATACCAACCATTATACATAGGGTATAATGATCGCCTATGAGTTGTAGGATAGTCCCTCTTGAAATTGAGGATGGTCCCATATGAATTGGATGTTTAGTGGTCCTCTATCAATTGGAGGTAAATTGGGTGTCCCATATGAGTTGTAGGATTGCCCTCCACAAAATGGAGGATGGCCCCATATGAATTGGATGTTGTGAGGTACCCTACGAATTGAAGGAAATTAGGGTGATCGCCTATGAGTTGTAGGATAGTCCCTCTTTAAATTGAGGATGGTCCCATATGAATTGGATGTTTAGTGGTCCTCTATCTATTGGAGGTAAGTTGGGTGTCCCATATGAGTTGTAGGATTGTCCTCCACAAAATGGAGGGTGGCCCCATATGAATTGGATGTTGTGAAGTACCCTACGAATTGAAGGAAATTAGGGTGATCGCCTATGAGTTGTAGGATAGTCTCTCTTGAAATTGAGGATGGTCCCATATGAATTGGATGTTTAGTGGTCCTCTATCTATTGGAGGTAAATTGGGTGTCCCATATGAGTTGTAGGATTGTCCTCCACAAAATGGAGGATGGCCCCATATGAATTGGATGTTGTGAGGTACCCTACGAATTGAAGGAAATTAGGGTGATCGCCTATGAGTTGTAGGATAGTCCCTCTTGAAATTGAGGATGGTCCCATATGAATTGGATGTTTAGTGGTCCTCTATCAATCGGAGGTCAATTGGGTGTCCCATATGAGTTGTAGGATTGTCCTCTACAAAATGGAGGATGGCCCCATATGAAGGAAGATGTTGCGAGGTACCCCATGAATTGAAGGAAATTAAGGTGATCGCCTATGAGTTGTAGGATAGTCCCTCTTTAAATTGAGGATGGTCCCATATGAATTGGATGTTTAGTGGTCCTCTATCAATTGAAAGAAATTAGGGTGATCCCCTATGAGTTGTAGGATTGTCCTCTACAAAATGGTGGATGGCCCCATATGAAGGAAGATGTTTAGTGGTCCTCTATGAATTGAAGGAAATTAGGGTGATCCCCTATGAGTTGTAGGACAGTCCCTCTTGAAATTGGGGATGATCCCATATGAATTGGATGTTTAGAGGTCCTCTATCTATTGGAGGTAAATTGGGTGTCCCATATGAGTTGTAGGATTCGTCCTCCACAAAATGGAGGATGGCCCCACATGAATTGGATGTAGTGAGGTACCTACCTTATGAATTGAAGGAAATTAGGGTGATCCCCTATGAGTTGTAGGATAGTCCCTCTTGAAATTTAGGATGGTCCCATATGAATTGGATGTTTAGTGGTCCTCTATCAATTGGAGGTAAATTGGGTGTCCCATATGAGTTGTAGGATTGCCCTCCACAAAATGGAGGATGGCCCCATATGAATTGGATGTTGTGAGGTACCCTACGAATTGAAGGAAATTAGGGTGATCGCCTATGAGTTGTAGGATAGTCCCTCTTGAAATTGAGGATGGTCCCATATGAATTGGATGTTTAGTGGTCCTCTATCAATCGGAGGTCAATTGGGTGTCCCATATGAGTTGTAGGATTGTCCTCTACAAAATGGAGGAAGGCCCCATATGAAGGAAGATGTTGCGAGGTACCCCATGAATTGAAGGAAATTAAGGTGATCGCCTATGAGTTGTAGGATAGTCCCTCTTTAAATTGAGGATGGTCCCATATGAATTGGATGTTTAGTGGTCCTCTATCAATTGAAGGAAATTAGGGTGATCCCCTATGAGTTGTAGGATAGTCCCTCTTGAAATTGAGGATGGTCCCATATGAATTGGATGTTTAGTGGTCCTCTATCAATCGGAGGTCAATTGGGTGTCCCATATGAGTTGTAGGATTGTCCTCTACAAAATGGAGGAAGGCCCCATATGAAGGAAGATGTTGCGAGGTACCCCATGAATTGAAGGAAATTAAGGTGATCGCCTATGAGTTGTAGGATAGTCCCTCTTTAAATTGAGGATGGTCCCATATGAATTGGATGTTTAGTGGTCCTCTATCAATTGAAGGAAATTAGGGTGATCCCCTATGAGTTGTAGGATTGTCCTCTACAAAATGGTGGATGGCCCCATATGAAGGAAGATGTTTAGTGGTCCTCTATGAATTGAAGGAAATTAGGGTGATCCCCTATGAGTTGTAGGACAGTCCCTCTTGAAATTGGGGATGATCCCATATGAATTGGATGTTTAGAGGTCCTCTATCTATTGGAGGTAAATTGGGTGTCCCATATGAGTTGTAGGATTCGTCCTCCACAAAATGGAGGATGGCCCCACATGAATTGGATGTAGTGAGGTACCTTATGAATTGAAGGAAATTAGGGTGATCCCCTATGAGTTGTAGGATAGTCCCTCTTGAAATTTAGGATGGTCCCATATGAATTGGATGCTTAGTGGTCCTCTATCAATTGGAGGTAAATTGGGTGTCCCATATGAGTTGTAGGATTCGTCCTCCACAAAATGGAGGATGGCCACATATGAATTGGATGTTGTGAGGTACCCTATGAATTGAAGGAAACTAGGGTGATCGCCTATGAGTTGTAGGATAGTCCCTCTTGAAATTGAGGATGGTTCCATATGAATTGGATGTTTAGTGGTCCGCTATCAATTGGAGGTAAATTGGGTGTCCCATATGAGTTGTAGGATTTGTCCTCCACAAAATGGAGGATGGCCCCATATGAATTGGATGTTGTGAGGTACCCTATGAATTGAAGGAAACTAGGGTGATCCCCTATGAGTTTTAGGATAGTCCCTCTTGAAATTGAGGATGGTTCCATATGAATTGGATGTTTAGTGGTCCGCTATCAATTGGAGGTAAATTGGGTGTCCCATATGAGTTGTAGGATTGTCCTCCACAAAATGGAGGATGGCCCCATATGAATTGGATGTTGTGAGGTACCCTATGAATTGAAGGAAATTAGGGTGATCCCCTATGAGTTGTAGGATAGTCCCTCTTGAAATTGAGGATGGTCCCATATGAATTGGATGTTTAGTGGTCCTCTATCAATTGGAGGTCAATTGGGTGTCCCATATGAGTTGTAGGATTGTCCTCTACAAAATGTAGGATGGCCCCATATGAAGGAAGATGTTGCGAGGTACTCCATGAATTGAAGGAAATTAGGGTGATCCCCTATGAGTTGTAGGATAGTCCCTCTTGAAATTGAGGATGGTCCCATATGAATTGGATGCTTAGTGGTCCTCTATCAATTGGAGGTAAATTGGGTGTCCCATATGAGTTGTAGGATTGTCCTCTACAAAATGGAGGATGGCCCCATATGAAGGAAGATGTTGTGAGGTACCCTATGAATTGAAGGAAATTAGGAAGATCCCCTATGAGTTGTAGGATAGTCCCTCTTGAAATTGAGGATGGTCCCAAATGAATTGGATGCTTAGTGGTCCTCTATTAAAAGGCCGATGGTTCCTATGGTCATCATAATGCAGTTATGCAAGTTATGAACGTTTATTCAATTAAAACAATAGTCAGGAAATGACAATAATCCTAAATCACTTGATTGATCGACGTCATCTCGATAAATTTTCTCACTCCATCCCGAGGTCCATAAATAAGTCTTTTGTCGTTGTTGCTTCCTTTCCATACAGAACACAACCCGGAAAAAACGGCACATCGACGTTGGCCGCTCGCAGATCAGCTCGATATGAGGAATCAACTATTGTTTTCAACAGTTGTTCAGCTTGCAGAACACCCACCCCCAGAATTTCGCAGTTCCAGGAGTGTCACAGTGAATTCGATTTATGATAGGTCGAAATTGCTTTCTGTTGCATGGACGATTCCTCCCATGAATTCACCGCTGCGAACACACAATCATCCAATAGGAGATACTGCAGTCCTACACGACCCTCCTTCACCGAAAGGGCATATCCGTATAAATTGACGACACCCCACCAAGAACGGTTATTTCCGGAAAAACAGGAGGGTGTCAGTCGATTATCCCCTTCTGGGTCGATATTTGGAAATGCTCGCTCGAATGGTAAAGTAGATTGGTAGAACGAGAGGGCGACTTGGATGAGAGAGCGATAGTTTCGATTTGTCACGTCCTTGAACTTGAGCTCGTCTCATTTATCGATTCCCTCATAACAATAATTCAGGCAGGTTTCGATTCGTCAGCACGTATTTGCTTCGTTATTTTTGCTCCGACCTTCCTCATGTCCCCAACTTGTAGATAAATGAACTACGTGAATAACAAACGATTTCAAATGGCTGCAGCATTCTGAACAACTTTGCTTCTGTGCCTGTTTGTCGGTCTGTCTGAGGTAAATTTCTTGTCCCAGGCATCATAGTCCAATTTAAAAGAAAACTTGCAGGGTTCGCGCAGAATAGCAACAAAACGGCTCCCTTTGAATTTCAAAGACATCGTAGCGAGGCCGAAATGTGGTTTTCGATGAACATCAATTTCTTACGATTTAGTGGGCCGATTGATCGCATTCAGAGAGTGGGGACTTTCAAGCTGATCGTCGGAGCCAATTTGAGGCACCCTAAATGTGTACGAAAAAATCGTCAACATAATTAGGAACAACTTCCGCAGATCAAGTTGATTCTTATCAATTCGAAAAACTGTAAACGTGATCGTGAAGATCATCCACTTAGTCCATATCACCATTTTACGCTATTCTGAAGAGTATTTAAGTATCATCCAAAGCCATTTATGGGTAGGTTCAGTAAACCTACAATCTGGGGAATATTGAAAAACGAAAAGAACAAAATTGTAATTCTCATATCACTGAAGATGCCCGTAAGAGAGAACTGTGAGGGATTGATGGTGTAATAACACATTCTATACTTCATATTGGAGAGTTAGAGGGTAGTTGGGGACTAGGAAGTCCCAATTGGGAGCCAATTTGAGCTGCCCTAAATGTGTCCGAAAAAATCGTCAACATAATTAGGAACAATTTCCGTAGATCAAGTTGATTCGTATAAATTCGGAAAACTGTTAACGTGATCGTGAAAATCATCCTCGTAGTCCATATCCTCTCTATTACGCTATTCTGAGGCGTAAGTAGGAGGAGGAGGAAGAAGAAGAAGAAGAAGAAGAAGAAGAAGTTGAAGTTTAAATATCATCCAAAGCCATTTATGGTAGGTTCGTAAACCTACGATCTGGGGAATATTGAAAAACGAAACGAACATACTTTTAATTCGCACATCACTGAAGATGCCCGGAAGAGAGAATAACACATTTTATACTTCATATTGGAGAGTTTCATCAAGTATTTTTTCAGCTTATTGGAATGTTCGAATGAAACATACTCAAAGAGTAACGGAGACAAGTTAATATTTTATGAACGAGCCATAGAATACTTTTTTGATGGAAAAACAACACCATTTTTAACAACTTCCTAAAAGTAGAAATTCCTATATAACGAATCGAGAGTTGGACGGTGTTATGCACAAACCGGCCAAGCGCCAAAATGTCAAAAATCGTGTTCTTGGTATCAAACGATTCGTCTCGACGAGTACTTTCAGATTTTGTGCTTCACAATGCGATCTGTCGACTTATTGTCGAACTAGGGCGCGACTGTTTGTGCAAAACATCTTTTCGAAGTTCCGTAATTCGCACAAACCGGCCAAGCGTTAGTATTGAGCACAAAGCAGCTAAACGACATGACTCATGTTGTTAAGCCGATTTGCGAAAAACTCAGCTGAGGTTTATTAAGGTGTTTTCCCAACGATCCGATCGTTTTCGCCCGTATAATAACCAAGGTACTAACTCGCCCTCCCTGTTTCCTCTTGCCGTGGCATCCTTTTTCGGAAGTTCTAGACAACGTTTTGGTTTCTGTAAGATGATGAGACGAGAGAGGATTTTATTAGCCTCAAGAAACGACTAGCGTGGGATTCCGAGTTTTCATCACTCCAATTATCACTAGAGTGGCAGAATTAGAGAAAAACTGGACAATTTTTTAATTTGATTTTTCTCGAAAACGATAACTAGGGGCCAGATTGGTTTGTGTCCAGTTATCGTTGAAGAGCTCATCTTATCACGAAGCATAAACAAATGTGAATATTTTTGACAAAACGAATAAGGGGGTAACTGAGGGATTTTAAAATCCAAACGATCCCCTCTGTATCGAAATTCTTCCACCATTTTTCGTTCTTTGAATCTCAAGACCTCAATCAGAACTTTCCAAAAACGAACCATATTGAGGGTGTCCGATGGTTGAAACGAAGTGAAATCCGATCTTGTGTTCCGTGAGAGCTCGCCATTCCCCTGATCTTCGGCCGTTAATTCATTTTTTGGCTTTCTGTTTCATGCCCTAAAGCCCCAATTAGGCGGAATCATGAGCAGGAACTCCATTAAATAGGGTTTGACTGGTGTCGAATCCGATTTTGAGGATAAAAACGCTGCAAATTATTATTTTTCTATATAGATCACTCGTCTGCAAAGAACACGGCTTTGCCATTGTTACCACCTACCAACTTGAAGAAAAACATCGATCGCATTTCGATCAGTTAAAATTTGAATGGAGATTCGGCCTCTTTCGGAACTGTGTTCTTTGGAGTGGGGTAGTTCCTGAACACCATGATTATTGTACAGTACAAATAGTTCATTTATTTTTATGATTATGATATTGTGCTTATATACTTGCAGGAATAAATTACTTTTCATTTCATTTCATTTCATTTTGCGATTCACACTCGTGTTTCTGATTTATCATACGCCCAACCCTTAAATTCTCGTAGGGAGCGAACGGTTTGTCCAACAGGGCTCTGCGTGGTCTCTAAAAATTCTAAAAATTCAATACTGTTGTGGAAAACCACATTAATATTTCAACTCCCCATATGGTTTTAAAAATACCATTTGAAGTTAATAAAAATTGTCACTCGTTCACCAGAACTACAAGCGAATTTTCTTTATAGAAAATAATTTCATAAACAGCACGAAAAACACAAGTAGTTTCCACCAGAAATAGTAGGAATCCCCGACAATCTGGTACCCCTGGTGGGACATAAGAAAGAAGAAGCCACATTGGTAAGAAAGGGAGAAAAATAGTAGGAATCCCCGACAATCTGGTACCCCTGGTGGGTACCTGGTGGGATTGTCGGGGATTCCTACTATTTCTGGTGGAAACTACTTGTGTTTTTCGTGCTGTTTATGAAATTATTTTCTATAAAGAAAATTTGCTTGTAGTTCTGGTGAACGAGTGACAATTTTTATTAACTTCAAATGGTATTTTTAAAACCATATGGGGAGTTGAAATATTAATGTGGTTTTCCACAACAAATACCATCTTAAATTGGTGGAAAAACAATACCTTTATACCAAAATTTTTTGAGTTAGGGCGTTTTCAAAATTTCAACTCTTAGAGGTGACATACATCAACCAACTTCGGGTCACGACTAGACCCCAAATGGAGCCCATATACCAAATTTTTATTCGATTTTTGGATTCTACGTACCTTGAAACGTAAACCAACAAATTTAGAGGTGGTGGGGGGGGGGGGGTAACAACATTGTTTTTCTTGATCGATTCCAAAGGTTCATCATTGAGAATAATAATTATTCTCATTGGTTAATTATTAACCAAAATAAAGAAGATTACAAATTTTAAGAGGATTAATCGATAATTTATCTCTGTCGAAAATCAAAATGTTCTCGCATTTCGCGTTTTGGTGTCTTTTGTTATCAAGATTATCAAATTCATAAATATTTTCCAAATTTTCTGGAATTTAAACCAATTCATCTCGACTTATCGAGATTAGACCATCTCAAGATTTTGATCATCTCTTTTCTCTTCTATGTGCCGTTTCCCCCTACAATTATCGCCGAAATCGACCCCTCTACCGTCTACCACGCAGTGCAAAAATTATTTCTGTCCCTTCGCCCAAATTTTGACTTTTTTAACTCTTTTAAGTCACTAGTTGCCTCATCTAATGTGTTCTATAATTAGTCTATAAATCTTTTCTTGTCTTACTATCCAATGTTTTAACTATCTGCAGATAGTTCAACATGTTGAATTATAAAATTGTATCGAATTGGGCTTGCCCGCACTTATAATTAAATAAATAAATTTGACAGGAAAGCGATGTCTAGGAGTGTTTGCAATGGCCACTTTCTTGACAAATTGTTTTCCTGCCTTTTTTGCTTGCTCAATCCTACAACTGTTGAAGGATGAGGCACGCGACATCAATGAATGAACAATTGACTTGCTGGATGCGTATGGGAACCGGTGGAGTTCCTGTTGAATTGATTAACCTCCTACCCACTTCACTACGAGAGGACGGCCTTCTCGAAAATTCATTCATAACCGGATAAAACTGTACGGCCTTTTTTTTCTCCCGACAAACCCACGCATCCAGCCTCGAATCTCGAGACGTACTTCCCTGACCCCTCTCTCTTTGCCTACGACTCGAAATCGGGTCAATTGATGATTTACGGAGAGGGTCGCAGGCGAAACCGATTTCCAAGGTTTGAAGCCTTGCACCAGGTCGGGCACGTCTACTCGAAACCCAGAAATCAGATCGAACTCGGGGCGAGAAGAAAGTTAGAAATCGTAAGGTCGTGGGTAAAGTTCCGATGTGAATAACGAGATACCCACAGTCGAGATAGTGCTATGCAGTCGTGCAGTGTTTTTCCAATTAAATCATTTTCGATCAAATTAACCTTGTTTTTGCCACAAGAAATAAACTTTTATTTTGCCAAATTACAATATTACAACCTTCACTTTTCAACTAAGACAACGAGAAGGTTGTTAATTATAGAATGATGTGTGCGAAAAGCAACCAGCAGACCGTGTGTGCACGTTAATTAATATTTATAGGTAAATAACTAACCTGGGCCTACTACTACACAGTACACACGAGTGAAATTTATTATGCGAGCAAGACTGGTAGTTCAAAGAGTTTTTTCTCATGCCTTACGTGATGTAAGAAAGTCGTTACCAATGAAAATTATGTTCGCGTTATGAATATGGTGATACTTGAAATCAGTCTATCAGCCTAAAAAATGCACAAAAACGCTGCAAATTATTACACAAAGGTTTATTATTTTTCTATATAGATCTCTCGTCTGCAAAGAACACGGCTTTGCCATTGTTACCACCTACCAACATGAACAAAAACATCGATCGCATTTCGATCAGCTAACATTTGAACGGAGATTCGGCCTGTTTTGCGATTCACACTCGTGTTTCTGATTTATCGTAAGTCCAACCCTTAAGTTTGTACTACAGGGCTCCGCGTGGTCTCAAAAAATTCTAAAAATTCTACACTATTGATTCTATACGATTGATGGAAAAAACAATATCTTTATATCAACATTTTTTGAGTTAGGGCGTTTCAAAATGTCAAACCTAATTTTTTCAACCCTTAGAAGTGACTTACATCAACCAAAATCTAGACCCCAAATGAAGCCTACATACCAAATTTCATCAAAATCGGTCAATGCTAAGTGGGGAAAATGCCGCTTACGGCTAGCCAAATTTTTATTCGATTTTTGGGTTCTACGTATCTTGAAACGTAAACCAACAAATTTTGAAGGGGTGTTGAAAATTTTTTTTCTTGGTCGATTCCAAAGGTTCATTATTGAAAATAATAAACCAAAAAGACTTCCGTGTGGTCAACTATCAGTCAAAAAACCTCATTCTCATTCAGGGGGTTCCTGGCATCTTCTAGGCTTTTCCACCCTTGAATACTAGTAAGCGTCGAATTGCGTATACCACCTGATAACGCGTTTTTATTAAGGTAATAAAACAGGGAAAAGTACAGTGTAAATCCCGGAAATAACCTCAGGGTAGGTATTATTCTATTCAATCCATCCTAGCAAACCGCAATAAATTTTTAGGATCATTAACATCATAATATATTTATTATCATGGAGGTACCTGCATGAATATTAGGACAAAGGACAATAATTGAAAAAAATTGAATTTGTGACCTACAAAGCGAAATGCGAGAGGAAAATTTCAATTCTGAAGGATGGAGTTTTTTGATCTGCTCTACCCGCAAATACAACTCACCTGAAGGAGTGAAGAAGCGAAAAAACGTCTGCCAAGTGGGTGTGGCACATAGCTTCCTCGTATCCATAACCCTATTGTATAGATGATCTGATGCATAGTAGTTAATCTCAAAACATCAATCTCTAAGTACCTTCCACTACTCTCATAGGGGACCATCTACACGCTAATCTGAACAACCCTGAGAAATTTCGTCGAAATCGGACAATTACTTCGTATAGTTATGCCCGTTGCAAGGATTTCATGACAGACAGACAGACACGGAACTAAAATTGTTCAGAAAGGTCTGAAACGTAAAACGCGAGTGGAAATTTCGATTTTGGAGAAATTTTTATTTTCAACCTTGAAAAGTGAAAACAAAGCTTCCGCTACCTTGGTAGACTCGGAAGCAATAAATATTAATATTCATGCGTTTCTTGGTCGTTTGAACTTTTGGATTTAAATTGAATAGCGGCTCACATCCTTATTATTATTGACAACGGGAAACAGTAAAATTGGGTAATCATCTTACATTGTAAACGAAAAACTTGTTATAACCCACAGATTTTTCACCTCTCTGAAGTGTAATTTGTTCGGTATTTTAAACAACCCTGCATCTACTCTCAATATACACCTATCTCTCTGCATTTATCTCTCTCGCCTTCAAGTATATAATTGTTATTTATCGCATCTTTGTCAAATGCAGGCTTAACCAGTGCGAATAATTATTAAATTAATAACTACCTGGGTAGGCAGGCAAATTATTTCCTTTCGTAAAACTGTAAAAATGTCGCTAGTTTTTTTTTTTTTGTTTTTGTTGGAAACTGGCAATCAAACTACAAAAAGTACCGGGGAATATTTGAAATATTTTAGAGGAAAAAGGTTGTGTGAAAAACCCGCTTTGAATATGCATGAATAGCAGCTGGGTGATACAGGATTAGGGGGTGGCTCAAGGTCGACAACTCCCGGAGGTCGGTATTCGAGCTCAACGATTATCTCAACTTTTTACGCAGATGATACTTCTCCTTGAGATTTTTAAGTGACAAAACGACAGGAATTGAAAAGATGAATCTCTAGGAATTCGTAGTATTTATTTTCCCAGCTGGAAAAGTGCGATAATCACAACTTAGGATCGTCAACTTTTCCGGAGGGTGGTTTTAAAATTTGCAATTCATATCGAGATATCACGATGCCAAGAGACGAAATGCGAACCATGAGATGGGCGGCTATATTAGTTCAGAGAAGGCGCTCCCAACTTTCCATCTTTATCCAGTCTTGATCGACTTTTGGTTAATGTACTACATTATTGGGGGGCGAAAAATAGGTAATGACACTGTCAGAGCATTCTTAGCTAGAAAAATTTCAGTTTAAACGTACATTTTGGTATATTATTTTCAATAGTGTACTTTTGGAATCGAGCAAGAAAAACATTTGTTGAGCCCCTCTCAAATTTTGATTGTTTACGTTTCAAGGTACGAGGAATCCAAAAATCGAACATAAATGTTATCTCCCGTTCGCCTTATAAAACATTTAAAAATTTTCTAAAAAGAAATTTTTTTTTAAATTTTAAAAATGCTGCTTTGCTCAAATATGAACATCACCATTTCTAAGCAATCAACTTTGGTTCATTTTTTTCAATAATTAACCTTTGGAACTGACCAACGAAAATTTTTGTTTGCCCCCCTCAAAATTTGTTGGTTTACGTTTCAAGGTACCTACTTGAATAAAAATTTTCCCGTCCGTCCGTCTTACGCCGCACTTTCCTTAGTTACCATGGACCAAATTCAATAAAATTTAGTTTAAAAACAAATTTTCCTGCTACAATGGACTCCATTTGCGATTTAGGTCTAGTCCCCGAAGCTTTTGTTTTTGTAAGTCACCATTAAGGGATGAAAAATAGGGTAAAAATGATCAAAACGTCCTAGATCGAAAACTTTCATTATGAAGGTACCTAGGTACTTATTGTTTTTCCGTTAAATTTAAAATAGTATTGCATTTTGGGGTCGAATGAGACCACCCAGAGACCACCATTCACTCCCTTCAAGAACTTGAAATTGGTACAAATGATAAAGCAGAAACAAGAGTATGAATTTCCTTTCACAATTCAGCTGAACTAAAGCGATTTTATTCTTTTTTCGATTCGAGTTTCAAGTCACGCAGTTTTGCTTCCTTAGAAATCAATAACCAAATTTTGTTATAAATATGAGGGCACTCACAACTATTGGTTACCGATGTTTTGCTGTCAAAATAAAGTTAACGGTGAACCTTGCGTGATGATGAGTGCACTCCATCCAACTACCGACATATTGTCTAGGATACGAAATTGCCTGCCTATAAAGGAGTAGCAAGGTGAAAAATTGGATATTAGTTTCCCATTCACGCTTTCCCCGAGTCTTGTGAATGGGAAGCCTCCCTCCAGCCGCTAACTGTCGTTTTGGTCAAGGGCCTCTGAGCTTTCTTGATAGAAGAAGAAGAAGCTTTCTGATAGGAAGAAAGCGGAATCGATCCACTTACCCCTCGAGGTTCTTCCTTCCTCTAACTTGGCTTCGACTGAAACCATCGCTTCATCATGAACTTGGCATTGACTCAGTCCATCGAGTCAGCCATCAATGGGCCCTTGAAAATGTGCAGCATTATTACAGTACTTCAGAAAGGCTGACAAGATTTCTATTTCGGAGTAAAGAAAACTATTTTCGTCTTCCTAAAAGTGATTTCAAAGTGTCCTTTGGTATTATCAGAAGGGAACAGAAGAAAAAAACCTTTTATGGTAGCTTGAGCATGAAGATAAAAATATGATGGTGGGGGGGCTTTCCCATTAGGATCAAAGGTAACGAAAAATATATATACTCGTGATATAATCCAAACGTTGGATTTCTAAGAATTCGATTCCCCAAACCCCACTCCCATCAAGTGCAAATTTTGAAGATTTCGAATCGAGAGAATTCAGTACTTTCCAAGGCAGTTGTAAGTAGTACCTAGTGGTAATTGCTATGCAAAGAAAGTTATCTGCCTCGTGAAGGACAAAAGCTCACCTCTTGTTTTACTCACACTTAGTGCACATAGAAACTCACAACTAGTGCACATTTTACTCACAACTTAGTGCACATAGTAACTGTTTAGAATGGACCATTTTCCCAGCTTGGGGAAAAATCGTCTAAAATAGGCTTGGTAAATACCTCTTTGCTAATGTTCTAGACCAGTTGATCCTCTCATATTACCAAATACTCATAATGACAAATACAGAAATCACGAATACTAGTTTTGTCATTCTATTCATTCATCCTTTCATTTGACCTAACAGGTATAGAAATCAAGAACAGAATACTGTTCTTGATTTCTATAAATTAAAAGAAAAAAAAACCTACCTGTTTTTTTTTTCTTCTAAAAATGAAAGAATGAATAAATATTCATTCTTTCATTTTTCATTAATCCTCTCAATTGACCAAATTCTCATAACACCAAATAGAGAAATCAAGAATAGTATTTATTCATTCCTTCATTCATCCTCTCAATCGACCAAATACTCATAATGCCTAATACAGAAATCAAGAACAGTATTTATTCATTCTTGATTTCGACCAAATACTCATAATACCAAATACAGAAATCAAGAATTGTATTTATTCATTCTTTCATTCATCCTCTTTCATTCATCCTTGAAGGTGCCCGTCCACTAGGTCGACAGCGCGGCGCGGCGCGACGCGACGCGGCGCGACGCGAAAAAAAATTTCTAGAAATATAATGGGAAATGAATGGCAGCCCGTCCACTAGGTCGACAGCGCGGCGCGGCGCGGCGCGGGTCGAAACTTTTTCGCAATCTGTCGCTCTCCAGACTTCTGGAGCGCGGCGTCGCGCCGCGTCGCGCCGCGCCGCGCCGCGCTGTCGACTTAGTGGACGGAGGGCGAAGCGAAAAATTGTCGACCTCGGTCATTTTCGTCAGTGTTCGGCTTTCATATACGAGGCTTAATCATGTGTGAAGCTCGAAAAACTTCCCCCTCGACATTCTAAAATACTTTATAAACTTTTGCTCGTCTCTTAGCAAATCTTGGTTCAGGTGATTGTGCTCCCCCAGGTCCATCCTCTTTATTGGATGGACCTAAACTCTTCTCCTTTTCCCACCGATTTGGTCCTCTTCTTCTGCTTCCAAAGCTGCAACTAAAAGGAACATTTCTTCGTCGTCCGATGAAAACATAATACCTATGCCCGACATTTTCCTGAGAAGGCACCGTGGCAAAACGGCGGGTCGAAAAATTTTATCCGCTCCAGTGGACGGAGCCTAGGAATTTCGCGTCGCGCCGCGTCGCGCCGCGCCGCGCCGCG
Source organism: Apolygus lucorum (assembly GCA_009739505.2). Classification (NCBI taxonomy): domain Eukaryota; kingdom Metazoa; phylum Arthropoda; class Insecta; order Hemiptera; family Miridae; genus Apolygus; species Apolygus lucorum. Next base: position 34,653,755 of record CM019170.2, on the reverse strand, counting down.
CTGTCGACCTAGTGGACGGCCAGCTTTAATCGACCAAATACACATAATACCAAATACAGAAATCAAGAATTGTATTTATTCATTCTTTCATTCATTCTCTCAATTGGCCAAATACTCACAATACCAAATACAGAAATCAAGAACTGTATTCATTCATTCCTTCATTCATCCTCTCAATCGACCAAATACTCATAATACCAAATACAGAAATCAAGAATTGTATTTATTCATTCTTTCATTCATGCTCTCAATCGACCAAATACTCATAATACCAAATACAGAAATCAAGAATAGTATTTATTCATTCCTTTATTCATCCTCTCATTCGACCAAAAACTCATAATGTCTAATACAGAAATTAAGAATAACATTTATTCATCCTCTCATTTGACCAAAAATACCCACATACCAAATACAGAAATTAAGATTAATATTATTCATCCTCTCATTTGACCAAATACTCATAATGCCTAATTTAGAAATCAAGAACAGTATTTATTCATTATTTCATTCACTATACGAGTGAGACCAGTACAATATAATTACAATGAATATTTAGGTAATCAGTTTCAAATGATTAATACGAAAGCTATATACAAAATCTATGTACGATTTTGACGACAAATTTTAATGTTTTTGCGGGTTAGCACCTGATTTCGTTTCCTTCCCACCAATAGTTGAGTCTACGATCGCCCAATCGTGGTTTTCAAATTTAAATTTCTGATGATCAAACAGCCCGATTTCGCTCAAATTTGTAGAGTGGTTTGAATGAATGATTAACGCACTGATGAAAAATCATCATGTCCTAATCAAGTTGACGTTCATCAATCCGGATAAAAACGATTTTGAGCTTGAAGAGGAATAACCCCAACTTGGCAGACTTTTTTTTACAGTAACTGTAAGCAACTGTTGCTTATTTCTTGATGCATTATTGGTTTCATGTTATTTGGGTAGCGTTTTTCCAGCCACTAAGGCAACTTTCATTGTAAGGTCTGGAATCGCCTGAATCCGGTTGGTGCTAGATTGACGAGTTTCCTTATTGAAGAATATTAGGCTTCCTAATCCACCAGATCATCGTGTAGCCTTGTATTGTAGTTCTGGTATCTAGCACGTAGACCGAGCTGAGCAGTTTCGTAGCAATGACCTCCCATGAGACACATTATGGCGTATCTGTGAGTATTCGAGTTCACATCTATCCTTGAATAACATTCCATATCCATTATCCAACTTACCAAATCCTGAGTACTCATCTCCCTCGCACACGTAGATAAGAGTTTTCCGGATTCTCTAGCCGGAAGCGACCCAATTCACATAACGACCACATTCAAGTCGCAGATAAACAAGTATTATGGAATTAACAAGACTTGATAATTTCGTACATGTGACTGCCCACTAAATAAGTAGAAAAAGTCCACTCGTGCAGCATGAATTAATGAACGAATTTTCAAAGAAATCTTCAAAGCTATAGTTTAAAAAATCGAAATATTAGCTATATGAGAGAGTGGGTGTGGCACATAGCACGAATCGTTAAAATTATACAATCAACCCCTTGGTTAAAATTTTTTCAAAAAATACTCACTCTCCTTGTCACCCCAAACTTATACAGTACAAGTAAATTAATTTTGTTCCTATTTTTTGTACGCCACACCAACAGGCTGTATGTATGTTTGAAAAATTTTAGTAGGTATTCCCATATGCATGCTTTCCTCATAGAGTACTCACAGTTTTGTTTTTCCCCCCGATTTTCAGTAGGTATACCATTACAACAGACTTTATGTAAAGGTACTATGTTTTGAACATATTAAGAGTACATATTCAAGTTCTATTTGTCTCCGTGAACTCATAGAGTACCCACTCGGCTATTATACCCGCTGGTTTTCATTATTTACATAAATTGTACATAGATTAGAAATTTTGTGCTGAATCCGAAGATACCATGATACATATTACTTTGATTATGATGATGAAAAACCTTACAAACACGTTTTTCGGCCTGTTTTTTGGAATTTGCCCCCCCCCCCCGGTGGTTATCCAAAGTTTATGGCTAACGAACCTGAATTCCTGCCTTTTGGTTGGTAATATGAACATTTTGCGAAACCAGTACCTACTCAAGTTATTGTCCGGAGTGACTCATATATCAGTAAATAAATATACATAAGATTTTTGGAAAAACTCCAGGAAATCATCCACAAATGGGTTTTTCCAACGGCATGAAAAGCGCGTCTCAAACTTGATAAAAATAAATTTGGTTTCTTTAAAAAAAAACTCTAGGAATTGTTTTAGAATTTCTAAACCGGGTTTCAGTGAAACAAATTTTTTTAAAAAATCAATGTTAAAATTTTTGAGTCCATTGCAATAGCTTCATTTTCCTTGAAAATTCGCTAAAATACAAAACCATGAAATTTATCTTCTTTTTCAAACATTCTCCGAAGAGTGGGAGGGTTAAAAAAATAAGGATCTATAGTGAAGGTAATCCAATAAGGTGAACAGTTCAGTAGACATGAAATACATCGGTATGAGTGTCGTGAAATCCAATATGATTTGGTTTATCCATCGTATCGAGTGTCTGCCTGTCTCCATATAGAATTTCGACATATTTGATAAACGTGGAACTAGATGGTATTTTGAGACCAATCATTGCTATCTGGGCGTGTGACAACCACTCGTATCGTTTTATGGGCACTCCCCCATGGCCTTTCAAGTCCAACAGTGAAAAATGATCCATATAACCAAGTGATAAACACGGAATGAACCCAGCCTTCGAAGACTCATTATTGCGTACCAGATATCTTCCCGCTGTACCCACCCAGCCGTTTACCCTTCTTCATTTGGAACCTTATCTTCATTCAAGACGATCAAGGGAACTCTAAAGCGGCGCATAGTGGTCCAGAATCGTCAAAAGCGCTCAAAACTTTATTTTTTGATGTACAATTTCTCCAAACTCGTCGACCTTAAATATGTGTTAGGTATCTCCTGTGAGTGTCATTTCTTGAGTTTTAGGCCCTCACTGTTGATCACAGGATGGTGGTTAATCATTAAAGTAATAGAAATGACGAAAATGTCCGAAATTCTAATGTATCAAAATCGTTACTTCTACTTCTTGTTACTAAAATTTTACTTGTTCAGACTAGGTTTACGCATGTTTTCTTGTTTTAATACGATGTTCGAAGGATAAAAATTTTTTTTTTTAATTTTTCGAATCGTCATTAAGGACGGGGTTACTGAAAAAGTAAAGAATTTACTCGCATCAAATTTCTTTTTGTCCTACAACTTTTGCTTCTCCCTGCATCTCTCTAATTTTGGGGTTAAATATTCCGTAGACATGTATAGAAAGACCCCAGACCGAAATCAACTGCGGCAACCTGCGGCCTTCGGTGCTAGAGCTGAAAGAATTCGGAAAACTATGGTAAAAAGGTTGTATCGTCTGACCCTCTACCCTCCTCTTTCCAGCCTCACAGTCCAGCAATCACAGAGTGTTTTACAACTGGACGTTGAAGCCAAACTTCTCCTCGCAGCATTCGCATCAAAAGTTGAGAATCATGGACAGTCAAATGGGGATTAAACCTATTACTCATTGGACATTGAAGATCCAGCTGCCCTTGATGTCATGGAGGTTGATTATGTGAAGGGAGATTAGGTTTACCAGATTTTCAGAAAGAGTGATTGTCCTTAGCAACTAATATAAAAAACCATTTTATGTTATGGCCACTCCAATTTAAAGGTAGGTATACTTTAATTTACTAACCCGAAAATCCAATATACGAAAAACATAAATTTTCTTAAAATATAAATACTTTCAAATTTTTATTATTTGGCACTGTTACCTTATTAAAAATGTTTAACTTTGATAACATTAGACTGACTTATCAATAACTTTATTGTGGTTATAAGACTGGTAATTTTGATGAATTTTAGGTTTCTAGCTCCAGTCATCAAAAAGTTATTGAGTTTTGAGCGCTTTTTGACGATTTTGGACCACTGTGCGGCGTCCTCACTATACGGATTGAGGGTAGGCACCCAGTAGGATGAGCTTATCAATCCGAAGATCCTATATACTTGTATTAAGGATCGCCTTAAGGATCACCCTCAGTCAGCATGCAAGCAATATGTCTGCTGTATTACATTTTGAATATATTAAAGGTATCTGTTGTACAATCTGATTTACAACTTCTCTCTCAGTCCTCAAGCAATCTCAAAGCAAATCATTAGAAACATCTCCCTTCCCTCTGGTAACCTGGTTTTGTGTACAGAAACAGAACAGAAAACATCTCTTCTCAGCATCAACCTCTTACAGTAAGCTAGTTGTATGCAGACCAGAGACATCACCTTTTTATTATCTTAGAATAAACTCACTGAGAAAAACAATCGAAACTGAGAGACCTTCTCCTTCTGGTTTTTAGGTGTTTTGAAGTCGGTCAAAAACGGGAAAAAAACCTGATTAGTCAACCAAAACTGTGACCCCCTTTATTTAAACTATCTTGTTTGAATAAAAGCCGCATGAGTGTACAAAAGTCACAGAGGAACTTATCAAAATAATTTTAATTTTTGCATCTCTTCCGCCACAGAAGAGAAAAGGTTCACCAGAACGTTCAGTTAAAAGTCACATTCAATACTTATACTTTGCTAAAACCTTGACACTAATCGAAAGAACGGGGAGTTGCATATATTTTTTTTCTGCGTTGCGAATCTTTATTGAAGTATTTACCAATCAAACGCTTCTTAAATAATTATTGTCTTCAAAAACCGAGATTTTCGGATTCGGGAAAAATTTTCGATTGCGGGAAAACCTTCAACAAAACAACATTAGTGAGAGCAGGAAAACAACACGAATACGCTCCATTATTATGAAATTAAAAGAGCTACTCAAATTTTCAGAGCCTGAAAAATACATTAATTTCATTGTTTTTCTATCTCAACGCGCTCTATGGAAAGATACTTTTGTCAGGTGACGCCAGAGTTGTTGTCGGATCTCCCGGCAACACAAGGACGGTATTTCCTTATGGGATTTCGGATAAACTAAACTGAATTTCGAACTACTGAAAACTTGTACAGGAACGTTTCAAGTGCGCTAAATTTGAATCTGACGTTAAAAAAACCAAATTCTGGCCTATTCAATAATTTTTTCGAAACCTGTAGTAACTCTTGTTATATTTTAGAATTAATAGGGAAAAACCCTTGAGGGAAAAGAAGAGCACGTTTTCAATTTTAAAACTGGGGAAAAGATAACCCTTCTTTATTGTCAGGTTACAATAGGAATCTTCTCCTAGCGGAACCAAGTGGCTATTCTGTGAAGTAGAAGTAGGCGGGCAGTTCAAATACTTCAGGATACAACATCTCTTCGCCCTAAAGATTTTATCATCGTTAAGAATTTTCAATAAAAAATTAACTTCAAGTCTTGGTAAAAAATTAAATCAGATTCAGTACAAGTTGGTACCTAGAATACAGATACTTTAGTTTGTCATGATCATAGTTAGTTATTCCTCGTCGATCCCATAGCGAAGTGGTCTTCTAGCATTTCTCTTTGGTCTTTGTGGTGTGTCCACAGGTTGCTTCTTCTTGGGCCGTTTTAGGTTGCTTGCTTGAGGTGGTTCGGTTAAGGTACTTCTTTTCTCCTGAATCACCTGGTAGATTTGATGGTGATTGTGATGACGGTGTTAGAGTATTACCATCTTCGGATTCCTGTTCACTCGAGGCTGGATCAGTGTCTTTGTCCTTCCTTGGTGAACTTGGCCAAAGCTGGCTGGTGTGGCGGCGCCAAAACTGTTCGTCCGATGTTTGGACGAGAAATGTTTGCTCGCCCAAAACATCTATCACCTTCGCCTTTGCCCAAGAGGGATGGTCAGCACGGTAATCTTTCACCCATACCTCATCATCAGGTTTGAGGGTCAAATTTCGACGTCCTCCCTGCTGCACCATAGAAATTTGCTTCCTGGTGACGACTTCTTCAGCAGAAGGTAACATCAAGTCGAAAACAGTGAAAGGTTTCTTTTTGAAAATCATGTTTGCAGGTGTTTCACCAATTGTTGCCTGAACGGTATTGCGATACTGAAACAGGTAGTTGTTTACAGCAGCTGCCAGAGACAATTTTCTGTTTTGGTCAACTATTGCCTTCTTTATGCAAGATTTTATTATCTTTACGGCACTTTCCGCACATCCATTTGACTGTGGATGGAAAGGCGGGCCACTCAGGTGAACAATCCCGTAAGACTTCACGAAATTCTTGAATTCGCTGCCTGTGAAGCACTTAGCCCCATCTGTAGAGATGACACGTGGAAGTCCAAACCTGGCAAAAGTTTCTTGCAATTTGTCAATGGCAATGCTTGCCGTTGCTGCTGATACGAAAAAATTTTCTATCCATTTCGAAGTGGCATCCTGCACGACAAAACAGTAGTACCTCTGGTTAATTGGTCCCAGATAATCAACGTGAAGTCTGGTCCACACTGTTTTTGGAGTGGGCCATGGTCGAAGCACCGATTTCGGAGGTGCATTTCGAAACTGTCGGCATATTTCACAGTCCGAGGCTATTTTTTCAATGTCACTATCCATTGAGGGCCACCAGAAGAAAGAGCGAGCATAAGATTTCATTTTGGTAATACCAAAATGGTTTTCATGTAGCTGTTTGAGAACTGCTGCACGAAAAACTTTCGGAATGATGACGCGGTAGCCCCACAAGATACATCCCTTGTCCACAGTTAGCTCGATATCTCTTCTTTTGAATGGTAAGAAGGGCTCGTCATTAGGGATCGGTTTGCCATTTAAAATCAGATGTGAAAGTTTTGACAGGATTGGGTCCTTGCGTGTTTCTGTCTGGATACCATGCCAATTTAATCTGAAAGGACACGATTCATTTATGTAATTGATGTATGACACTTTTTCTAATGGATCGAAATGTGTCTTCTTATGGTTCCATTCAATACGAGACAAATAGTCAGCGCAATTATCCTCAGACCGAACACATTTGAGCGTATAATTGAAATTTGATATCATGTATGCCCAACGTTGGATTCTGTTAGCCGCAAAAATAGGTAATCCTTTTTTGTCACCAAAAATATAGATTAATGGGCGATGATCGGTAACCAGTTCAAACGGTCGGCCATATAAAAAATCCTTGAATTTCATGATGCCATAATAGATGGCATATGCTTCTCTTTCGATGGACGGGTACGATTTTTGAGTTTCAGAAAGAATTTGAGATGCATATGCGATCGGTTTGGTTCCTTCCTTGAATTTATGGGAAATCACAGCACCCACCGCTCGAGATGACGCGTCCACTGTCAGGCTTAAAGGACGCTGAGGGTCAAAATGGGTTAAGATTGGTTTTGACGTCAAAATCTTCTTTATCTTGTTAAAAGCTCTTTCACAGTTGTTCGACCACACCCATTTTGTTTCCTTTTTCAGCAAGGCGTATAATGGTTGGAGTACATCTGCTGCATTTTTAATAAATTTAATATAAAAAGTTACCATTCCAAGGAACGATTTCAACGTTGACACACTTGTCGGGGGTGGTGAATCAACAATATCCTTGATATGTTCTTCCGTCATGTGACAACCATCCTTGTCAAACTTATGTCCGAGGTATTGGATCGATGACTGTGCAAAAACACACTTCTCTCGTTTAGCTTTGAGATTTGCTGTGTCTAAAATTTTCAGCACAAGGCGTAATCTCTCATTATGCTCTTTCCGATTTTTGCCTGTTACATAAATATCATCTAAAAGAGATCCGACACCTTTCACATTGCGAAATAGAGACGTCATTACTTTCTGAAAAGCGTGGGGTGCAGAAGCTACACCAAAGCAGAGACGGGAGTATCGAAATAATCCTAAATGTGTGTTGATGGTCGTCAAAGTTTTGGAGTCATCCGTCAATTCCAGCTGTTGATAGGCGTCCGCAAGATCAATTCGTGAAAACACGGTTGACCCAACAAAATTGGCGCAAAGGTGGTCAATCCTTGGGAGACTATGCCCAGTGGGTTCTAACTGCGGATTAAGGGTTAGCCTATAATCGCCGCAGATACGAACGGCCCCTGTTGACTTCAAAACAGGAACTATAGGGGTGCCCCATGGGCTATGATCAACTGGTTCCAAAATTTTGGCCTTTACAAGACGGTGTATTTCCATTTCGACCTTCTCCTTTAGGGCAATAGGTAAGGTTCGTGCTTTTAAAAATACAGGCTGAGCCCCAATTTTCAACTTCAATGAAATTTTTTCACTGGGGTAGGTACCTCGTTCAGTTGAAAAAACGTTTGGGCGTTCCTTTAAGATTTCCAAAATATCTGGTGCGGCGTCAGGGAGTTTTACAGGTTCCTGGTAGGACAAAATACCACTCAACCAGGAATTATCCTTCAACAATAGGAGCCCATTCCGCCCAATCAATGGGGGTCCCCCTCCACCTATAACATAGAAATCCATGAAACCCGAGTATTTGGGGTGTTTGACAGGTAAAGTTACCTTACCGAATGGGTTAATTTTGTGACCCACATAATCGGCTAATTTGATGTCATTTTTGGTTAATGGGTATTTTTGGAAGCGTTTATTGTAGAAATCGTGTGAAAATACGTTGTGGGTCGACCCAGTGTCAACTTCATAGTTGTCCACATGTCCTGCCACTTCCAATTTTACAACAAAAGGGACAGGAGGCCTGGTGTCAGTCTTACTTTCTTCAGACAGCATGCAGAAAAACGAATCTGCCAGCGCTAGGTCTCCATTGTCGTTTTCTTCCCCATTTTCACCATCGTCTTGCACTAAAAATTTGTGTTTATCATGCCGACCGCTCCTACGAAATGAAATGAAATGAAATGAAATGAAAAGTAATTTATTCCTGCAAATATATAAGCACAATATCATAATCATAAAAATAAATGAACTATTTGTACTGTACAATAATCATGGTGTTCAGGAACTACCCCACTCCAAAGAACACAGTTCCGTGCTGGGTGGGGGAGTAAACTCTCAAGTCCACTACATTTTGTACAAATTTCGCTTCGATAGAACTATTATACATTGCTTACATATTAAATTTACTACAGATAGAACAATTGTACATTGCTTACATAACAACTACTGTTACTTAGCATCAGGTATTATTTTATACTACGTATACGCTGGTAAATAAATTTTCGCAGCCGCGATAACCTCGCGATATCAGCCAACTGAAGACAAGCTTCTTATAAGTTGCTCTAGAGAAACTTGTGGGGCATGCTATGTCTGGGGTCGCATTTCTCAACAATAGAGGCATGCTGTGATAAATGTGCCGTACAGTTCCTTTCAAACGAGACTGAGGTAAGGGGACAACTGCCTGTGTGGCAAGGCGAAACAAGTAGGGGCTGTTTTGTACACCACCATACACAAAGTAAGTTGGGTGTTTATGGAAAAACATAAGGGCTGACTTGACATATATCTGCCTGACAGTGAACACCTTAACGATTGAGAATAAATCACACGAGGGAAATCGTCTGGGTTTCCTAGCTATAATTTTCAAAATGGTCTTTTGAGACGTTGTCAGAGGATTCAATAAAGATGGAAAGGTTCCTCCCCAGACAAGCACACCAAAGCTTATTAAACTCTGCACTAGGGATTTGTACAGGATTACGAGGGATTTAAAGTCGAGACAATTCCTGACGCTATAGAAAAAATAACCCAATCTCAAGACTTTTTTGACTAGTGACGAAATGTGATCATCCCATCTGAGGTCTTCGTCGATAATCACGCCCAAATATCTCGCCGAGGTTACTCTTTCAACTTTGGGACAAGTACACAATGTAGCACCCCCTTTATTGCAACTATGTATTTTTATATCATGACTCACATTTGCTTTGCTAGGGGAGTTTGACAGGACCAGGTATTTGAATGAATTCCTAGACTCTTCCTTACGTTTAGGACATAGGTGCGAGCTTGCAATATGACCCACTGTTGAACAACGATTACAGGTAGCATTTTTAAATTTACAATTAGCACTGTCAAAATCGTGTTTCCAGCTACAATGCGGGCATTTACTTCGTTTATGTTCACGCTTAGCTTTATAATTTCGTGAATCACGACGCTTACCTCTCATGAACGATATATCCTCCAATTTTACCGTTACTTCCTGTGGTATTTGGTGAGTTGCTGCTTCTTTGGACGCTGCTAAGTTTCTTACCTTGGTAAAGGATAAGTCTGTTTTCGTCGGGTCCTCTTCAAACAGTCTGTCTTTAGCTGCTCCCGATCGTAGGCCCATCACAAATATATCGCGCAGAACTACATCTAATTCCGTTCCAAACGAACACTCCGCCGCTAGAGATCGGATCCGGGCCGAAAATGTAGCGACATCTTCGTTGTCCCGTTGTTTCGCAGCGTAAAACGCTTGACGAGCGACAAATCCTTGTGTTATCGGGCGAAAATGATCAGTCAACTTTTTGGCCAAATCCTCGAACGTGAAAGTCTCGTTATCGGGCTCTAGCGGTACACAAAGGCTCGTTAACAAATTGTAAACACAGTCTGCAAGTGATGAAAGCAAATACGCTTTCTTGATGTCTCTGTCCGACACGGAATAAGTGATGAAAGTATTCATCATACGCTTCAAGAAAATCTTCCACGATCCTTTCCCTATTTCGAACATCGACGGCGGGGGTAATTGGGCCGGTACAACCATAATGTTGGACGAATTCGTCGCCATGCCCTTACTGAAAAACAGCCCGAAAAACGGTTTTACTGCACTCGTGAGTCCGAAAAATCGTCGCCAGTGTTATATTTTAGAATTAATAGGGAAAACCCCTTGAGGGAAAAGAAGAGCACGTTTTCAATTTTAAAACTGGGGAAAAGATAACCCTTCTTTATTGTCAGGTTACAATAGGAATCTTCTCCTAGCGGAACCAAGTGGCTATTCTGTGAAGTAGAAGTAGGCGGGCAGTTCAAATACTTCAGGATACAACAACTCTTATTGCCTCGAACACTTGTGCAACATCGTGTACAAGAGATTCATCTCGATCAACGGATGTTTGGTTCCATCCATACTTCATCCATTGTCGGATGAAGTATTGCTTGCTTAGTTGGGGTCACTCGCCGTCTGCTGCAGTTGTATTTGCTAGTCAGCACAGAGCCTTACGTGCTGTTGCTCGAGCTGGCTATCACGCTGATTGCAAGGGTATTTTTGCGTATTTGGGAGTCCTCACTCTACCAGGCCAATACATATGAATGCCTGATGTATGTTGCTAAACACCCAGAAGCATTTGCAAAGCCCTCTTATTCATATAGTACTCGCGGCGCACATTTGTTTTCAGTGCAGCCCGAAACTCAATTGGCTGGTGGTGCCTCAAATTTCATTAAGTCCTTAAATAGCTTTAATAAAACTTTGTAAAAAAATCCTAATATCTATGAATGGCACCTGTTATGTATGCGTGTCGTCGAGTGAAGGAGATGACCTTCTCGATGCGGCGTTTGTGTTTTCTTTAACCCCTACTCAACGAAGAGAGAAAAGTCCCTATCCTAACTTGCAGTACTGTCGCATCGGCGGCTCATGAGCCAGACCGGCATGCGAAGTACTAGGAAGTGCAGGCTAGCCCGTCAGCCCCGGCGTTTCATAGAAACCGACCGGCAGGATATTTACCTGGTGAACCTAATACTTCGAGGATATCCCTGGATGAAGGAGAAGTTGGAGAGCGAAATGAACAAGACGAAAGACTGGACTAGAAGGCATACTGGACAATCCCTGAGTGAGCTTATATACTCGTGAGATTAGTTGAGGGAGAGAGAGGACGAAGGGTGACGTCATATGACGTGTTCTCCCCGTACCTCATCCCTCCCTTGCGGGTGGTGTCTCACTCTGGGATCCTCTCGTACTTCTTTATTTAAGAACTACATAATGTTTAAATGTGGGTCATAACAGCACCTTATAATTTTGACGAGTATTTCGGTAAACAGTTCAATTTTAGATTTTAGTCCCAAAATTCTATGTTTTATCTATTATTAAAGTTTTTGTAAGTCAAAATTAAATTAAAGTTTTTTGGTCAATCTATTCATGATGTTTGCTGCTGTCTGAGGAATACTATTAAAAGTACTCAGTCAGTTCAGCTTATATAAATCTATGTTTAGCCTTTATTTTTGTGATATTAGGATGCGGATTTTTAAGTATTAAAGTCATATTGTTACTGTTGCTTGTATGTTGTAGTTGTTTTTGTTGTTATTGTTGTGATGTCGTTATTGTTTTTATATTGTTTTGTGAGTGGTTTCTGTTGTCATTACTTATTCATTCCTTTTAATACTTCTCTAGTCATTAGTTAAAATAAATTACTAGTCATTTAGTTCACTAGTCACTCATGTTTATGGGCGTTTGGCTATGTGTCCCGGTCGGCCCCCTTGTTGGTTTTCTGCCATTGCCCTTATGCGCGTATGTTAGGAACTGCCATGGTGGGTGGGTCAGAGCCCGGCAGAGTATCCCCTGGCCGGGCTTTGTTCATCACATTGTTTTATTATTATTTTTAGGCATTTTTGACCATTGTTATGCAAATTTCTTGTTCACGACAAATAAAACATATTAGACCATCACAGATATTCTTTTAGAAAAATACTCTTTTATCAAACTTTACGAAACTCATTGTATTTGCCTACCTATGTCCAAATAGGTATTAAATATTTCCAAAAATTTCAAAACAAGATTATGACGGGAGAATTCAAGAGCCAATTTTGAAGACATAGGTTTCACGGCAAGTGTGCAATTACGAATTGGTGATATAATACAGACGTTATGAAAACTCGAAATGAATGTGGATATGAACTGGGACATCCTGAGGCTACACAGACTTGTATTGAAGTTGGTCGGATTGCGTAACATGAGCAAAGCTCCTTTGAAGGTGTTCAATTATAAATTCTGAACGTGTAGAGTGCTTGTTATGAACTTGGATATAGGAAAAAATTAGAGGGAGAAACTGGTATAACAACTAGGAGCCTACCCATTAAGATTGTAGATTGCAGTTTTATTAGTCAGGAACGCGTTTCAGCAATTAGAGGGTACGAAATTTAAGGTCATCTCGAGAACACGTCGGGTCTTTTCGTGGGTAGAACTTCTTCCGGAACAAGGAAGTCAGGTGGGAAGACCCATCAGGTTCAGGTCAATGGGTCTGGTGAGGGTGATTTTTTACAGAACACGACCACCCCGTGGATGTTTCGGGATATAATATCCATAAGATGGGAATCTACAGAAAAGGTTGGCGAGATTTTTTTTCCTGAAGAGGACTTGCGGAGTCCTTTGAGAAGGTATGTGTTTTCTTCATGCGGAGTTGCGACCAAGCACGGCGAAGTTTCTCACGTAATATCATCTTCGGTTCGGGTCATGACGTCATACGGTGTGGCGATGACTCGTATTTCATTTTTTCCCCTTGAGGAACGAGTCAATAAGTGCCCGATAAAATAGGATCGGGTGGAAATGTCGGGTCGTGACGGGAGTGGCCGATTCGTTCACCTGCCTCATAAAGAATAACGATGATGTAAATGAGGATGTCGTGTCAGTTACCGAAGCATCTAATATAAGAATTGTTCGAGTAGTATAGGAACTCAGATGCTCACAACTCATGCAATCAAGAGCAGTCGTGAATACAGTAGACATGAATCCAGCGCGAGCTCACCCTGTGGAGCCTAATTAATGAGCCAACTAGATTCCTCGGGGAAGTTGATACTGATGGTTTGCAGTGCAAACTACAAAGAGACACTAAAGTTCACTCCCAGCTCAACTTCAACCTGGGTCGAAAATTTAGGCATGGATATTACAGTCGCTGGGTTTAAAACTTCTAGAAGGTAGTATTTACAAGGATAGGATACATCATTGCACTATGAAAGACTTCTTTGCATCTGATATTTTTTTCAGAATCCCTAGACAGCAAACTAGACGTAGATATCCCCTCGTTTTTGCTCCCCATCTTTTCCTGTGAGTTGTTTTTTAATAGGCAAATATTATCATTTGCACTAGATTTTGGATTGATTCCTGAGAACAAAATTGATGGATTTCGAAAGAAACAGAGCAACTTCTCAGTTGAAATATTTTGTAGCGATTCAGGACAACTGAGATTCTCTGTTCAAACAAAACTTTTGAAAGTTCACGCACAAATTTGTCATTAAATTATTTCGTACATTTCTGCCTTGTTAATTTCAAGTTAACTCACTAAACCAACAACTACCAAGAGCGGTAGCAAGCTTTTAGTCTGGTAAATGCCACCCTTCTCACTTTTGAAGTGAAGGTGTGGTACCTAACAGGATACTATTGTTGGAAATTGGCAATTTTTCCACACTGAAGAGTCAGGCTCGTCATCGAAGGTAGGGCTTGGAAAATTTCTGGACCTTTAAATTCGACGTTTTCTGTTCCAAGTGCCTGCACGTTCATGAGGAATTCCTTTTCTCTGGTGAAACCATATGAAGTCGTGGTCCAAATTTGATTGAAATTTCAGGCTTTGTACGAGATGACCTTTGAAAATCCCCAAAATAAGTTAGTATCTATTGTGAGTATTGGAAAGGATGCATAATTGATTTTGCTGAATCGAAGATTCTTCATGATCAGAGTTAGTATTCATGAAGGTATGCTCAATACCTCCACTCCATGCTCCACTTGAAAGGCCCGTAAAGAAGAATGGTGTATGATTCTGTGATTCCCAACAAAAGAAAGGCGTACATATGCTCCATGCATTAGCGGCAACCAATTCCGGTTGATTTTTTAGTTGACGTCGACCCTGCGGAACGAAGGAATTAATTAAATTCCCCGTCCGACAAATGAGTTATTGAATTTCCATCGAAAAGGCCTTGGCGCATAGTTCCTCTCGACCATTGTTCACAGAATAGGAAGTGTTTCTGGTGCCCCGGGGGTCTCTGAGATGGAGATTGGATGATAAAAGGGCGCCTTTTAGCAGAAGAAACCCGACTGAGCCTCTAGAGTGTTGGGACGAAAATGTTTCCAACTTTCACTTTCTCGACAGAACCTTTAAAGGACGAATTGAAGTGTTGAGTTTTAGTGCTTATATGTACGTACCTACAGACGTAAGAAGGTACCTACAACCAACCCAAAGATTTTTCCAGTCAATTTCATCTTCTTACAAAGCTAATAGATCTTTTCAAACCTTACAACACGTATAAAGATCACTGGCCAAATGGTGGTTATTGCAGTTTTCCAAGACCTGAGGGGAAGTTTTGTGCCTTCATTTCGCCTAATATTAGTTCAAACTGAGATCTTTCCAAAGAGGTACAATATGATGGGTCGGAAATGACTAGAAGTGAGCGAAACAAAGGAAAGAAAAAGAACAAAGAATTGAAGAAAAAAACGACTTTACGTCAGAGCTGAACGCTCCAACACGTGGGACACATTAATTTATCAGAAGCTCTTCTACTCTGGAAATTGAAGCTAAAAATGAGAATATATACAGGTTTTGAGGCTCCTGAACTCGATTTTGAGATCGAACAATTCCTAACCCATAACTAAAGCATAGGCTCTTCATTGAAAGAATCAACTGAGCTTTGTTCCAACCAGTGTAGTGTTGCGATTCACCGAATAATTTTGTTATTGTTCGTCAATTGAATAGATAACCTTGACGAAGTAACCTGAAACTAAAATTATGGTTCCTAGTTTGGATTTTGCACTTGAAACGTTTAGCTTGATCGATAAGTATGTAAAAATAAATTTCGTAAAAGGGTACCGCCGCGATTAAATTGAAGTACTTTTACATATAAAGGCAGCAATCGTGGTCTTACATATAACTACATACACAAGACAAAGGTTTACAGTCCAAGATGACGTAAATCTCGTTAAAAAATACTGTAAAAGTTCATGCAACTCAAATTCAGATTTTGGAGGGATTACTATGACTTACGAATCAGAATTTACACCAGGCATATTGAAGTTCTCACCTGGAACAAAGACAGTAATTTTAATTAATAGAAAGCAGTAGTTTTATGAATAGAAAGTTGTACATAAGCAGGTTCGAACGGAATGTGGAAGGTGCAGTAAAAAACCAAAAGACTTTGATTTCGCAAAACTATGTCAAATCCATGTGGATAGATAGATAGAAAAAACGTCTGCCAAGTTGGGTGGGCAGTATAGCTTCCTCACTCATTGTAACATGGACGTATAGAATCAGTTGGCGAAAAAATTATGATTCAAAGAGTTATTGAATACCAAAATATTAGCGGTCCACCGTCTAGGACCTAACCCACACAATCCCTGAAAATTTCATCGAAATTGGTTGAATAGTTGCGGAGTTTTGGTTGTAACAATAAATTTAAAGTTCGCGCATGCGCAGCGGCTATTGCTTGACCAATTTGATTGAAACTTATAGGGTGTCTCTTAGAAGTTAGTCCCTAACTAACCTCCAAATTTGAGCAAAATCGGTTCATTAGAAACCGAGGTTCCAGGAAATTCACGTTTGCGCATGCGCACTCGCTCCTATTGGTCCGAAGGTGCTGAAATTGATAGGGGACCGTCTAGGACCTAACCCGCACAATCCCTGAAAATTTCATCAAAATCGGACCACAGGTTAGTATAGTTTTGCCCGGGACAAGGATTGACCACAGACAGACCGACAGACAGACAGACCGACAGACAGACAGACACGGAACCAAAATTGTTCGGGAAGCTCTAAAACGCAAAAAGCAAGTGGAAATTTTGATTTTGGAGGACATTTTTTTTCACTTCTTTCACGAATACAAAGCTTCCCTACCTTCGGTAATGAGGAAGCAAAATGAAAACCTATTCGTAAGCCCTCGAAGACCGCCAACTGTAAAAGTATTTGTGAGGGTTTCCCTTGCGAATTTCATCGCTATCGCGCTAATGATAGCTCGTCAGGGCGCGCAAACAAAATATATTTTATTTCTCATCAGAAACTAATGACAGATTTTTCCTTAAATTTTAAGGGCTGGTCACAAGATCGCTTTTGATTTCATCAAGTTAGTTGAGAACAAATCACAAACAAAAAAAATAATAGAGAACAAAATCTTGATTGAGTGGAAGGTTGCCAACTCAGAAATCAAAGTATCCTCAAGATCAAGAAAACTATAATGTAAATGCTTAATACCCAACTAAAATGCACCAACTTCATAATAATTTCCATAGAATCAAAAGTTGGTTATACGGCCCACCCAAGTGGACACTCACAGACTATGAGGCTAAGTTATTTGGTATGTACAGTATAGCTGTACGTAATACTGAAGACGTAGAACTAGAATCTGTTACGATAACATAAAAGCTATCTTCCGAATTCATATCCGACAAGACCACGTCCTACATACTGAAGGACTACAATTGGATTTTTGGATAAGCATTCCTACTCTATGAATGAAAAATTAAGGAAAATGGGACTCAAGTCGCAGTCGGGCAATCCACTTTGGACAATACCAGCCATTAGCATCCAGATATCGTAGGTGTAATTGCCAGGCAGCAGCGTTAAATTAGAGGTAGGCAGGTAGCCGTTGAGAAAAGCAACTAGTATTATGCATGCCTATTTATCATGATTACAGGACCCAACTCCTGTGTAAGGAGTAAGAAAAAAAAGGCCATCGTGGTCGCTATAAGAACGTTATAGCAGTTGGAGCTGGATATTATGTAATTTATAATACCGTTCTAATGTTTTCTAGGTGATACACGTGATGGGCCGTTTGGGAGAATAACTTCTCCGTGGAAAAGACAATACCGTCCTGGTGCCAGCTCCAGCACTATCAACAGATCGATGGCGCTCGCAATGGGATCAGTAGGCTTTCATTGTTGGTAGTTACGACCAGATCGCACGAGCGTGAGACGAAGGGGCGAATCTTCGCTTTGTTGCGTGCTCTGATACTGATTGGAACTTTCGCACGCTTTATTAGCAACAACAGCTCAGCCAAAATGTCGAAATAAGTTATTTGATGCGGCAAGCTCTTATGTGACCAATTTTTGCGTGCTCAGATAATAAAATTGAAAATTTTAGAACAAGTACTTTCTTCACCTCAAGTTATCAACACTAAACTTTCTAAGCTCGAATCTGATATTTTAGTAGGTACCTAGTTACAGTTTGAACACACAATAAAGGGATTTAATGGAAGATTGAGTGAATGATGGTAAAGTAACAGGGACAACTTAAGCGGGTCTCAGTCGGTCGACGTTTGTTACTCGTTCCGGGTCAGTATTTCGCAAAATTGAAGGGGCAAAGACATATATATATAAGTTGTACCTAAATTTGAAATTTCCATAAATGGTTTTTCCCATATTTCTCTGGCAATTATTGTTCGATTTTGATGATTCCAGCGGCAATCTTTCAGTTTCTCAATAGGATGTGCGCCTGGGTATGAAAAACTGTTTATTGTTATTTTTAATCTAAGGTAGACCTCATTCTGAGAATTTTGGTGCCAACCGCGACCTTCTAGCGTGTGTAAATCTTTTCCAATGAATTTTTAAAGTTTCGACCGTATATGACGTCACAGTGGGCTGGGGGGTCCCGCCCAGGCGAGAGGGGCGCGTGACGTCATAAACGGTCGAAACTTTGAAAAATCATAGAAACAGATCTACTCACGCTAGAAGGTCGCTGTTGGTGCCAAAATTCTCGGGATGTAGTCTACTTTCGATTAAAAATCTTTTAAAAAATCAAGGCGCACCCCCCATTTCCTAGGGCGGTGCACTAATGAATTTCAAAAAATCCTTGAAATTTTCAAATTGACCTGTATGTTATGGGGAAAACATAACTGAATTTGCGGTTTTTCCTATTTTTTGTGGCAATTATTGTTCGCTTTTGATGATTCCAGCGGCAATATTTCAGTTTTTCAATTCCCTAGGGCCGTGCGCTAATGAAGTACAACTTCTAAGTTTTTGTCCCTACAATTTCGCGAAATACTGACCCGGAACGAGGAACAAACGGCGACCGACTGAGACCCTCTAAAAGGGATGACAAGTGTGCATGAGAGCGATATCAAGAAAAAGAGAGACAGAAACATAATCATTTTCCCATATTTACTCACCTACCAATAGGCCGATTTTCATTCTATAAATTTTTTGATTTCCTTTCATCATATTCTAGGCCTGCATCATGACATATTCCTCTTAAAATATTAATTTTCTTTACAAAACACCATAGTTCATGATCAAATACCCGAGTATTCGGAGATTTTTTAACAAAAACTAGATACCGGACATATTCTTTCGCAGCTCCATAAACTGAGAATCACTCTTGAGGGTCGTTCCCTTTAGCCTAAACCAATCTTGCGAGCCTATCAACTATCTTCTAAAAACCAGCGGTAGGTGGGGGGAGGGGTTTCAGGCCCTGATGTGGTATATTATGTGCTCTGATAAATTACACAATAAACGACTTTGGTACATACCTATTAAAGAGAAATTATTAAATGTATTGTAAACTGTTGTAAAAGTAAACAGATTTTTTTAACGCGCATTGGTATGAAACAGTATTGTTCTAGGGGATCTGGAGAATCTGATTAATTAATGAGAATAATTTAATCGTTGCTGTATTCTACCCCTAGAGAACTTTACGTTTCGTTTGAATACCTATTCCTTGTTGGAGATCAACCTAGGACTAGGGATGATGAATGAAAGATACAACTTGAATTAGGAAAGATAAATAGATATATTATCCTATAATCAATGAGGCTTGTATCTATATGTGAGGGGGGGAAGAAGGATCAATAGAGTTTACCTATTAGATCTTCGGATTTGAACCACGAGGGTAAGGGAAGTGATCTAGTATGAAAGTATTGTACTTACAGATCGGAGTCTGGAATTAGACTGGGGAGCTATCGCTGAGTAGTGATTCGATAGAGGAAGAATCGCTCCATCGAATCACGAATCAGGTGACAGGTGCTCCGTCACAGGTATCATTCATTTCATCTTAAATAGATGAAAAAACGTCATAAATATCCATTTATTAGGTAGTTATTTATCCTCAATAGTCAAACGGTTGGTCTCGAAGAGCTCTAGATAGTGTCATCAAATTCTCAAAATTTAAATTAATGAAAAAACAATAGGTACCTGAACATCAACAGATGAATGAAAAATATTTCCCCCCACTTTTCACCCCTAAGAAGTAGTTAGTGACTGACAATAACCAAAAGCTTCGGGACACACCGACCAATCAAAATCGGAAATTGCTTCCGAGTCTACCAAGGTAGCGGAAGCTTTGTTTTCACTTTTCAAGGACGAAAAAAAAAGTTCTCCAAAATCAAAATTTTCACTCGCGTTTTGTGTTTTAGACCTTTCTGAACAATTTTGGTTCCGTGTCTGTCTGTCTGTCTGTCATGAATTCCTTGTAACGCGCATAACTATACGAAGTTATTGTCCGATTTCTATGAAATTTTCAGGGATTGTGCGGGTTGGTGTGTAGACGGTCCCCTATGAAAATCATCATCCCCGGACTGATAGAAGCGACTGCGCATGCGCAAACGTGAATTCCTTGTAAAGGCCATAACTTCTACATTTTCCATCCGATTTCTATGAAATTTTCAGGGATTGTGCGGGTTGGTGTGTAGACGGTCCCCTATGAAAATCATCATCCCCGGACTGATAGAAGCGACTGCGCATGCGCAAACGTGAATTCCTTGTAAAGGCCATAACTTCTACATTTTCCATCCGATTTCTATGAAATTTTCAGGGATTGTGCGGGTTGGTGTGTAGACGGTCCCCTATGAAAATCATCATCCCCGGACTGATAGTAGCCGCTGCGCATGCGCAAACGTGAATTCCTTGTAATGGCCATAACTTCCACATTTTCTACCCAATTTTGATGAAATTTTCAGAGATTATGCGGATTAGGTTGTAGATGGTCCCCTATGAAGATCATCACCCCCGGACTGATAGTAGCCGCTGCGCATGCGCAAACGTGAATTCCTTGTAACGGCCATAACTTCCACATTTTCTACCCGATTTCGATGAAATTTTCAGAGATCATGCGGATTAGGTTTTAGATGGTCCCCTATGAAAATCGCCACCTTCAGGCTGATAGTAGCCACTACGCATGCGCAAACGTGAATTTCCTTGTAACGGCCATAACTTCTACATTTTCCATCCGATTTCAATAAAATTTTCAAGGATGTTACAGATTATCTTGTTTTGATGTTTTGATATTTTGAGATTAACTAATATGCATCGGATCATCTATACAATCGGGTTATGGATACGAGGAAGCTATGTGCCACACCCACTTGGCAGACGTTTTTTATTTGATTTTTGGATTCTACATGTATCTTGAAACATGTACCATCAAATTTTGAGGGAGGTGCAAAATTGTTTTCTTTCTCGATTCTAAAGGTTTACTATTGAAGACAATAAACCGAAATTCTCCTGGAGATTGGTTCAACCGTAGAAGCGAATTATGGAGCGTACAATAAGCCTAATTATGGAAGCACTCTGGTCATTGTCCTCCAACCTGAAATCTTCACCGATCCAATAAAGATAAGGAAGAAGTTGGTCTGCAAGTATGGCGACTGTTTGCCAGTCGCGGAATAGCTCGAAGGAAATTCTTTGTTCATCCAAGAACAATAGGCGACTGAAAACAGACAATTAGCGAAACTGTGTCAATACCTACCCGGTTAAAGTTAATTACCTAGTCAAAGTAAAACACAGCATTTCAAGAACAATGAAAAAAAAGAACCGAGTGGTACAAGACTAGGGGAAAATAGGCATTCTAATGAATGATCCAAGACTTTGGTTTTTGAAACCACACGTCACATTTTTGTGAAAGAATTCTCTTTGGCCGATTGTTTATGTATGATGTAAAAAAATCTGGAAAAAAACGAGATACCTCGTCGGTAGATAATATTTCCACCATCGTGTTTTCGTTGGTTGTATTTTTCGGAGTTAATCGTTTCGCGTCGAAATTACTCCCTGGGCGTCCTTGGGAACCCAACCACCGGCCTTCATTCACTGGCTCCCAGGAATCTAACTTGCTCTACGTTTTCATTCGGCTCTTCACCCTCGTAGGGGACTAGCTTTCGATTGCTTTCCACTGTGAGAGGAAAATAGGTCGGACTGTACAAACTTATCGACCAACAATGATGCTTTTGATAGGGTTTGCAAGAGGAATGAGAAATTTGGCAACTCTTTCTCAACACCACTACGGCTCCTAGGATGGCAAAGTAAAGCACACAATCATGATGAAGATACTATTTTAGAAATTAGAGACCATCATGGCCGTAAGTGACTGGACATCTTAGTAACCCAATATTCACTATAGGGTTAGGGTAGTTCAGATGTATCTGCATCAAAAATAATAAACATCAACAATTCCTACCGAACTTAGTAAAGGTACATCCCACATTTGAGGAAGATGTAGGATGGATTATGAATCCACCATAACAGCAGTAAGACCCCAAGTTGATATTAACCGAATATTCGGATAATGAATAGAACATTCTGGATAGAAAGGTGACATAATTTAAAATAGACCTTGGCACAACATCGTCAATATTGATGACTAAACCCCATCTGCAGGAAACTAAACACGACAAAATGAGGTCGCGACGTTACAAGTCGAATTTAAAGCTAAACTGGAAACTATATAGAATGAAGGTGGAGTGTCAACAATGGAAAACTTAGATAATATGGCGGAAGTGCCGCTGAGAGAGCATCCACACAAAGGGCCATCTGTATCCTTCAAGACGGTAATAAGCTCATTAGGGTGCCGAGACTTCCGTTCGAGGGAGGGCACGAGGCGACAGCTTGGGACCCACCTATAAACAAGCTTTCGAAGATTGAATTAAATATAGTATTATTTTACTATTAGAGCAATCTTTTGACACAGTCGAACTATGTAAACCGTGAAGCAACGCTTGAAGCAGTTTCTCTCGCCTGATCCAGAAAGGTCTGCCAAGTGGGTGTGGCACGTAGCTTCCTCGTATTTATAACCCGATTGTATAGATGATCCGATGCATAGTAGTTAATCTCTAAGTACCTTCCACTACCCTCATAGGGGACCATCTACACGCTAATCTGAACAATCCTGAGAAATTTCGTCGAAATCGGATGGAAAGTGTAGAAGTTATGGCTGTTACGAGGAATTCACGTTTGCGCACGCGCAGCAACTAATAAATTCTGGGGGGATGATTTTCCTAAGGGACCATCTACGCGCCAATTTGAACAATCCTAGAAAATTTCATCCAATTCGGATGAAAAATGTAAGTGTTATGAATGTTACAAGGATTTTACGTTTGCGCATGCGCTAAGGCTACTGTCAATTTTAAGGCCTTGATTTTCATTGGGAACCATCTACAACCTAATCCGCATAATCCCTAAAAATTTCATCGGAATCGGATGAAATATTTGGAAGTTATAGCTGTTGCAAGGAATTCACATTTGCGCAAGCGCAGTAGCTATCAGTCTGGAGGTAATTATTCTCATAGGGGACCATCTACAACCTAATCTCCATAATCCCCGAAAATTTCATCGAAATCGGACAATAACTTCGTATAGTTATGCCGGTTACAAGGATTTCATTACAGACACACAGACAAACACGGAACCAAAATTGTTCAGAAAGGTCTGAAACGTAAAACGCGAGTGGAAATTTCGATTTTGGAGAACTTTTTTTGTTCAACCTTGAAAAGTGAAAACAAAGCTTCTGCTACCTTGGTAGACTCGGAAGCAAAATTCATGTATCTACCGATAGACTACCTGCCAAAGGTGTTGAAACAGAAATTTGCAATCTTAGGGTTCTTTTTTCTTCCAAGCGATGGGGAACGATGAACCCGATGACTTGGCTATTGGCTGTGGCCTGGATAGAGGATAGCAGCTATCGGCGTTCTCGCCTCGCATTCCCTCTCGTTCTCTTCTCTGTATTGCCATCGCCCCTTCACCGTCAGGAGATGGGAAGGCCCCGTTCCTGACCTTGATCTCTTCTCTGCGGCGGAATGGTGAAAAATTAACCGCCTCGGTTCTGAGAATGTACGACTCCTTTTTTCTATCTTCACGCCGATTTTATTTTCAGCGGGCCGACCGAGAGCGTCCAGGAAAGTCGAAAGTAGAGACTACTTACAAGGAGCAAATCAGTGCTTAATAGCACCTGGCAGTGTAGTCATCACGATCAGACGTAAATAAAGGTAAAGCCAAAATATAACAGCCTACACCTATTGGCAGAAATCGAATAAAAATAAAATTGTTTTTTACAACTAAAGAAATAAAAAAGTCTACCAAGTGTGTGTGGCACATAGCTTCCTCGTATCCATAACCCGATTGAATAGATGATCCGTTGCGTAGTAGTTAATCTCAAAACATCAATCTCTAAGTACCTTTCACTACCCTCATAGGGGACTACCTACACCCATATCTGAACAATCCTGAGAAATGTCGTCGAAATCGGTTGGCAACTGTAGAAATTATGCATGTAACAAAGAATTCACGTTTGCGCATGCGCAGCGGCTACTATCAGTCCGGGGGTGATGATTTTCATAGGGGACCATCTACATGCCAACCGGCACAATGCCTGAAAATGTCATCCAAATCGGACAATAACTTTGTATAGTTATGCCAGTTACAAGGATTTCATAACAGACACACAGACAGACAGACACGGAACCAAAATTGTTCAGAAAGGTCTGAAACGTAAAACGCGAGTGGAAATTTCGATTTTGGAGAACTTTTTTTTCCAACCTTGAAAAGTGAAAACAAAGCTTCCGCTACCTTGCTAGATTCGGAAGCGAAATTGGGTGGTTAAATTACTACGAGGAGCCTTTGAATAGAGAAGTTGTGTAAGATCTGGTTAGGATCCAGCGGAAAATCTCTGCTAACATGGTTTCGCAATTAAGAACCAAGTGATAGAGATTCCAAATGATCGTGTATCGCCACAAGAACGATATTATTTATATCCCCCTCCAGATATTTTATTTATGTACTAGTTGTTATGGTGAATTCGACAGAGGCATCCCAGAAACGTTTCGCACATCTAGCTCTGAATACCTAGCCAACAAGCAGTTTTGTAAGAAAGCGATGGCACTCCCCAGAGATCTACACTGGCCACTACTTCACAATTCATCCAACATTGGAGGTTGGCAATAGCAGCTCCCATCAAGAACTTCGTCCAATTGAATATAGAGCTCTTGGTTCTCAATAGCTAGTTGAAACACGATCACGCGCACTGATTAGCTATGAGCTCTGCTCAGCGGAACAGTCGTCAACCTCATAACAGAGAACACATACGTGACCTCAGAATGGGTTTCTCAATTTACAGCTTTGAAATCACATTAATTTTTCAGGGAAAAAACTATGGAAAAACTCTTTTAAAGACATTTTTACCTGTAAAGGGTAAAGAGTGAAATAAAGTTAGACGATGAAGAATCGGTCATAATCCTTACCAGTGGTTTTAATGGCAAATAAAAGTCTTTGAAAAACCTATCAGTGGGAAATATATTCATATGAAACGTCGATTTTGATTTTTTTTAAACTCAACAAACAATTCCTTTAGAGAGTTTCTTGAAACGCTCTGTCGTAGTTCACGATGCAAAAAAAGCATTAAACTAAATGTCAACTCCGAGATTATATTCAACCTAATCAACCAACAAACCATATGACTACAAATGATCACGTAAATTTGTCATTTGTATAAGTTTTCGGAGGTAAAGTTAATAATAAATCAAAATTTCTAGTCTCAAGTTACAACTCGCGAAAATTTTAGTAAGAAATAACACCTACCAAGAACAAAGACATCAATTTTCACGAAGATGGTAAGTGTCTGTCATAATAAGAAATTCGAGAACCAAGGGATGAATTTGTGGATGAACCTGAGTATGTTTAGTCGAAATGAGTGGTTTGTTGGGTTCGTAATGTACTTTTGTTAGTAGATCAACACCTTGAGTAAATGAAAATATCAATTTGAATTATTTATTATTATTATTAATTGTATTTCATAATTTGAAAAGGTGGCAGTTCATTTACTAAATTAGCAACGAAAGTTAGGGGACAACTTAGATCGAATTCACTTGAATGACCACGAATAGTAACATTACATAGTAGAACTACTGAGTAGATTGTAAGTACCCAAGTTCTACGGCACTTTTATACATTATTAAACAAATGTATATCACACGAAATGCGAAGTATTTTGAAAACTGACGTAGATAAGGGATGAAATGAACGCCGCAGAATTTCCTTTTCAGCACCGAGTTTTCGTGAGGGAAAGATCATGAGATGGGTACCTAAGTATATAAGATTTTTTCCAAGGATATCCTCTGTAATATTAACACATTGTTTACTCCGAGCTTTAAACAATTTTCAGTTCGAGTCTTTGTTACCCGTTGTAAACACAACCTTGGATCTTGAGAAATGTTTGTGGAGCGCATTCAAATTATCCTAGTTTCTTATATGAACAATATCCCAAGCCCTCTAATTTATTCGATTTTGTTCAACAACACATTTACGGAACTAGAAAGATGTAGAAATAACTCGAGGTTCGCTCGTGGCAACGAGGATGCATCTTCATGTGTTGCAGATGTGACATCTGCTGAAGAAAACAACGTTGGTTACAGTGGATGTTTGGTATTAGTGTTGTAAATCAGTGGATCAAGTTCATTCAAAAGACACATTTCGGCTCTCCTGAGATGGCAGTTGGACGATTATTAAACTCACATTTCTTAGAGTCACATTTCTGTCTGGTTATATCCTTATCCCATGAACGTTCCTCCAATGTATCCTGATGAAAGTTCCTCAGATGTGCAAAATTTCATGCTTTAAACCTCATGTGAGTAACCAATATTGAACATTCCAGGTTAAGCTCCCAGATGGATTGATTGGAAGAAATATTCGTTGTAGATCGTCTCAGAAGTGTTGAAAAAAAGTGTTCCATCAAGTATAATATTTAAGGGCATCCTTATGGGATTAATCTGGGATTAGTTGGGACAACACTGAACAGAGAATAACTCACACAGGAATCCGTTTAAGACCATTCAAAATCCAAATACGCGAAAAAACCATACGTGCATGTCTGTGTGAGACAAAATCTGGTGTAATCTGCCCAATCCTTAGATTCCAGCCGATTTGCGTGGTTGTTTTATGTTCAACACAGAAATCTATCTGGTTGTGCACTAAGGCGCCAGGATTTCGAAATTTATGTTCAAAGGGGTGGATATGAGGGGTTATTTACTGAATATGGCGCATTATGACAATACATTGAGCGCGCTAACTAGTCCACAATTTGTGGGGTGGGGGATGTATTAAATACAACAAATTTTGTTGGCTACCTAACTATTAACGATTAGGAGTTAACTCTAATATCTGGGAATAGTCTAGTCCACATCACATGAATCATTAGCCTGCAATGTCAGTGCCAAAAGTTTAGGCCACCATGTGAACATAGCAAAGTAAATTGCTTAGGCATATGAAACAACGGGATGGGAGAAGTAAATCCAGCAGGAAGATTATTAGTAAAACTCATTATTGCACTCCAGATCGGAAGAGGCATCAATCATTTCGCTCATGAGATTTTGCAAAGAGCAAAAGACCAAGATGTTTTCAACATACACAGTTTTCTTGACTATGTCCTATAGATACCGTATTTTATTGCAGAGGGAAGTGATTTCAGTTCACATAGGACAGGCAGGGGTTCAGTTAGGCGGGATCTGCTGGGAGCTGTACTGCAAAGAGCACAGTCTGGACCTCGGTGGAAACAGAATGCTGAATCAGCCCAACACTGACAATCTGAACCAGAATCACGGAAGTAACCTCAATGAGTCGCCTGAGCACCCCCGTGGACCCGACGAGCCGGAGAAGTCGTCGACTTCTGTCATCAGAGGCGATCACCAAGAAAACGTTGTTGTCGGAGGAGGATTTCACTCTTTCTTCGTTGAAATGTCCAAAGGGAACTACTCACCGCGTACTGTACTTGTGGATCTAGAACCAACCGTAGTTGGTAAGTGTTAGTACTTAGGTACTAAATATAATATTTGGAGCAACTACATAAAAAATCTTCATGCCTCTTCGTGGGGGAGTAGGGCAATTGGAAGAGTACTACTTGAATCGGTAAGATATAAACTGCATGCTCGATATGGATCGACTCCACTCGGATGGATCGTTTCCAACCATAGTCTTGATCTATTAATCAAGGTGCTAATATCATTATCAGCCTTTTCCCGTCGAAATCCTAAACCTTTCTCTTTGAGAAGACAAATAGTAGATGAGTCTAGCTCGCCCCTAGTCCCAAGCTGTACACTCAACAATCAGTCTCTTTCAAATGAACTACTGCGAAACCTCCGATGGTTGGTTTTTGGTAGTGCTTGCTTTCATGGCTTTGAATTTTGAACACGTTTCATTGGCAGACGTGATGTCGAATTCTAGATCGTATCAACATAAGAAACATAATGTAGTCAACATTAACGTTACATGACAACTTCACAGCTACTTATTTGATTATGATGCAGAATAAAATACATTATAACGAATTGATTATTCCTCCAGATGAAATCCGGACGGGGCGGTTGAAAGATCTGTTTGCTCCCAGTAACTGCATCAATGGTGTTGAAGACGCAGCGAACAATTACGCCCGTGGTCACTACACAGCTGGAGCTAAGATACTTGAACAAGTTCTTGAACCCATAAGGTAACGAAACTTCATTTCTTCATCATGAAATAGGTACGTCAAGACTCTGAATAATTGAATAACAC
The DNA here is from genome assembly GCA_009739505.2 of Apolygus lucorum. Taxonomy (NCBI): domain Eukaryota; kingdom Metazoa; phylum Arthropoda; class Insecta; order Hemiptera; family Miridae; genus Apolygus; species Apolygus lucorum. The sequence continues at coordinate 34,625,188 of CM019170.2, read as the reverse complement.
TGAATGGCGTTAAGGTCGAATCTAACGATTCAGTTACAGAATCACAAACCTTCATGAACTTGACAAGAAATTTATCTTACACAGAAACACGGCACATGTTGTGCATTTGCATGTACCCAACAAGTCGAAATGTGACATTGTATATATCAAAAGCTCAGGCAACCGCAATTACATACAAACCGTTTTTTTTTTTTTGTAACCACGAAGTATTGGTTTCAATGGAACATCCGAATTTGATGCGGTCTGATGAAGATCAAGACTTCAAGACCCCGTTTAGTTGGAGTCAGGCCTTCATCATTCCCGTTACGCTGCTGGCCTTCCAATATTACGCTCCGCAAAGCCAATAAATAAGCACCAATTATTTTTAATGGGGGCAAACACCTTACGGAGGAGTGTGGACGTTAATGATGACGTTCTTCAGCAGTATAGTCTCTTTCTCTCTCGATTTACGATTGAACTTGAGAATTTTCCACAGGTGGCGTCCAAACGGCTTGAATCACGCTCTATTCACATCAAAGCGGCTGAACCACCCCCATACAGAAATAAGTATGAAGTGGGAAGTGCATAGCGCATGGAGGGCGTCGCAGGTAGAAGAGTGCTCTATCCACAGGGGTCTTTGGTTGAATGGTTTGGACAGTGCTGATTCTTTGGTTTTTGGGCTCGGCCCAGTAAATACCAATTCATCAGAAATAGGAAGTATCTATCACATTCCCTTGGTACCACTGCAATGAGACTGTTCACTGATTTGGGGTGAGGTCATTCGAACCCTATGGGGAAAACGCTCCAAGTTAAAGAACAAAGGTTTATTTCTTTTCTGTAAAGATCACTCTCTGCGAAATATCACAATTTTGTTCAGCTGGAATTTACCTCACTTCCGTCATTGAATGTTCATGGGAGATTCACACTCTTGTTTCTGATTCATCATTCGTCCAACCTACGGAGCAATCGAGACAAGAACCTCCCGTACAATGGCCCGAAGAGACTAGTTTTGGTAGGTCCGAAGGACTATGGGTAGGTGGGTAGGTGGGGGGGGGGAGAAACGCCATTTCTCTAGGGCTAGGGGGTATTAATGTTTTTTTTTTTTTTTTTGCTCGATTCCAAAGGCTTATTATTGAAAATAATAAAGCAAAATGGATTGAGTTCCATGCTTATACAGCCAAAACACACAAAACTAAAGTAGTATTTCAACGTTTGTTTATATATTATTGTTTTTTGTGTTCCATTTGAAAAATATAGCCTCTGTTTTCACAGGAGAATGGCTGAAAACTGCGAAAAGCTGCAGGGGTTCCTCGAGTTCCATTCTTTCGGAGGAGGGACTGGCTCAGGGTTCAGCGCTCTCCTCACCGAACATTTCAACAAGGAATACGGCAAGAAAAGCAAGCTCGAGGTCGCCATATTCCCATCTCCCACAGTGAGTGAAAAAACTAACTAGCTCGAGAAGGTACAATTCATAGTCAATGCCTATGAATCACTTTTACCGTGAAACCGAAGTATTGATGGAGAAAAACCCTACTGTACCTCCGCCGATCGGACTTTCATAGGAATATGGGTACGTCTTAAGAAATGTTATTACCAGTCCATCGAACGTAGAAAAGTGAAATTTTTCAATCAGTTCGATACATTTACTGGTTTATTTCATCTTCGTGCCCAATGGTTCGTGCTTGTAAAAAAAACTTAATAGGCTCTTCCTTTATAAGGTGAACACTTTTAATGTGTCCAACCTTCAAAGAATTGATTCTACACCTAATTTCCAACAAAAAATGTACTATTGCATAAAGTTTTCTCAATGTGTCTCAACTAGAAATCCGAATTACGTGATTTCGACCAACCATAATTATTCAGTAAGTTTGAATCAGAGGATACCGTTGGAAAGAGCGGTAAATTTCCTTTCTAACTGATGTCAAACCAAAAGTTATACACCTCATTACTCCAACAAGTTACGCTTAAAGCAACATTCAATGGAATCAGTTACCAATAGAGGAATTCAAGTTAAGAAGACGATTTCATCCCACGCCCCTCTCCAAAATCGATTGTCAAAACTAGGGACGAAAGAAGACTATGAATGAGCGTAGGTAGATGGTCTGACTTCCAGTTCAACTTACACGACTCGCCGTTTTTCTCTCTTTTGAAGTTGTGACCTGGTTTCTATTCCAAGTCATAGCTTTTTGCTTTTACTTATAGTTCATTAACTCAAAACGAGGACAGGTGCAGCAAATGATGACTCGTTACAGACCCCGTTGAGGTCATGAAGAGGCGTTCAGCAGTTACTGCCCTGCTCCCAATGAGGGTCGCCCTCCAAGACCATCTGGTCACAAGAAATAAAACCATGATTCATTCTCTCCTCTCCCAACTCATCTACTGCATACTCAATGCTTTCTACTGCTATTCACGTAGATTTGAGTTTCGAGTTATGATTCGTTGAACATGTTTCACTCTCTATGATTTTCTTTTAATGAGAAACCGGACAACTGAAAATGCAAGAGGTGATCTCAGTTGGAGCATAAAACTTTTGAGGACTCTAGTCGATGAATGTCCTCGAAATTTCATGATCAGTCTCAGAACTAACTTCTTATAGAAGGATTCCAAAAAGGACTAGAGTAGGACGGAAATACCAACTGGTTCAATTATATTTTGTAATGCCTTGAACAAGTGAACAAGAACATAAGCCGAACTTTCTCCTACAGGAAATTCTACAATGATCGCGAATATACAGCACAGTGGTATATTGTACAAACCAGTTCTAGAAATAACCCACTCTCTCAAGTATTTTTCATGGTTTTTCACAGCTAATGGCGTCCAGTGCGTCGAAGTCAGTCTGGGTATTATATTTCTGTAATAATAGTTTGTACGTTGACTTTCAGATGTCCACAGCAGTGGTTGAGCCTTACAACGCGGTACTCACGACGAGCTATACATTGGACCACACTGACTGCGTCTTCCTGGCGGACAACGAGGCCATGTACAACATCTGCATGAATCAGTTGGACATCGATACGCCCAACTACGCCAACCTCAACCACCTCCTGGCTCAGACCGTCTCTTCCATCACGGCGAGTCTCCGGTTCCAAGGGACACTCAACGCGGATTTTACGGACTTCCAGACCAACTTAGTCCCATTTCCAAGGTCGTTTATTAGACACTCGAATTTCGAATAGGTTGGATAATTGCACAAAAGCTGAACACTGTACCAGTTTTCATCAGAACTCTTTCCATTTCAACGAGTCCCCCTAGAAAAGTCTAAGAATCTGGCTCTGATTTCGGAGGCTGGTGTTATCCTGCAGCTGCATTTCACCTCTAGCAGCAGAACGCATCGTAAAGAAATAACGTGATAAGAAAAAGTTATGATATCATTAAAGACCAGTTAAGATTGCATTTTAAAGAATAACTTTAGGAAAGGGAACGAATGGTGCTTAGCTTCCTCGAATCCATAACATTAGTGCATGTACAGATTCGATCAAGATAGGTATAGGGGATTGTCAAAAGGCCAGTAAGCGAAGTCTATACTCCCTTTATTGATTGTGGAGAAAGTCATTTATCGCCTTCCGAAAGAGAAAACAATGACTACGCCAAATTATTGTAGAATATAAACGAAAACCCCCATTGATCAAACTGGCAACGCCTGGTGACCCTGCGTTTATGTCATAAGTGGCCTCTAATACTTATCAGAATTGAATCATTTCCTGTGCATGCTTTCGAAGTTTAAAAGAACTTTTTAAAACAAGTAACTAGGTATGTGAAATTCATCGACACAGACCTTATTTCTCGATTTCCTCAGGATTCACTTCCCCGTCGTCAGCTACGCTCCTATCGTCTCGCGGAAGAAATGTAGTCACCAGACTCTATCTATCGCAGATATCACTTCCAAATGTTTCGACACGACAAACCGTTTGGTGAAATGCGACAACGAAGCCGGTCACTACATGTCGTGCTGCCTCCTCTACAGGGGTGACGTTACATCCAAAGACGTCAACCACGCTATTTCCCAAATCAAGACCAAGAGGGGCGTCAATTTCGTTGATTGGTCTCCAACAGGTGAGTTCAAATAAATGCACAAGTACTAAGGTTTAAAGCCCTTGGAGCACATTTGAGCGGCAATATTGCTCAATTTTAGGATTTCCCTATAAAGTATGATAAACAGCCGCGGGTGAATGTACTCGTATAAAATCCTCAAGGCACATGGAATCCCTTTGAAAATTCTTGGAGAGGTAGATTGAATATCTGCGGTTTCTTGTCTTCACCCTGGGCTGAGAGGTAAAGGGTTCTGAAAATACCGGTTCTCCTGGTAGAGGTTATCTGGATCACAGTAGGAGAACCGCAAATGAGGGGCTTGAATTAGAAAAGGTTAACAATTTTGATCATTGAAGAACAGATTCCTCCAACAAAAACCGAGCATAAAAAAAAACAGGTTTAAAGAAAACTAACCCTCCCTAGGTCCGCGCTTGATATTCTCAGTTGCCACTGTCCAACAAGTAAACACAACTTCCAATCTCCTGAAATCGTTTTGCCAGAAAAATGCTAAAATAGGAAGGTTTTACAATTAAATTTGAAAAAATACAGACATGTTTGATATAGCACCCCATTCCGCAATGTAAAGGCTGTATAAGGGAACAGTATCCTGCAGTATTAGATCAAGGTAGTTAGGGTCCGCGACGCCAGGAATGGCAGTTGGACGAAAATTCAACCAGAGATGGTTGATTACTTTACATGGTATTGAGATTATTATGTGCGATCAACATTGCCTCTACTAATTATAAACAGGATTAAGTATAAAGATGTAAATTTGGCGGAAACTGGTCTAAAACAGGGTTCAAAGTTGGAATCAACAGCTCCTGCCCTACCGCCCTCGACAGCTCAGACATGGTCTTCGGGATGAGAGCCGCGTGCATGATCTGCAACACCACGTCCATCAAGAATGCTTGGTCTCGCCTCAACAGCAAGTACCACGTGATGCTGAAGAAGAAGGCCTTCACCCATTGGTTCACAGGCGAGGGCATGGAGATGTCAGAATTCCTCGAGGCGCAGGATAACGTTCTGACTCTGGAAGAGGAGTACGAGCTACTGATGACCGACAAGGAGCACTGAATTCGTCCCAAATAAAAATCGGAAGAAAAAACGAGCACGTTGTGAATTTAGGTAACATGATATTTGTGAATGTCACGATGTCGGCTCTGATTTATTATTTATAGTATAAATCCTCGCAAATTTCCGGTCTTTACTAAAGATTTCTCTCTTCAGCTAGACTTGGAAGTAAACTGTT
>CM019170.2:34567056-34619831 GCA_009739505.2 Apolygus lucorum | reverse complement strand
TAAACTGTTAGTACCCCCCTCATGGCCTAAATTCTCATAGAGCACCAATCTACACACAGAAGACATTTAATGAGACATTCTAAGAGCAACAGCAAGGACAATACTACATTTCATCAGGATGAGGATCCTCGGGAAAAGCACTCCAGGTTCCAGCAAACAAAACTACACAAATTTTATCGACCCCGCTTGTAGGCTATGAATGTCTATCTCCTTCCAAATTGGAAGTCGATTTAAGGAGTCCTCTGCAAGTCCTGTTGGTCTCCCCCTGGTTGCAAGCAACCAGAGCAAGTAACTCCGGAGAGTTGATTGTTCACACAATCAGTGTCCCAGCCTAATAGCAGGTCCCTGTTATGACCTACAGGTAGAGGCGCACGTTATAGCTCGTGCTTCCGACTATGCAGGTCGGCGCCCGAGTTCGCAAAACTCACATGCCAGGATCCATACCACAGGGCCACCCACCGCGGGCCCTGGTTCATATGAATCCCTTCCCAGAGACTGCAGAAGGGGGACTGCAGTCCTGGGTGATTTAAACCACGACCCCCGCGAATCCAAACCTCAATTGGGGGTAGACTACTGCTACTGTCAATGTGCCGGTACCCTAGGGCATCCCCCCGCCCGCGGTTCCAGTATTGGTTACTGACCATATACCCACCATGAGATGGGCACAGTCAAGCTTCCCAGAGGCCATGACTGGTCACAGGCCCGGCACAGAGAATTTGTACCTGTAGGATAGAGTAATTTATCTTTCTAGGGGTGCGATGAGTTTGGGAATGAATGCTTTGAAGAGCGCCGAGCTAAGGATCGCCAATAGCAAGTAATCTGGGTACTGGGATATCCAAGCTACAGTCAGGGAGGTTTGGAGCATCTACCTGTATAGGTAGATTATTTACGAAGTTTCCAAATTTGTATAATATAGGACGGCTGAAGCGTTCGAGTACGTGTTGGTTATTTCTAGAAGCACATACAAAATATGAAAGAGCGCGGAATGGAAACGGAGGGAAGTAGAAACTGTAATCGATTGAGAAGGTTGAATAAGTTTTCTGGACGCTATCCAAGTGGATGGGCAGTAGGAGCCGTCCTTTACGCTTTATCTGTGGGATCTAGGTTTTATATGGCTCCCACCATTCATCCTTTCTTAAAATACCCTTCTTAGCAGTACACATCAATTATGAAAGTTGATTGTTCGTGCGATACGTAATCATGTTTAATCTCCTTAGAGGTTTATTGCTTGTCAGATCTTATGAAAGCTGTATGAGATCAAACTGTCTCAACGTCCTTTCATTTTTGTGACAGGGCGTATAACATTGGATAATCTCGTACTTAGTAATATTGGATTTACTTCCTGATCACAACTAATCTGACTGTAGATGGTGGTCTAAAGAAAAGATTGAGTTGCGTTTGGTGACTCCTACTTATTCCTGCTTATTAGTTGTGATGAAAACGATAAGCGAGTAGGCCAATTCCAAAACGAGCTAAAAGCCTCCCAAACGAAACGGAGAAAACCACAAAAAAAACTGCTGTATTTTAACCTGACAGCATGGGGTTTTTTCTAGAAGTTTCAAAAATTCACTAAATTCCTGCTGCAAATTTTTTTTTTTTCATTTTTCTAATGAGGAAAAATTGATTATTTCAATTTGAAATTAGTAATTAGCGCGTTTTGGATTTTGAGATCGTTTTTAACAAACGTCATAACCTTACTTTCCTACAAACAATTTTCCCTCTTTACAGTCGAACCAACCTGCCAAACAAAAAATCTGGTTATACTCGTAATATAATTAAATTAAATAAATTCAGGAGAAAAGGGTAGAAAAGTCTGCAAAAAATAAGAACGAAGCCACCTTTATTTTTAGCGCGTTTTGTTTTTGAACTACGCTCAGAAGCCATTGTTTTCGGGGTTTTTAGCGCGTTCTGCTCCTGGGATGTTTTAGGCTCACTTTGGAATTGGAGTAGGTATAATCCTTTTTAGCGCATTTTGGAAGAGCGCATTAGATGGTGGATAATTGTGAATATTGGCGCTTGGAGTCAGATCTATCCGAGCGCGCCCTGGAGGATTTCACCTCCACAAATCAGTTGGTATTGAGCGCTCAAGAGGGCCAGCTCGCATCGGTCCGAAATCTAAACCTTAAATTCATCTAAATCAGTATATTCAAATTCCCTTATGGTTTTTTTTGCCCATTTTGTATTGTGGGAAGTATAACAAATTTGGAGTTCTTGGAAGAACATCTGGACATCACCTCTTCACCCTGGGCCCAGGGACACGAGTCTGCGCAGACATATGAGAAAATTCATAATTATCTTTCTCCAAGATGTGCCAATTAAATTGTTTCTCAGATCCTGAATCTTCGCCTAAATACAGTCTATAAATAAAATACAGTCTACTAAAATAGTAGATAGTAGATCACGACTATCCGATGTCCTGTTTGTGATAAAATTTGGGAGGGTACTCGTATGTAGACGGCTCTGGATTGCTAAAGAAGGCCAGTTCCAAAACGAGCTAAATCTATTTTTGAAAAAAATGAGTTATTGGTATCGTTTGATTCAATGGAGAAAAACGTCAGCTACATCCTTGTGATGGTTTCCGCCGTCAAAACGAGGCAAAACCCATCTGGTTTACATTGATGCAATAAAAAGAAGCTAAATGCAATTTTGTTGTGTTTTATATGAATAATTCATATGAAGAGGTTTTGCCTCGTTTTGACGTCGGAAACCATCACAAGGATGTAGCTGACGTCATTCTCCATTTAATCCAACGATACCAATAACTCTTTTTTTTTTCAAAAAAATCGATTTAGCTCGTTTTGGAACTGGCCTTCTTTAGCAATCCAGAGCCGTCTACATACGAGTACCCTCCCAAATTTTATCACGAACAGGACATCGGATAGTCACCATCACTTAATAATGGGGCATTGCAGGGTGCGCCTTGATTTTTTTTTTTAGATTTTTATTCGAAAGTAGACTACATCCTGAGAATTTTGGCACCAACCGTGACCTTATAGCGTAAGTATATCAGATATAACAGATTCTGTTTCTATGATTTTTCAAAGTTTCAACCGTTTATGACGTCACACGCCCCTCTCGCTTGGGCGGGACCCCCCAGCCCACTGTGACGTCATAAACGGTCGAAACTTTAAAAATTCATAGGAAAAGATTTACACACGCTAGAAGGTACCAAAATTCTCAGAATGAGGTCTACCTTAGATTAAAAATAACAATAAACAGTTTTTCCTACCCAGGCGCACACCCTATTGCAGGGTCAAATTTTTGAATTTTTGATCCAAATTTATTTTTTAACGAATCTACAGAAAAGCCTCTTAACATGCTAGCCCAAGATTAAACTATTAAACCATCATGAAGAGGGATAGTGTGACCACAGAGATGTTTTGGAGTTGACCCCTATAAAATTTCTTTAAACCAGTTTAAGGCTCAACATTCCGATTAGACATAACGGCTTAAGTTGCGATGTCTTCCCTCTTTTCCACACATCGGTTGAGAGAATAAACTCTAATTTTGGAGGATATCATCTTTATCGACCAGCAGGACGATCATTTTCTATCCTCGAAAATGAGGAAACAAAACGAGATCTCCCAACAAATATTTTATCTCCGAAATGTCAAGGATTTTAAAAGTGAAATATGCTAATGGGATCGATCGGCGAATGAATTGATAGCTCCTTGGTAGAGGTCACGTCAAGGAGAATCATTGTCATGACGTCAGCTATCAGCTTAATGGCCTCGCGGTTCGAGTTGAACAAAACGAGGGCGACGTGTGGCTGGGCTGCTTCATTATTGGTAGGTGGGTTTCGGTTTTTCGGGATCCACTCTTTTGAACGTTGATCGAAATGGGAAATTCGGTCCAGCTTATTCACATCCTGTGCCAACCCGCGGGTAAACCATCTGATGTGGATTAATTTATAAGCGGTAGAGCGAGAAGAGGCGTTCCCTGGATTAGTGAACACCCGCAATCAACTCAATTGGAGTAGAGACCTTGTTTTGTTGTGGCTGTAGTACCCACATGAGGGTTGCTACCTACTTGTCCTGTTACTCAGTGATTACTACAGACCTCGAGTAATTATTGTTTGATATTAGAGATCGGAGGGGTCATTAATTTCCGCGTTAGAGTGATCATCAAGAAGATGAGAGGATGATTTAGATGGAAAGAGGAAAACAACCGGGCACGACAAAAGGTCGTCGAACCCAGTTCAGAAGAATCACTGCAATCACATAATTGAAATCAGGAAACACGATCTACTTGGTTCTTGAAGAGTTTTTGCTATAAACTTCCCATAATAATTCATTCATATAGCGTACAGACTGACGTTGAATCCGATGAAATTTTCAAGTATTGTGCATCCCACCCAAAGCTTAGAAGGTTCTAGAGCTTTAGAGGTTTGAACCAACTAATTAACCAAGATCCCGATTTCGCTGCATTCTAAGTGTAGAGCGAGACTGTCCAGATTGTAGTTGAGTGAGCTCCACAAATTATGTTATGCACAAATTGAGGAGAGTTCACAATTAAGCGGGTAGTATCGTATTATTATGAATCACCAAAATCTATAACATAATACAGAGAAGAAGCATCAGGATAATGTACGTTTTTTAGAATCACAACCTAGTGGAATTAAGAGAAAGGTATGAAACCCTCAATTTCTTGAAATTTTAGAAACATTCATCTCACAGGTCTGAGGAAGGGCGCCTCAGGGATCAGTATCGGGCCCTCTATTCTGCCGTGCTAAGCCAGAAAGTCGTATCTTGACTTCACCCAACTTTCGGGAAAACGACCTAATAGGTTTCGTGGCGAAATAATTCTTTCGCGGGATTATTTTTCCTCCTTTTACCACAAGTATAGGTTTTTCTTTAAACGAATTAGTAGCCGAATCGATTTCTGGAGTCAAAATTAAACATTTTTGAGTGTAAACTGTTAAAATAACAATGATACGAGATTACGCTCTCGTAAACCCGAAGTTACGACTATTCTGTTCATTTTGATTCTTGAAACATTAATTCATTTGAATTAACATTTTATTTCAAGAAACCATTTCACATTGATTATTTTGTCATCCTATTTGGCTCAAAGTCAATCGTATTTTAATCTCTGTTCAGAGTGCATCTGTGGTACACGTAGTGTGTGTGTGCTGAATCAATAAAAATAAAAGTTTATTCACTTAGAGTATAAACGTAGTCACCACTAAATTTTGAGTTTTCAGAGGCAAAAAGTCGTATCATGCCGATTTAATGCAAGAAGTCGTATCGTCGGAATATGCAGATTCCCGTATCAGTGTCAAGATACGAGTTTTCTTCTTCTGAATCGCTCTGATACGACTAGTTGCTTAGCATAATCAAGTTAACGCGCCTTAACGCGAAAGTCGGGAGGGTTGTTTGAGGTATTTCTAATAGAGATACGACTCTAATACTCCGAAAATCGATAGAAATCGACACCCCAAAAACCCCCGGGTACCAATAACTGAATTTGGTCAAATTTTCACGTTACGACTTTCTGGCTTAGCACGGCAGTATTCTTCTTCTATTTCATCAATGATCTCCACTGTAACTTCCTGTTCTTTGCCCATTCCTTCTATTCATCTGACATAGACTTCTCAATAGGTTCAATACTCTACTCATGCCTAGCCATCAGAGTACGGTATTCAAGTCTTCGAGAAATCTGTCTCGTCCTTTTCGGGCCATCGTCATGACTGCAGTCATTTTACTGAAGATAAAGCCTCCTAATTATGAAGCACATAGATATTATCTATATTCTTTGCAAATTCCCCTTCTTCGTTTGAATTATTTTTCAGTTTTCAACGTATTTTACCTGGCTTTTCATTCCACACTTACTGCGTAACTATTTAGTTCCTAGTTCTTGCCCAATTGGACATTTTGCTCAAAAATGTGTTTCATGTTACCTATTAAGAATCTATCACTTGCAGGAAGTAATCAGAATATGATCGAGATAGTGAATTACTTATAATTTTCTGGTCAAAATGATGATTCTTACATGGGGACTCCGAAAAGAATATTGCAGTGTCTTCTACTAGTCTAAAATCGTAACAACGGGTAAGGTATGCGCCAGTTCGCTTGGAGAAGTTTTCACTTCATTGGTATATTCAATATGCGTGCCATCTTGTACTAGGTGTGACAACACGTGTTGGATGCAATTACAACACTCGATCCACGGAGAAAGCTCCTTGTAAGTTCATTCTAAGCTCGTAACTCCGACGAATGGTTTGGCACATTTTTCCCGACAAGAGTTTTGCCAGCTCCGGACCTTTACTTGAGGCTGAAGCTGAAGAGAGAAAGTTTAGGTGTGGTGTAACACCCCAACATCAGGGGCGGTCGAGTCATCGTAAATCTTGTCCGGCGACCTCGATCCCCATCAGCCAAGTAGTCTATGGCCTGCTCTACAGTAATCCGGTTCGTAAAACCAACTTGAATCCATCAAAGGCGTGTGTTTGTGTTCCGCAATAGTCCGTTATCGGAAATGACGTCATTTCTTGTTTTGAAAGGCGAGTCGATAGTGCAGCAATAACACTTCCCGACTTGAGTAGGTATCCTCTTTCATTCAGAACTCATAACTCACATCAATAACGCATTTAAAGCATCAACATCTGCATTTATGATATGCAGAATGTTCATCATCCCAAATCGAAAGAATATAAGACAACGAAGAAAATTGAAATATATGTTTATGTATCTACTAAACCTTTTGGAAAAGGTACCTATTCGAGGATTTTACATGTGGTCTCGAGGCACGTCAGAAAGAGCTCAAATTACTTGAGGTTCTCGGATCCGGTAATCATCCACTCCAGAATCTCAATACTTCAAAATTAAAAAATGCTAAGTGAGTCGTAGTAAGGGCAAACCAACTATCGATCGATGATGTTTCGTTGGAAGAATAAGACGACACAACATGTCCTTGTCGAAGATATTTGCAAGCTAATAGAGAAGTCTCATGCATATACATCAGGAGAGATTTGATGACCGTTGAGATTCGAAGTAGATGCAGTGAGATCATGCCCACAAGTGAAGCATCACTCAATTTCGCTCTCCTCAGGATCACTGATGAACTGCTAAAGGAGATATGTCAAGTATCCAAGAGGTATAAAGTATGTCATACAGGATGTATGACGTCTGATTCTCCTGTAGCAAAACCCATCTACTTAACCCAGACAGGTTTTAGGCTCCCTGATGTAGGCTCTTCGTACTTTGCTGAGTCTTTAGCCCTCCTAAAAACCCTTGAACACCTAGCGGACCTTCACCCCGATTGCAACAATGCTCTCATCTAGACTGATTCAAAATCTGTCATCTCCGAAATCAATAACTTAACTCCTGGGTCACTTGTATCACCACATATGCAGAAAATCGTTTCTCTTATTCGGACACTTACAGTACGGTATAACAAAAATCTTAACATACAGTGGATCCCTGAGGTATATTGGCCAACTAGCGGATTCCTGTGCCAAAGAAGCATGCAATAGAAACTCCCCAGATCCAAATATTTCCACACCTTTTAGCGAGCTCCGCCCCACATGGTTCCGTATAGCATGTGATACCAACCTGGCCACCCATAGACAACGGCAGACAACTGGGGGGTCCTGGACAGCTGGTTTCCTGAACTCTCCCTCACCAGGCAAGGAGCTGTCCAACAGAACTATTACAATGACCAACCGCATTCTTATTGGCCATGCCAACGACCACCTATTTAAGTTTCGCATGAAGTTAGTAAACTCTCCTCATTGCAGATACTGTAATGATGAATCAAAGGAGGAGTCGATTCATCACCTGCTGTTGGAATGCAGAAGGCTTAGGTCTAGTATTCTGCAAGCCCTTGAAGGTAAACCGTTGCTAGAGGTGCTGGCCACAGTTGGGGAGACAGGGAACCAGATCCCTGAAATTATTAGGGTTCTTGACCAGTTTGAGGTCAACATTTGATGTTTTGATTGTCCCCTTTATTTTTTATTTTATAAGAGTTTGTTATTGTTCTTTTGTATTGCCAATTGTATAGTCAACTTGTTACTTTAATTTCCCATGTCTTATTTTAATGTTTCATGTCTTAGTACTAGGTGCAGCGCCTTATTTTTATATTTGTAAATTCCACTAAATTATAACAATAATAACTAGAGAAAAAATTAATAAATTTAAAAAAAATTAAATTTAAAAAAATTTAAAAAAGTAAAAAAATAAATAAATAATAAAAAATAAACAACTCTTTGATTTATACATAACACGTTTAATTATACATTTACCACAATGTAAATTTGTCCTAATCATTATATTCTACGTTATATTGTTACAAGGGCGCACCCACCATTAATGCCTGTCACGGTTAACACCTTGGCATAAAATTGGAGTATCCATCCATCCCATCCAACCATCTACTGGTCGTCTTCGACATAGCTAGTAATTTCGATCAGTCAAAACCCTAATAGTGCAGCGAAATATCAACCAATTGATGAAATGGCATTATAGTTGCCTCGATCAACGGATAGGCCGGGATAAAGTAACGTAATGAGGAAATGCAGTTTGGAACGAGTCCAAACCAGACGTATCCATCAGACAGCCTGTCTGGGACGGGTTTCGGCTGAGACACGTGGGCTGCTTCAAGGCCACCGCTACAAACAACTGATCACGTGTTTAAAAGTACGAACCCACCCCACCACACCAGCTTCCAAGATTAGAAATCATAATTGAACTTTGATCTTCGGAACAGTCTCCGACCGGAACGCGTTTCCCTCGGTAAAACGGACACGCATCGTTTGACCCGTGACACGAGGTGAAGGTAAGTCCACGTCTCTAACGGGAAGAAAGGGATGTGAGGGGATGGGAATAGGTGGGTACTATTTTTGTAATAACACAGACCGAGTCGACTTCAAATGAAGATGAATATCGTAAATCAAAAGCCGTGTTTCTTAATGGTGGGTACACAGCAAGACACTAATGTACCTACACGTGCCGAGGCCACACGGTAGACATCGAGATTTTAAGAACGCTTCTCGATAATCATCATTAGAAGAAACAACCAAAATAAAGAAGGTACCTGCCTAACCGAACGTACTCAAAGGGACAATGCCTCAAGTTTTCCTATATTTTGTATATCTATATTTTCTGTGAAGTTTCATGTTGTAAAAAATAAGTTTTCCTATATTTTGTATATCTATATTTTATTTTTTACAACATGAAGAAACTTCACAGATCACCGAATTTTATGGGATTTTTTTGCAGAACAATGACTACCTAGATTCTGTACTCGTAGACTTCTGAACCCTTAAGGGCTGACAAAATCGGCACCTATCCTCCAGTGGGGTACCACTGGAAGAGATCAGGAGGAGGTTGGAGACCTTGCAGATGACTGGGAAGAAGTTAAATCTGCTACGTGCGAGATAAAGTTAAATTAAACTTTTTCCTGTACAGGAGTACCAACACAATACTCATAGGGCTATTGTACATAACATTGAGATCAAATCGTTGAAGGTTCCCTCGCGTGTTTTGTTCATCGAATGGGGTGTGCGCATGGGTCAGAAAAACTGTTTATTGTTATTTTTAATCTAAACTAGACCTCATTCTGAGAATTTTGACACCAACCGCGACCTTCTAGTGTGAGAAGAACTTTTTCTATGATTTTTCAAAGTTTCGAATGTTTATGACGTCAAAGTGGGCTGGGGGGTCCCGCCCAGGCGGGAGGGGGACGTCATAAACATTCGAAACTTTGAAAAATCATAGAAAAAGATCCACTCATCCAAAAAGAGAACGGCTGGTGTCAAAATTCTCAAAATGAGGTCTACTTTCGATTAAAAATTTAAAAAAAATCAGGCGCATCTCACCTACAAAAACATATTTGAGTGTTGGTCTACCCTACAAGTAGATTCGATTACGTAGCTACAAACCGTAAATGAACCCAACCTCACACAACCAGGATATTAATCAGTTTTTTCTGATACCGATGCCAGTTACATATTTGCCTTGACCCACCTCAACGGACATCAAGAAGAGATGCAAGGAATTATGTCACTTCGGTCCGTTTACGAACGAGCTCCACCAGAACGACCACCTCCTGGGTAGACCGCACAATAGAAACCACAAACCCAGAATCTCTCTTCTCAGCCTTCATCGCAGACATCCCGTTTTCGTATAAGTGAACTGGACATCAGAATGTAAAGAGAAATTCACCCGAATGGAAAGAAACATGAGATGACCTGCCCTAAATTAAGAAAGTCAACTTGGGGATAATTGTGTACACAAAACACAACTTGCTTCTTTCAACGTACTGTAACAGAGATGTGATGAACATTGTTGGTTTTGTAGAGAGTAGTACTTCACCCCCCCACCAAATGCAAACAGAAGTTATAAAAATTTGATGCAATTTTTTTTAAATTTTCTCAGATACGCTTAAGGGCGGCATTTGTCACACTGAAGGAACAATATTTGATTGGTCTTAGGATACGGTTTTGACAGGGACTTTTAGATTGATTGATTGATCTCGTCTCGACTTTCGAGTTTCTGTGACATCGAGACTAAACTCAGTGTTTCATGATTTTCAGAGCCTTTTTTATGGAAGAGTGTTGATGATAGAGATTGGTTTTTGTAGAAATTTTCCTATAATAAACTTCCGAATTCAGACCTCGTATTCTCCTAGAGCAGGGGTTCCCAAACTTTTTTGTACCACGCCCCCCTCTGGTTATTTGGAGACCCCCCACGCCCCCCTCTGGTTATTTGAAGACCCCCCACGCCCCCCTACACATATCAGCTTTCCATTTTGCAATACCCTATTTCCACGGTGCCGTACATACCAACTCCTACTTGTACAAGTATGTGCCTACTTGATACGGTGAGTAGGTAGATTTTTTGATCACTGTTGAATGCCGTAACGCAGAATGGAAAGATTCAATAATTGTACGTATGGTGAAAATTGAAACAAGTATTACATGAAAAACGAATATAATTACTGATACAAAATTTAACATTGTAACACAGATACATTTTCAATTTAAGGAAGGTGAAACTTAGAAAGACTTTATTTCAAAATCTGAGGAAATTATTTTTGTAATTTTTTTTATTTATTTCATTTGGGTGTCACGCCCCCCCTGGACTTTCTCCACGCCCCCCTAGGGGGGCGCGCCCCCCAGTTTGGGAACCACTGTTCTAGAGAGAAAAAAAGGTAGTAGTTCTCCATGTTGAAACTACAACAAGAATGTTGTAGACAAGAAGATACTTACCGTTCGAGGTTCATTTGATGTTTGGAAGAGGAAAAACAATAATTCCGGCCAACGAGTGTACAGATCATCGCGCCTATCGTTTGTGCTGAGACCCTAGAGAGACTCTCATGAAGCTTTTTGATTTCGGGGAAATTTACAAGGATGTGCGGTCCGTGTTGCGAAGGAATCAGGATGTATAGCCTCAAGGCCGGTTTTGACATCGTTGGATTTATTTTTGGGATTTTATTTTTCTATAAAAATCTTACTCGAGATGGATGGATTGAATGAGAGGAGATGCTTCACGATGGATGCAACTTTCTCCAAATTATGGTGCCTCAGTCGAGTTTTGTATAATCAACACTCTCCATAGATAATATCTCTGGAGGAGGAACATAATATGTTCCATAATATTATTATGTTCCCAGAGAGCATAGATCAACTGAAGAATCACCAGAAAGAACAAAATCCATTAAAAGTCCATATTCCTACGAAGTTTGTTAATAAAAAAAAACGTCTGCCAAGTTGGATGGGCAGTATAGCTTCCTCACTCATTGTAACATGGACGTATAGAATCAGTTGGCGAAAAACAGGAGAGGAAATGGCCTTGG
Source organism: Apolygus lucorum (assembly GCA_009739505.2). Taxonomy (NCBI): domain Eukaryota; kingdom Metazoa; phylum Arthropoda; class Insecta; order Hemiptera; family Miridae; genus Apolygus; species Apolygus lucorum. The sequence goes on along the minus strand of CM019170.2, from coordinate 34,608,038 downwards.
AGCTCACTCAGCTGATCAGTGACCACTCAGGCACCTTCAGCATTCTCCATTGACCCTGCCTCTCAAATTTCAGCTTCCTGCGTTCAACAGGAGAGAAAATGGCCTTGGAGCTCACTCAGCTGATCCGAAGGTGCTGAAATTTATAGGGGACCGTCTAGGACCTAACCCGCACAATCCCTGAAAATTTCATCAAAATCGGACCACAGGTTAGTATAGTTTTGCCCGGGACAAGGATTGACCACAGACAGACAGACAGACCGACAGACAGACAGACAGACAGACACGGAACCAAAATTGTTCGGGAAGCTCTAAAACGCAAAAAGCAAGTGGAAATTTTGATTTTGGAGGACATTTTTTTTTTTTCACTTCTTTCACGAATACAAAGCTTCCCTACCTTCGGTAGTGAGGAAGCAATATTATCACCTCGGTATATGAATGTAATTTCAGCGTAACCATGGAGTTTTTGTTTCCACGGTATTACACAATTTTCAACCTTAAAACAATGTGAGCTGACCGGGAGCAAACACGAGTAAATGTATAATGTATTAGTTATGTGTGTGTATATTAGTTATGTGCCCAGAAAATCCTGTGAATTATTGAATTTTATGGTTAACAAAAGGAATCGCCTCTCATAAAGGAATCCTTCATAAAAGAATCTACCTCAGCGATTGGAGCCAAATAGAGGTAAATGCCCCCTTCGCTTCTTCCTACTTCAAAACATTCGAAATGTATAACATTTTTATTTGATATGCACTTACACGTGTTTCACATGCTATTACTTTACTAATAAGTTTGCCCCTCAGAACCCCCAAAAAAATCAACCCAGAATTTACTCGTCAAATATACCGAGGGTGAGAAGGCAACATGACCTAACTCATTTTTGGAGCGTATTGAGTGTTTCTAGATTCAACAATTTTCGGCCCAAACCCTACACCAATTGGCTGCAAATACCACGGACAAGTATAATGGCCTGCACTTGCTGTACTTGAAGAAGTTCAGCGTCCTTAATTTTTTAATTAAATCCCCCATTAATAAGAAAGCAAGAGGAAAGTAAAGAGAAAGAATGCCAAAAAAGAAGGAAAAGTGTTGATTTTTCTCTTTCAAACTTCCACTCCTAGTTTTAAAGCCAATTTGCTTCAGGGTTACACCAAGGAAGCGGAAGCACTGTTTTAAATTATGAAGGTAAAAGAATAAAAAGTTTTACAAAATCTAAATTATCTGAACAATTATGGTTTTGTGTGTGTCCGCAAATCCTTAAAAAGGGTGATACTATACAAAGTTACTGTCCGATTTTGATGAAAATTTTAAGGATGTGTAGGTATAGATGGTCCCCTATGGAAATCATGGCCCCCGAATTGAAAGTATTTTGTTCGCATGCGCAAACGTTAAAAACCTTGTAACAGCCACAACTTCTGCATTTTCCATCCAGTTTTTATGAAATTTTCAGGCATCGTGAGAATTTATGTGTAGATGGTCCCCTATGAAAATTATTGCAAGAGATTGTTGAAATTATGTAAGTGTTCAATTTGCATAGACGGGATCCAGCAACGGATATGTCAATATTTCTTATAAAAACTCCTCATTACATTATTTTTTAAAAAATCGGTTTTTAGTGTCTCCTGAAAATTCAGGAAAAATTAGTTCGGTCATGTTGCCACGCAACACTGAGAACCAACCTAACTGGGCGATAGCTGAGTATAAGTACCCAAATATTGTGAAGAAAGAAAACCATAATAAATTACCTTGATTTCGTGGTATTTCTCTTCGAGATAGTACGCGATGTTTCTTGCCTCTTCGTACTTCTTTGATATGTCCAAGTACTTCTCGTAGTGTCTCTTGAACAGAACGAACCTGTAAAAATGTACGTGCATTAGTTCAGCACCTGTATAAAATAGTAAAAGAGGATAATAACCCAAAATTGGAGGGAAATCCACGAATTGGAGAACAATAGAGTTTAGAGAAGATAAAGTCGTTTCAGCACTTTCAGACACAATCACAGAAGTGACTTTTCTTAAAGTAAACCCCGAGTTATCTTTATTTATCGTTGAATACTGGGGAACTAGATTTCTCGCCCACTTGGCAGCCTTTTGTTCTACCTTCGAATTCCCCACACACTACTTCATACTGCTGAGGCTTAGATCTGTGGATTAGGTAGTTAGGAAAGACACCTATTTTTCTTCAACGATGTACATAACTAGGTAACTACCACAAAGATACATAAAACTTAATAAAGCCAAGTTTTTTCAATTAATGGTTATGTTGTCGAGTTTGTACGTAAATATACGGAAATTTTATGTCAATTCCCAAGTGATTATTGATGAACAGATAATTAGAAAATGAGCAGCCAATAATGACAGTCAACCTACCGACCTAATACTCCAGCGTCTTTACTACCGACTCACAATCTCTACTGAATAATGCAAATACATCACCAGCATCCTGAAACAAACACGAACCTGTTACTTTTTATTGGTGACCTGAAAGGTTTTATTTTGTGGGACTATTTCATTGAGGTTTCAACTATTGGTTTGAATGACTTCCCATCACAATCTTATATGAGTACATTAATTTGATTATTGGTTGCTAAGGAAGCAAAACTGAATACATCTCAAAGAAACGAATAGCAATCGCATTTCAGTTAGCTAAAATTTCAAAAGGAGGTTAGACCTCTTTGGTGACTCACACTCGTGATTCTGATTTATCGTAAGTCCGACCCTTAAGTTTTATAGGGAACGAACAGTTTGTCCTACAAAGCTCCGCGTGGTCTATAAAAATTCTAAAGCTTCAATACCATTTCAAATTGATGAAAAACAATACCTTACTTTGAGAGTTTTCGAGCTAAGGCACTCTTGAAAATTTCAACCCTTAACCCTAATTGGACCATGGTATCACTGGTGTCACCGAAAACATCTCAGGAACTCCTCAGCTGTTCCAAAGTGTCACCGGAGTAACCATTTTAAATTTAATGAACAGCAGAATGGTTTGTGGGCCATTGGTAGTCTCAAAATATAATTATGACAAAAATTTCTAAGAAAATCTATGACAAAATTTTCAAAATGTTTGTCATGTCATTTTTTGACTTCTAACAACTCACAGAGAGGTGAGGAGCTGGAGTCTTGTGGCAGCGTACGCAGAGAGTATCCTGACAAGGAAGACATTGTTAGAACGAGAGAGACAGAGAAGGGAACACCTGGTCCGTCCCGCCATCCAGAACTGATGAAGTGCCCCAGAACTCAGCCTGAAGTAATGTGTTAAACAGTTCCAGGCTGATCATCCAACGTGGGAGAAAAGGAGGTGTTTTTTTAGTGGGTTTGAATCCCACATAACCTTGAAGTCGCGGATCCTTCAAGGTATCTTACGAGATCCAACTCCACCTGTGGATCTTAAAGATTTTCTCACCTGCCTGCCGAAAAAAAAAACAACTCACAGAAAATTTGTAACCAAACTTGTGGTTTTTCTTCGTCCAATGAATAATAAACACAAGTAATACACTCAAAATGACCAAAAAAAAAAGAGTCTTCACTCTCACGAAACGCGATGTCAGACGAGGAGGATCATATCGGTATTGCACGTTTTCCTATTTTAACAATTAATACCCAAACTACCAGAAGACGTCTTCCTACCTACTTGGACCTTCGAGGGATGGAGCATGGAGAGGAAAGGATCCCTCCACCTTCTTTCTTCGGGAGCTTGATGGTTTGTCACTGAGACGATTAGTATCGTCCCAGACCAAAATTTGGTCTGGACATTTGGTCCAAAATTTGGAAGATATTACATTTTATGGAAATGTTTCTTATATTTAATATAAGAAACAATTCCATAAAATATAATATCTTCATTCATTTCTACATTTTTCTTTTTCTTCGCCCACGACTCCTGATTGGAAATTATATAAAATCAGAAGTTCCTAAATCCTAAATAAAAGATAAATAAAAACATCCTAAATCAGAAGTTGGGATTCTATCTGCGCTCACGTGAAGATTATTATTTTACCAAACTTTTTACATCAGTTCAGTGCGTATAGTGATTACCACGGGTTCTTCACTCTCAAGAAACGCGATGTCAGACGAGGAGGATCATCAAAACATTGAAGACGAAGTTCCACCGAATCCACGAATTCCGTAGCAAAGCCAAATGGAACAAATGATAGGAATGCAAGCCCAAATGTTTGGTGAGTTATTAAATCGTCTCCCTAACATGTCTACATCATTACAAAAACTGAAATTCCCTGAATTTAATGAGGATGTCGCCAATCCAAAAGGTTGGATACGAACGACGGAATTAATCATGAGGGAGCAACGGCCAAACACTGCCCAGCTAGCCATGGCTCTCACAGACTGTTTTAAAGGTACAGTATCAACATGGTTATTTGAAATAATTGATGATGGACTAAATTGGGAGAAGTTCGTGGAGCTGCACAAAGCAAAATATTGCCACATCGACACACCAGCGGCAATAATCCATCAGGCCATAACTGCCCAAGTTAAAGATGGCGGTACTTCAAAACTTGTATCTGAAAAGTTGGTGAAAATTCGTGGGGCATTTCGAGGAAAGTCAAGTGACGAATGTGGGTTACTTCTGGCTACGGCATTAGCTGCACGGTACGACCCAGAAATAAGAAAGTGGTCGTACACAAATGAAAACATTACAGAAGTTAACCTCATGAAGGAACTAAAAGCCGTGAAGGCTGGAAACCCCAAATCTGCATATGGGGGCTCTCACCAACATAGAGAGCCGACACATCAAGGCCACGGATCCGGCCAAAAACGCCCTCATGATGGTCCACAGGGTTCTGGTCTTCACAAGAAATGGAAATCAAATTTCCAAAACAACCAGGGACATCACCAACAGTTCTCTGACCAACGACGTTCAACGCCACATCCTGATCAACAATCAAGAAAGAAGGTGGAGGGACCTTACGGTATCCTTCCCTCTCCATGCTCCATCCCTCGAAGGTCCAAGTACAGTAGGTAGGAAGAAGTCTTCTGGTAGTTTGGGTATTAATTGATAAAATAGGAAAACGTGCAATACCGATATATAAAAGTGATTTATTAATCTAAAATAAAAATTGTGAAAATAGTGGAAAAGAAACGCTTGCATAAGAGTCTGCAACACATTGGGAAATTTTATGTCTCACTTTCTGAGACCATCTTCCAATTCATAGGGGATCATCCTCTATCTATTTACATACAACCCCAACAACTACCCCTCCCCTTCCCACAGCTCTGATCACTCAGCGGCTCCCAACCGTAACGCATTTTCTTAACGCTTTTTTCGTTTGTATGCCAACGCAAAAACATAAAATGTTAAAATGGTTCACAAAATTCAGCTCTGTCTATTAAATTTTAAATTGCAATTTAAATCTAGTTAATCTGGTGACACCTTGGGACAGCTGAGGAATCTCAATGATATATTATTTTCGGTGACACTAGTGACACCATGGCCCAATTAGGGTTTTGAGTTTTATACGAGTATTATAAAGGTATAACACCAACCAAAGTTGTTGACTTTTGACTCACTTAAACCGGTAAAAAGAGAAATATTTACCACACCACAAGTCTCAGTAAGTAATCACCTAGGTTTATATATATAAGCAAGCGGTAGCCTCGAGGAAAAATAAAATAAGACGAACGAGCTGTCTCGTTTACCGACAAAATGAGCGGACAAGCGAAGGTCGAACTTGCGGGCGGATGCGACCGGCCTTCTATTTCCACCTGAATCCAAACGTGAGTCACCTGTTCCATTGTTTTGCCGAGTTCACAAAACAGAAAACACTCTCAACTCCCAACTACTAAGTAGCCAGGAACAAGGGAGAACTTTTCTTACGCAAATTCGAATTTTGTACAGTTCCCAGACTCAGCTTGAATGTTTCTCATGCGATTCGTAACGTTGCTCTCTCGCAACCGAAGAGCACGTTGTATTTTTGAAGGTCAACAGAATTCACAGATAAATTGTGTTCCAAAATTTTAGACTTTTTTGAAATGCCTAGCCAAATGCGAAGAAGGCTTTGGAAGAATTATAGGTAGGAGACTGCAGTCTCAAATAAGGACCAAACAGGAGAAATATTTGGATAAGGGAAATTGTTAGTTGTTATCACTTAGAAAGATACGCAAGAAAATAGTAAATCAATCATTGATTTAAGAAAAAGGATAAACTCAAATTACTATCATTTACAGTATTTATTTCGATCTCACGAAGGACTTTCAAACGAGGAGGCAGCTCTGGATTCATACAGACCAGGGTTCAGACGGACATACATTTAGACTTGTAAATGTCAACAAATTGTGTAAATTAATGCCTTCCTCCCTCTAAGGTATGGAAGAGAGCACATGCAATCTAGGACAAAGAGTGGAAGAGCATTACATGAAAGCATAATCTGCAGAATTGTGCAAGAAATCTCACGACAGGATCCATGGTTGCGATGTTTAATTACAGTCACTCGGTCTGGAGTGAGCCACGATCTAACAGAAGTGGCCATTTATCACAAAAGAGATTTATTCATCATCCATTATCACTTCCTTCTCAAGAAAAAGTCACCCTAAAATCCCTAAATCCACTAAATTCATCTGGTAAAATTTTGATGAAATATGGTTAGCGACCAGTTTCCTAAGAATTTAATTTACCCAAAACAATAACAGCATAATCCCATGTGCAAAAATGTGAATTTCTTGAAACAGTGGATTCTTAGTTTCTGATGGTCGTATATAGCAGGAAATCAGAAACTAGGTCCAGGACTACTGCACACGCAAAAAAGTAGAACGTCCTATTCCTGGTCATTTGCAAAACAAAACGAATTGATGCAATTATCAGAATTGTGATGGTTAACCCCTGGAATGAATTTCTGTGAATTGTGTTTCACAAATAGTACAATAAATTCAAGCGTACTATTTTCCTAGAACACCGATTTCTAACCATAGTTTTTATAGTACAGAGATCCAAGGTTGGAGTAATGGCTCATTACTCGGAAAAATTCAGTAAGGCCTGATAACTATTTTAAACTAACCGCTCTAGTCACACTTATGTATCAACAAGAATCCTTGAAAGCCCATGATATTCAGTAAGAGAAAGATTTACCACCCTCCTCAGTAGGCTGACAAGTCTTGGACAAGTCTGTCAGATGTTCGATACGACCTTTTACGTCGAGACTCACCTACTGCAACAACCCCTGCCAAGTGTCCTAGTAAAAGTGGACACTCATTTCGACATCCAGCTCCCCGTTCAGGAGAGTAGACACGTGTACTAACACTTCTTGGCTTCTTTGCCAACTGCGGTGAGGTGTTCGAGAGGTAGTCGTGGGACAACCTACGCCTTTGCCGTGCCTGTCGGAGTAGAAATGAACATCTGTATCATGTAGTGCAGCAGTGTCATCGGACTCATGGGGGCCGCATTCTACGTCATGATGCGGTCGCCAAGCAGATAGCAGGTGCCTTGTCATCTAGCGGCTGGGATGTTGAGAGGGAGAGGTTAGACCACATGCCGAGTGACCAGGGTAAGAAGCCCGACATCGTTGCTATCAAGCCCGACCAGTCTTGCATTATCCTGGATGTTCAAGTTGTCAATGGCAGCTTGGACATGGAGCAGACTTGGCGGGCTAAGATAAGAAAGTATGAAAGAGATGATTTACGGCAAGCGGTGTCGGAGCTAAAAGGAGTGGCACCCAACAACATCAGGGTGATGGCTGCAACCTTGTCATGGCGCGGAGTGTGGTGCGGGAAAAGTGCCACGGAGTTGCGTGAGTTGGGCATCGCAGTAGGCGTACTCCGTGGTATCACCACCACCCTGCTCGGCTCATATTTGAACTGGTGGTCGTTTTATAGAGGCACTTCCCTTCATCCCTCTCTCCCACCCCCACCTTCCTCATCTTCCCTCATCCCTAGGGCCGGCGTCGGGTGAGTCCTGGGCGTCCTCCCCATTATATTTGATTTATTTATTTATTTTCATTTTATGGCGTGCCCTCTGCGTCTTTCAGGGGAGTTCAGGAAAAAATAAAATAAATAAATAAAATATTAAAGACGGTTACACATACCTGTAGAAATCATTTTCAGAGATGATGTCCTTGATGGAGTCTTCGGGGTCGATCCTGTCGTGGATGTACTGACTCGACCTCTTCGAACTCATTCCATCCCCGAAATCTCCCGTGATTTTGAGCGGAGGTTTGTCAGGCGGCGGACTTTTGAGGGTCTCGCTGTCGCTGAAGTAGACTGGAAGGTTCCCCGGTGCCAGGTCGTCTTCGTAGACTACGCAGGCTTCTCTCTGGATCTGCAACAGACGCACACAGGTAAGGAATAACTGTTGAAAAATGTTGAAGTTTACCAGGTTAGGGGCTAATGGTTCTCACAGGACATGTAGGTTGCCTATATACAGGTGAAGGGATACAACGTTCGTGAACCTAGAAGAAAATTGGATTTTGCTCATCGTCATCAGGTCATTCACTTACAATTATTTGGTTATGTCTAAGATCGGTATTAGGTAATTCAGAAACGGGAATACTCGATTTTATCCTGAGGAGTACTTAGGGGGAAAATTGGACCAAACCGTGTTCTCCGAATAATTGAGGTAACAGCGCAGTTAATCGATAGAAAGCAGAAACTAGTGCAGCACAGGTCAGCAGCTAGCGTAAAAACTAAGAACTCCATGTAGCAGTTCTTCGCAGAATGAGACACAATCGAGATAAATTCACTTGGAATTATCGAGAAATGTGACGAGTTTTCATCCCACCTAAGAATCAAGAGATTTATCAGAAGTCCACAGTTTCTGCGGTTTAAAGATCCAAAAACGTTGCGTATGATTTCATTATATATTCACCAAGATCAAAGATTTCCTATTGAACAATAATTCTAAGGTTATAAATCGCTGCGGATTGTCACTCAACAGTTCAATATTTCGTGAATAGATTACACAGCTGGAAAGATCGCAGTCTTCTTAATAAACTTTCAACAAAAGAAAAAGTTTTTGAACTATCGACGAAACGACTCAACTTGAGATCTCAACTCTCTAGTTGTTGAGATTTCGATTATTTTGTCTGAAAGTACCTGGCGTACTAGTGGTTTTTCTATCAAAGGCTTCTTGAAAATTCCACCTCATATTTTCTACCCTTTGAAGAGAAAATGTATCAAAGTATCATAAAAAGGCACAATCATTTGTTTTTACCAAATTTCGTTCATTCCGGTCCGTGGGTGGACGGGAATGTTTCTTAGTAGAGATGGGTCGCTCACTATTGAACCGGTTCTTTGGGCCAGTTCTTTCAGAAGAGTGAGTGAACCATGGCTCAGCAAAAATGAAGGGCGGATCTTTTAACCCATTTCCGGCCACTGATGCATTTTTACATCGTCCTAATAATGATTTTTTTTTAAATATTGAAATAGTGGAAAATCTTTGTAAAATAATTTTTTCTCGTTCATGCAGTTCCTACACTTTTCAAAAAAAAAAATTTTTTTCTTCGACATTTGGGAGCTTTAAGAGATTTAGGAAATTTTTTTGAAAGAGGCTTTTTGGCCGAAAGCGTGATTATTTTATTAGCGTGGTGGCTCAAATTCGGTCTTGGGCGAGTGAGCGTTCTGGGCCATGAATAGATTTTTACATTTTACCTAGATTTTTTTCAGATTTTTAGCAGTGAAATGTTTAAATCATATCGATTTGGAAAACTGAGACCTCTCAAATCCTATAAAATGTTAAAATCATAAAATTTGGAGCATTTTTGCTCTCGATTGGTGAGCAATTGATGCCTTATTTCGGCCGGCATTCTGTAAAATAATTCATCCTCCTCGTCCCATTACTCTGTTATTTCTACCCTCGGCTTAAAATGGGTTAATCATCCGTAGTAATCAGTAAAGATTGAAGCCTGGCTCCTCTCCCCGCTCACAACTCACCCTCCACTCATAACTCACACTCATTGACACGTCCACTCGTTATTGCCATCCCATTTACCGAAAGCTCGTCGAAGAAGGTGTTATATTTCCAGTTGACCACAATCCCGATCAATTGACATAGTCCATATGATAATTCAGAAGAAAAGAAATTTTTGAGTAGTGGCACGAGGATTGGCTCTCCTTGCAAATATTCTTGTACCACCACTCAAAAATCATCGTATTTGATCATAAACTTTATAGTACTTTTCACATGGAGGATCTTACGGGTTGGCAACAGTCTGGTCCACTACGCACGTGTTTTCTGTAATCCAATCTCAAGTCTCTTTCTGTTCTGTTCTGTGAACCTGTTTTGTCCATCTCTATTATATTCTTTACTATCACATTATTACCAGCATCTCTCCAACTATCAATGGTATCATCTCTAACGACAGATTCCTCAAAGGTTCATTGTTGAAAATGATGAACCAAAAAAGGGATATTTTTGCTAGACCGGTTTTATTTCTAAAGACAAGCCCAGACCCATATCTCCTTATGAAGTTCATATAGGAGCCTGTTTTAGGCAAAGCTGGGTCTCTGAGGCATTCATCTCTCGTGAGAGGTGCGGTGATTCACTCTGCGTTCTTGACCCGGACGAGGGGAGAGAGTGAGTGGAACCTCAATAAAACGCTGTTTGCTTATCTTGGTAAACAAAAACAAAAATTCGAGATGCCGGAGGACTGTTGACCTTCTTTATCTAAACCGAACGTACACGCATTGACGTTCAGTTGGGGCAAGAAAAGTGGAAGAGTGTGTGTGGAAAACAGGATAAGCTTGTGGACATACCAGAGTGTACCTAGTAGGTGTGTACTTAGGTAGGTTTACACCAACCAACACACCCAGCATTGGGTGATGTCACCTGTTGGTTTTTATTTCGACAATACAGATAGAAGGGACGGGAAATATCCGAAGGGGAGAAACAAATAGTTTTCAATAGATGAGTTGCATACATAGTAAAAACATGCGGTGATGAAACAAATCAAATCATATTTTTGTCACAAATCATAAATAAATTAAATATTTTAAAAAAAATTAAAAAAAAACTTTAAACAAGCTTTTATTTACTGTTGATAAAATGAACTAAAAAAGTTGAAAATAAATTACCTCTAATAAGAAATATAACACTTTATAAAGATAAAACTTTATCACATTCCCAATTTTATAAATAAAAGCGTGTTACTTTGTGATAGCAAGAGGAAAAAGGAGATGCTAAATGTAACACGCATTTATTTATAAAATTGGGAATGTGATAAAGTTTCATTTTTATAAAATGTTATATTTCTTATTAGAGGTAATTTATTTTTAACTTTTTAGTTCAATTAATCAACAAAAAAATAAAAGCTCGTTTTGAAGTTTTTGTTCCTTTAATTTTTAATCTACGACTAAAAAGTTTATACTATGAATTGAAGATGCCCTTTATGAATTAAAGGATGATCCTACAGAAATTAAAGGTTGGAAGAAATGAAATGGAGGCTGCCCTTCATGAATAGGAAGATGGTCCCCTATGAATTGAAGGATGCCCTTTATGAATTGGAAGATGGTCCCCTATGAGTTGAAGGATGCCCTTTATGAATAGGAAGATGATCCCCTATGAATTGAAGGATGCCCTTTATGAATTGGAAGACGGTCTCAGAAAGTTAATATCATCATATATATTGTCATCTAATTTATACATGCAGGAAAAATTTCAGCTCAATCGGATACCGGGAAGTGGACCAAATTTAACTTGCAAGATTTGATTAATGACAGAAAACAGGACAGGTGAAACTAAATAAAAGCTTGTAATAAATATATGAAGCCGCACCCAGATAGTCTAGACCTATCCCAAGTAGGGATCGTCATGCCAAGCACCCTGGAAGATGAGTGGTGAGGACCCTGGGTTCTCCCTAGATACTTCTTCAATCGTCAGTCGGGTGCATGACGAGCCAGTGAACTGACCCCAAGGGGAGTTTCGGCGGTCAAGAGCTATGTAATCGATTTATAATCCGTTTTGAACCAAGTTAATGTAAAATAAAGTTGTTTCTTTATACGCGAGTGATTCATGATCCTGACGACCAACTGGAAGAAGAGGAAATACCGGAGAATGGAATAAGAGTTATCCCATCTCCATCATATAAATATAAAATAAATATAAATATACAAATTAAATTATGAAGGTTTGTCAAGTCTACAGCAGAGGAAGTATTTACAGAAAGACTTGATACGCATACATGATACGCGATACGCAATACGCGCTACGCGATCATGATCTACATGATACGCAAGAAGAATATTTTGAAATGTTCATAAAATTATGAAAAGCTAAAATTAAATTTCTTGCTTGTTATCACTGCAATCAATTATCATGGAAAGCTACGTATTACTACATCAATCATTGAAACCCTAAAGCATACAAATCAGCATAAAGTCGTCGATATAATTGACCACGTTGAAGCTGTGGAAATTAAAATGGTGATGACTAAATTGGTCCAAAATTAGCAGCTTCTCTGATTTGTCCAGTAACTCCAGCAGGCAGAAACTCAAGTAAAGCGGCCATGGCGACAGTAGTGTTAAGTTTTGGGTTTATTTCTCACCCTTCTCATTTACTAGAATCTAGTATATACTGTATAATATATAAATGTATATACTGTAAATACTGTAAATGTATACTGTATATACTGTAAATATATATATATACTGTATCTGATACAGTATCTCAAGCAGGAAAAAATTGATTCAGTCCAAGAAGGTGGTAACTGTTGAAGTAATTAGCTGTCAGAGCTTTCTTTGCCTAGTATCAGGTTCAGACCTTCTACCTGGTTACATATTTTCATCTCTCCTCAAATTTTCCTGTCTTGTGTCGTCCTTTGCAAGGCACTTTGATTAATTATGTACTGAGTGAAAGTGAAGGTGTAAGAAAGGTAACATTTGACGATAATTTTCATACAACCAACCTGACAGGGAAAGAGAACGTAAAAGAACTAGTAGAAATAAACGTAATAGTACTACATTACTTACTTGCAAAGAAGCTTCGCTGATTCCGTGCTGAATCTCAGGGGGAGAGATGGGAGCACTCTGGAGGACGAGATCGTCACTTTTGGAGTGTTTGAGATCGCAGAGGCCCAAACCGAGAGGTCTCTGATCGACTCCGCTGTAGCGGCCAATGACGGGACTGCGGCAGCCGTCCCTCAGGACCATCCTGAACCCGCCGTCTGTCGGACTGTTGGGAGTTGAAGACCCGTACAGCAGATCTGTCATCACACCTGCAACAACAAACATCCCATTGTATCATTCTACTGAGTTGCTGATGGCGAGCAAAACATGACTCAGCTAAGCTAATACGAGACGTGAAAGTGAAATGTTTCACGTTGATTGTCAGGATTCTGCCAATTATTGAAGAGGAGATTAATTCATTGAACGATTCTGGTCAACTCTGGGTCCTCCTTCATCAGCATAAGCATAACTGTATTGATAAAAGCTGATTTTTATTCTGTCTGTTGTTTTTCCTCCTTTCGAAAATTGTTGGATTTTACATCATCCGTACAGGTGGTATTCATGATGGTTGGGAGTTGATTGGAATAGGACAGGAGTAGGATTAATGGATACCTGACAGGAGAGCAGAACTAGAAGCGGCCTTCAGGCGAAAAAAAAGGCTCACCCTGAAGTAATACTGTACAAGTGGTTCCGGGGTGAGTCCTAAGCAGAGAGAGTGGGGTTTTAGTTGGTATGCCCATGTCCAATGGGTGAGTCCAACACTGTTGGGGCTTTTGAGCTATTCCTTGGTTGAAAGTATGTTGCACACTGAGCATTTTCTTGGTTGAAGAATATTGCTTAGAAGGTTTTCAGGCATTCAGGGTGTCCAGCGATTCCCCCAAAAAAAAATTGCCTGGGTTTTCCAGGGTCAATTTTTGACTTTTTCCGGGGTTATAAATTAATTAAAATGTAAATAAACGTAGTAATAATTTCTCAAAATTCGAGTTTTTAAGGACACTTTGGAATGAAAAAGCACTAGAAATGAAAAAACTAAGTGGTTTTGGCATAAAGTAACACCATCGACCATCTACACCCTAATCCGCATGACCCCTAAAAATTTCATCGCAATAGAGGATGGAAACTGTAGAATTGACTACTATCAGTAAGAGGGTGATACTTTTCATAGGGAATCATCTACAACCCAATTCGCCCTGAATATTTCACTGAAATCGAAGAAAAACTTCAAATAGTTTTGCCTTTTACAAGGATTTCATGACAGACAAAACAGAGACTACGATTCTTGGATAAAGTCTAGAATTAACGTTAATTACATCGAAACTTGCTAGTTTCCTCAAGAGAAAAGACCACTTCAAAGGCAAGTTTTCACCTTCTATTGTTTGAAAAAGTCGAGAATGAACGTTAAAATCATCGTAATTCTTTGGTTTACTCGAGAGAAACGACCACTTCAAAGGCTTGTTTTCGCCTTCGATTGTTTGAAAAAGTCGAGAATGAACGTTAAAATCATCAAAACTTGTTGGTTTACTCGAGAGAAACGACCACTTCAGAGGCTTGTTTTCACCTTCGATTGTTTGAAAAAGTCGAGAATGAACGTTAAAATCATCGAAATTCGTTGGTTTACTCGAGAGAAGAGAATCACATAGGTATGGAACTTTCAGTATTCCTTTTAGTTCCTATACTTTTTAGTGTCCATGAATACATACGTCAAGAAGGTTACCAACAACCTGGTTTTGTTTACTAGTTTTCGATATTTTTCTGTTACGCTACTCAAAATTTTTAAAAATTGTAGGTAACTCATCGACAATTTATCCAATTTTAATTTTATTTTCACCAAATCTTTAATAATTTTATGTAGTTTTATTTAAAAATAAGAATGAAAAAAATCGATTTTATTTTTTAACTTTTATGGACTACAAGGATTGAAGAAGTTATTTTGCTTTTCCGTGTATTTAAGTTGATACGAGCGATACTACTATAATAAATTGACATCAGTAACCAGAAAGCATATTAAGGGGATACCTGCTCTGCCGTCCTTAGCAAGAAGGGCGTATCTCGGATTTTGGCGATTTTCAGGTTTTTGCATGTCTAGAATCTATTGAGTCTTCTGCACCTTATGATACCTCATTCATGTACCTATGGGTACGAAAAGGTACACAAAAACGCTAGTGAAAAAGGGCGTATCTCTGAAATTTCTTGAAATCCTTAGGCGATTAGGCGTATGTCGTTTTTCCTAAGCCCAAAAGGCGGATACCATGCCGAATACCGTTCTCTACTAAGCAAGAAAGCCGCATCTCCTGAGATACGGCTTTTTTGCTTAGCAAAGATTCGAAATATGTTCTTGGCAACCAAAATGCTTAGCGGAAAAGCCGGATCTCGTAGGGTGCTCGGATATTAATGATAAGTCACCAAACAAACTGGGCTGGAGGCTCGTCACCAAACTTTTCCATATGATCAAATTTAATAATCTATAAATAAAAAGTAATAATCTATAATACACTACTACTACTAATAATCTATAATAAAATAAGTAGTGTAGAAACAACTAACGAATCATGTTAAAAACCCCGGCTAAAATCTGCCAGGAAACCGCTTGAAGTGCTTGGAATGCTTCACAAAAACGGCGTATATGTATATCACCCTCATTTACTAAGCGGAAAGGGCGTATCTCCTCTAAATTGGTTATGACGTGAATTCCCATGAAAAAAAAAGCCGTAGTAAGTTGAAGAATGATAGGACCTACCGTATGATGTCCCGAAAACGGGGTAAAAGTATAATTAACTGGACGCGAAACTTAAAAAACGAAAAGTGCTTGTACTGAAAATCCTGATTTTCGGAGATGCGCCCTTCTTGCTAAGGACGGCAGTGCTATTATCAATCCTAATAACTCAATATCATACTGAGTTAATTATTTATTAAAACCAAAATGTATAAAAACTTCAAAGATCAATGGATAACCGTCTTTGTAGCTTATTTTTAAAATCCCGAAAAACATTTTCTATCAAAATCAAAAGAATCATAAAACTGAAGTTCGGAATAATTTTGGGTTATTTGGCGTCATAACTCTCGGCTCGCATTTTTTTTTTTTTTCAGTTTTGAACGAAATTACTCATTCAAGGCCATCGAGCGTAGAAGGTAATTATCTAGACGATATTTAGCTATCCCGCGTAGGTACCTACATCGAGGCCACGTTTTGTGAATGCGAGGAGACTTGGCCCAGTTAACGGCTTTCGAGAAATCGTGAAATCTTTGAGAAGCCTTCAGTTGTTTTAATAACACGTTTCCCAAAGGTTCCGCATTTGCCTTTGACGCGAAATTACCCTGGGATTTCGCTCAAACTCGTTTTGATTATTGCAAGGTGGATAATTTCGGATTTCGGGCGATTCAGATTTGTGCTCTCTGCTATTTGCCGTATGCTAATCTGGGAGATGACGCAAGGTTTTATCTGATCCGTTTTGAAAATACCACTAGACAACTCTTTATAGGTAGTACCTACGCATTTCATCAATCTCATGGAGTTTCAAATCATTAGAAACGAGTAGAAAATAACAATTATGGCGAAAAAGAGGTTGAATCAATCAACAGTGTGCATGAAACAGCTAGTAATCCACAGAACGGACAATAATCTTAGAATAGGGAGTGGCGAGTTTACCCTGGAAAACTCGCTCTTTTAATCCACTAGAAAGGAAAAACTGCAAATTATTACTCAAAGGTTTATTATTTTTCTGTGTAGATCACTCGCCAGCAAAGAACATAGCTTTGCCATATTTTCACTTCAGTATCAAGTTTATATTTAAGAAATACCTACCCTCTTTATCAATTCGAAATAGGGAGTTGTAGGTGTCTTCATTAGGAAATGTGATTACTGATTGCTAAGGACGCAAAACTGAGTACAACTCGAAGAAACCAACAACAATCGCATGTCGCGAAACAGACAACTAAAATCTGAACGACTCACACTCGTGTTTCTGATTTATTGTAAGACCAACCCTTCAGTCGGTCGCCGTTTGTTTCTCGGTTAGTCAAATCTTTCAACACCCCGCTCTCAAAGTTTGAAAGTAATACCTAAATTTGAAATCAATCAAAATCAAAGATTTTCGAAATTCATTACCAAGTGCATCTACCTAGGGAATTGAAAACCTAGAAGATTGCAGCTGGAATCATCAAAATCGAACAATTATTGTTCGATGCACCAATGAATTTCGAAAGTCCTTGAAAATTTCAAATTTCAACGAACAGCGACCGACTGAGACCCCCTCAACTCAACTTCTCATAGAGAGCGAACGGTTGGCAGAACGGAGGTCTGGGTGGTCTCATTCGATTCTAAAAATTCAATGCTATTTTAAATCGAAGAAAAAACACTACCTTTATAATGAGAGTTTTCGAGCTAGGGCACTTTTGACATTTACAAACCCTATTTTTCAACCCTTAGAAGTGAATGGCATCATCCAAAAGCTTCGAGGCACAACTAGACCCCAAATGGACCTCATATACCAAATTTCATCAAAATCGGTCCATGGTAACTAAGGAAAGTGCCGCGGACGGCCGAATTTTTAATCGATTTTGGATTCTACGTACCTTGAAACGTAAATCAATAAATTTTAAGGGGGTTTAAAAATATGTCTTCGTCGATTCCAAAGGTTCAAAGGTTATTGAAATAATGAACCACTTACACCAACCGAATAATAGGTTTTACACCAACTGAAATAGGTAAATCGGCCATATATAGTTACGTCAAATTGAATACAAACTTGAAAAGTATGCAACCTGGCTCTTTTCTTCGGAATACTATTTGTTCGAACATTAAAAGGAATGGGACAAACTACGGCCGGCTTATTGGAATAATCAGTGGACAAACTTGTTAGGCTCAAAAAAACTAGTGGTAAAAAGGGGTGGCACACAATTTCCTTATCAATAACACGATTATACAGGTACCTAATACAAAAATCTCAACACTTCAATAACTATGTACCCTCTAAGTACATGAAGAAGACATTAAATGTCTACATTATAAATATATTTATACATATTGTAAGTAGAGATAGGACTCGTATTTTCTTTACTTTTGGTTTATTATTTTCAATAATGAACCTTTGGAATCGACCAAGAAAAAAAAAATTTAACCCCCCCTCAAAATTTGATGGTTTACGTTTCAAGGTACGTAGAATCCAAAAATCGAATAAAAATTTGGCCGTCCGTCCGCCGTACGCGGCACTTTCCCCACTTAACATTGACCGATTTTGATGAAATTTGGTATGTAGGCTCCATTTGGGGTCTAGTTGTGCCCCGAAGATTTTGGTTGATGTAGGTCACTTCTAAGGGATCCAAAATGAATTTTGAAATTTTGAAAACGCCCTGACTCAAAAAATTTCGAAATAAAGGTATTGTTTTTCCTTCAATTTATGATTCTATAGAATTTTTAGAATTTTTCAAGACCACGCGGAGCTCTGTAGGACAAACCGTTCGCTCCTTACGAGAATTTGAGGGTTTTACGGACGATAAATCAGAAACACGACTGTGAATCGCAAAAGAGGCCTAATCAGTGATTAGTATCACCGTTCAAACTTTCGCTGGCCGAAATGCGATCGATGTTTTTCTTCATGTTGGATGGTTGGTGGCTTTGCAGACGAGTGATCTATAGAAAAATAATAAACCATTGTGTAATAATTTGCAGCGTTTTTTCTAGGAACGTACTGATATTTTTAAGTAAACGTGTTCATAATTAAACATTTTTGGAGTAATTTATTTGACATATTTCGTTATACATTTAAATACGTCTGCCAAGTGGATGTGGCACATAGCTTCCTCGTATTCATAACCCGATTGTATAGATGATCCGATGCATAGTAGTTAATCTCCAAACATCAATCTCTAAGTACCTTTCACTACCCTCATAGGGGACCATCTACACGCTAATCTGAACAATCATGAGAAATGTCGTCGAAACCGGATGAAAATGTAGAATTTATGGCTGTTACAAGGAATTCGCGTTTGCGCATGCGCAGCAACTACTATTAGTCTGGGGAGATGATTTCATAGAGGACCATCTACACGCCAATCTGATCAATCCTAAAAAATGTCATCAAATTCGGTCGAAAAATGTAAGTGTTATGGCTGTTACAAGGATTTTACGTTTGCGCATGCTCAGAGGCTACTGTCAATTTTAAGGCCTTGATTTTCATTGGGGACCATCTACAACCTAATCCACATAATCCTTGAAAATTGCATCGAAATCGGACAATAACTTCGTATAGTTATACCGGTTACAAGGATTTCAGTACAGACACACAGACAGACAGACACGGAACCAAAATTGTTCAGATAGGTCGGAAACGTAAAACGCGAGTGGAAATTTCGATTTTGGAGAACTTTTGGTTGGAAGAAATAAACGCTTCACACTCACTTCGAAGACACATGGATTATTAGGACACATGGATTATTATCATTATACCCTAATTATTAGGAAATTCGATTTCTGGTTGCTAAGGACGCAGAACTGAGAACAACTCGAAGAAACGAACGATCGCATTCTGGTCAGCTAAAATTTCAACGGAAATGAGGCCTCTTTCCGATCCACGCTCGTGTTTCTGATTTATCGTAAGACCAAACCTCAAGTTCTCGTAGGGAGCGAACGGATTGTCCTACAGAGCTCCGGGTGGTCTCAAAAAAATCTAACAATACAATACTATTTCAAATTGGTGAACAAACAATACCTTTATTTCGAGTGTTCGAGCTAGGGCACAATTGAAAATTTCAACCCTTAACCCATTTCCAGCCACTGATGCGTTTTCGCATCGACTTTTTTTAATATTGAAAATAGTGGAAAATCTTCGTAAAAGAATTTCTTCTCGTTCAAGCTGTTCCTAAACTCCTCAAAAAAAATTCTTCGACATTCGGGAGCTCGATGCGATTTTGAATTTTTTGTTAAAAGGTGGGCTTTTGGCCGCAAGCATGATTATGGTGGCTCAAATTCGATCCTGGGCGATTTAGCGTTCGGGGCCACGAGTCGAAATGGATTCCGGATGGATTCCCATAAAATAAATTTTTAAATTTCAGCAACAACAATGTAAAATTCATACCATTTGGAGTATTTTCGCTCTCAATTAGGTGAGCAAATTATGCCGTATTTCGGCCGCCATCCAGTAAAACAGTTCATCCTCCTCCTCTCACTACTCTGTTATTTCTACCCTTGGCTTGAAATGGCTTAATTTTCACCCCTTAGAAGTGACTGACATCAACCAAAAGCTTCGCGGCACAACTAGACCCCAAATTTCAACCCCAAAAACCCCAAAAACTAGAGCCAATATACCAAATTTCATCGAAATCGGTCCATGGTACCTAACTAAGGAAAAGTGACGGACGGACGCAAAAATTTTTATTCGATTTTCGTATTCTACGTACCTTGAAACGTAAACCAACAAATTTTGAGGGGGGGTTAAAAAAAATTTATGGTCGATTCCAAAGGTTCAAAATTCATAATAATAAACCAAAAGTGAAATTTCAGTCACTCCAAACTACTTCGTATGTCTGTCTTTTACCCCCAATTGGTCGCTAAACGTGCCATCGAATTAAAAATGTTGAAAAAGTGATGAACCCCCGGATGATTTCCGCTTAGAGCCTAATGGCTAAAATGTGACATACCTTGAAAAGGTTTTTGCTCCCTCTCCCTCTTTATCTTTCTTCCACTGTAATATTTAAGATACCTCCTTATTCATAATAACATCAGGTTGTCAAGCATATTTGTCGTCAAGCATATGATAAATCATAGCGCTACTTTCCTGTCGCTTTTTGACATTTCATGTCTTTGCTATGGCACACAACCAAATTTTCGTTATGTAACGTTACGTTACGTGACGAAATATGCTCAATGATTATTATGATTCGTAGAAGTGAGGTAGGTAGGTACCTATATGATTATAGCTGAAATTTGGCTAGGTATATGATTATTATGATTTGGATGGTAGACTCCTTAGGACGTGAACAATAAGGTGCACAGGGTTTTGATCAGCTGAGTGGCTCCTGAAGCTAACTTCTTTCCTATCAACCCTAGGAAGCTGAAATTTGGCTGGTAGCCTCCAATTGGTGCTAAAACCCGTGAACAATATGGTGCACAGGGTTTTGATCAGCTGAGTGGCTCTTGAAGCTAACTTCTTTCCTATCAACCGTAGGAAACTGAAATTTGGCTGGTAGCCTCCTTAGGACGTGAACAATAAGGTGCAGAGGGTTTTGATCAACTGAGTGGCTCCTGAAGCTAACTTATTTCCTATCAACTGTGGAAAGCTGAAATTTGGCTGGTAGCCTCCTTAGGACATGAACAATAAGGTGTACAGGGTCTTGATCAGCAGAGTGGCTCCTGAAGCTAACTTCTTCCCTATCAACCGTAGGAAGCTGAAATTTGGCTGGTAGCCTCCTTAGGACGTGAACAATACATAAGGTGCAGAGGGTTTTGATCAACTGAGTGGCTCCTGAAGCTAACTTCTTCCCTATCAACCGTAGGAAACTGAAATTTGGCTGGTAGCCTCCTTAGGACGTGAACAATAAGGTGCAGAGGGTTTTGATCAACTGAGTGGCTCCTGAAGCTAACTTCTTCCCTATCAACCCTAGGAAGCTGAAATTTGGCTGGTAGCCTCCAATTGGTGCTAAAACCCGTGAACAATATGGTGCACAGGGTTTTGATCAGCTGAGTGGCTCTTGAAGCTAACTTCTTTCCTATCAACCGTAGGAAACTGAAATTTGGCTGGTAGCCTCCTTAGGACGTGAACAATAAGGTGCAGAGGGTTTTGATCAACTGAGTGGCTCCTGAAGCTAACTTATTTCCTATCAACTGTGGAAAGCTGAAATTTGGCTGGTAGCCTCCTTAGGACATGAACAATAAGGTGTACAGGGTCTTGATCAGCAGAGTGGCTCCTGAAGCTAACTTCTTCCCTATCAACCGTAGGAAGCTGAAATTTGGCTGGTAGCCTCCTTAGGACGTGAACAATACATAAGGTGCAGAGGGTTTTGATCAACTGAGTGGCTCCTGAAGCTAACTTCTTCCCTATCAACCGTAGGAAACTGAAATTTGGCTGGTAGCCTCCTTAGGACGTGAACAATAAGGTGCAGAGGGTTTTGATCAACTGAGTGGCTCCTGAAGCTAACTTATTTCCTATCAACTGTGGAAAGCTGAAATTTGGCTGGTAGCCTCCTTAGGACATGAACAATAAGGTGTACAGGGTCTTGATCAGCAGAGTGGCTCCTGAAGCTAACTTCTTCCCTATCAACCGTAGGAAGCTGAAATTTGGCTGGTAGCCTCCTTAGGACGTGAACAATACATAAGGTGCAGAGGGTTTTGATCAACTGAGTGGCTCCTGAAGCTAACTTCTTCCCTATCAACCGTAGGAAACTGAAATTTGGCTGGTAGCCTCCTTAGGACGTGAACAATAAGGTGCAGAGGGTTTTGATCAACTGAGTGGCTCCTGAAGCTAACTTCTTCCCTATCAACCCTAGGAAGCTGAAATTTGGCTGGTAGCCTCCAATTGGTGCTAAAACCCGTGAACAATATGGTGCACAGGGTTTTGATCAGCTGAGTGGCTCTTGAAGCTAACTTCTTTCCTATCAACCGTAGGAAACTGAAATTTGGCTGGTAGCCTCCTTAGGACGTGAACAATAAGGTGCAGAGGGTTTTGATCAACTGAGTGGCTCCTGAAGCTAACTTATTTCCTATCAACTGTGGAAAGCTGAAATTTGGCTGGTAGCCTCCTTAGGACATGAACAATAAGGTGTACAGGGTCTTGATCAGCAGAGTGGCTCCTGAAGCTAACTTCTTCCCTATCAACCGTAGGAAACTGAAATTTGGCTGGTAGCCTCCTTAGGACGTGAACAATACATAAGGTGCAGAGGGTTTTGATCAACTGAGTGGCTCCTGAAGCTAACTTCTTCCCTATCAACCGTAGGAAACTGAAATTTGGCTGGTAGCCTCCTTAGGACGTGAACAATAAGGTGCAGAGGGTCTTGATCAGCAGAGTGGCTCCTGAAGCTAACTTCTTCCCTATCAACCGTAGGAAGCTGAAATTTGGCTGGTAGCCTCCAATTGGTGCTAAAACCCGTGAACAATATGGTGCACAGGGTTTTGATCAGCTGAGTGGCTCTTGAAGCTAACTTCTTCCCTATCAACCGTAGGAAACTGAAATTTGGCTGGTAGCCTCCTTAGGACGTGAACAATAAGGTGCAGAGGGTCTTGATCAGCAGAGTGGCTCCTGAAGCTAACTTCTTCCCTATCAACCGTAGGAAGCTGAAATTTGGCTGGTAGCCTCCAATTGGTGCTAAAACCCGTGAACAATATGGTGCACAGGGTTTTGATCAGCTGAGTGGCTCTTGAAGCTAACTTCTTTCCTATCAACCGTAGGAAACTGAAATTTGGCTGGTAGCCTCCTTAGGACGTGAACAATACATAAGGTGCAGAGGGTTTTGATCAACTGAGTGGCTCCTGAAGCTAACTTCTTCCCTTTCAACCCTAGGAAGCTGAAATTTGGCTGGTAGCCTCCAATTGGTGCTAAAACCCGTGAACAATATGGTGCACAGGGTTTTGATCAGCTGAGTGGCTCTTGAAGCTAACTTCTTTCCTATCAACCGTAGGAAACTGAAATTTGGCTGGTAGCCTCCTTAGGACGTGAACAATAAGGTGCAGAGGGTTTTGATCAACTGAGTGGCTCCTGAAGCTAACTTATTTCCTATCAACTGTGGAAAGCTGAAATTTGGCTGGTAGCCTCCTTAGGACATGAACAATAAGGTGTACAGGGTCTTGATCAGCAGAGTGGCTCCTGAAGCTAACTTCTTCCCTATCAACCGTAGGAAGCTGAAATTTGGCTGGTAGCCTCCTTATGACGTGAACAATACATAAGGTGCAGAGGGTTTTGATCAACTGAGTGGCTCCTGAAGCTAACTTCTTCCCTATCAACCGTAGGAAACTGACATTTGGCTGGTAGCCTCCTTAGGACGTGAACAATAAGGTGCAGAGGGTTTTGATCAACTGAGTGGCTCCTGAAGCTAACTTCTTCCCTATCAACCGTAGGAAACTGAAATTTGGCTGGTAGCCTCCTTAGGACGTGAACAATAAGGTGCAGAGGGTTTTGATCAACTGAGTGGCTCCTAAAGCTAACTTCTTCCCTATCAACCGTAGGAAACTGAAATTTGGCTGGTAGCCTCCTTAGGACGTGAACAATAAGGTGCAGAGGGTTTTGATCAACTGAGTGGCTCCTGAAGCTAACTTCTTCCCTATCAACCGTAGGAAGCTGAAATTTGGCTGGTAGCCTCCTTAGGACGTGAACAATAAGTTGTATAGGGTCTTGATCAGCTGAGTGGCTACTGAAGCTAACTTCTTTCCTATCAACCGTAGGAAGCTGAAATTTGTCTCGTTAGGACATGAACAACAACGCTACTGGAGTAGGTGATGTAGTCTGGCTCGAATACACAGAAGAAAATGTCCCAATGTGTTGCAGACTCGTATGCAAGCATTTATGATTCTTAGAAGTGAGGTAGTTAGGTACCTATATGATTATAGCTCCTAAACTTTTCCATTTAGGTTTGTAAACAAATCCATGTCAACCTTACATTTTTGTTTTCTTTATATTGAAAAAAATGTAATTCACAGAGGAAGACAAGATTGCTAGAAGATGGAAGGGAAGAAGGAGGGAGGGGAAAGACATGAAATGTCCTAATGCGTTGCAGACTTGTATGCAAGCGTTCACTTCTTTCACGAATACAAAGCTTCCCTACCTTCGGTAGTGAGGAAGCAAAAGTGAAAAACTTACCGGTGTTTTCTTCATATTGGATGGTTGGTGATTTTGTAGACGAGTGATCTATATCGACGATGTTATGGCAACATGTCCTATCAAGTTTGGGGCAACTTTTCAGGAGACACAAAAAACTGTTACTGTCGATTTTTCCTGTCGTTTTTCGGCGGGGGGTCCCATCGCTAAAACCTTTTCAAGGTTAAAAAGTGAAAATTTCGTTTTTGGAAGATATTTTTTCATCCTTAAAAAATGAAACTAATGCTTCCGCTACCTTAGTAGACTCGGAAGCAAAATGAGGAATTTCACGTTCATGATACAGTTTGATTTGGAACCGTCGGCAGAAACACGAATAGGAACTTTGTGAAGTAGGTAGAGAATAATTATTATTCTTTCGCAGCTCATTATGGAGCGTCAACAAAGAAAATTATGCAAATTAATACACAATGGTTATCATTTGTCGGTATAGACCATCTTAGTAGGTTCCCAAAAAGATACCTAAATGTCCTATTATTGTAACATTTTATTCAAAATCGCGCTTTTTCTCTTTCTTTTCAACTCCAGTAGGTACAACGAAGTTATCTAGGTAACAATTTTCAATCAGTTTACTTAAATTTTGCTTTGGAGTTTACCAAAGGCATAAAACGGGCGCACTGTATTCAATCTTAACCCTAATTAGGACATAGTACCGTTAGTGTCACCGAAAACATATCAGGAACTCCACAGCTGTCCCAAGGTAAACAATATTAAATTGCAATTTTAAATTTACAGGACAACGGAATTTTTTGTGTGCTATTTCAAGTCTCAAAATAGAGTTATGACAAAAATCTATAAGGAAATCTAAAAAAATTTTTTTTTGCAAAATTCTCGTCTTTTTTTACTTTTAATAACTTAGAAAAGATGGTTCAAAAAATTCAGCTCTGTCCGTTAGTTTTTAAACTGCAATTAAAAACTAGTTAATTTGGTGACACCTTGAGACAGCTGAGGAATTCCTAAGATGTTTTCGGTGACACTAATGACACCTTGGTCCAAATAGGGTTGAAAGGTGAAAACATCCATTCCATTTCACGTTTAGACCTCCTGAACAATAATTTCAGCAAATCATAATAACGAGCAAAACTACACGATCTTACAAATCACAGTACGATTTCGAATGAATTTTCAGGGATTGTGCGTGTTGGGGAGTGGATGGTTCCCTATGAATAAACAGCGATAGCAGTCTCTGTGCGAGAATGAAGTTGAAGAGTAACTTCAACGCTCGTTATCCGATTTCGATGACATTTCTAGACGTTGTGGTTGGTTTTCTATTAATTTCCAGGTCAGATTTGCCGAACACAAATTGTTGCCGATGGTTGGAGCGTAAATTGTCCCTAACCGATTTAATTCTTTTCACATTAACCCTTAATTTCCCACTTGTTCAAAAAATTGTGTTTCAGGATATTTTTCAAGATTTTGGTGTATTTTGGCCAACCAGTGCCATGGAATTGCTAGTTTTGATCGGGATTAATGTGAAGTTTCTTAACCCTTTAGCGTTCCTTGGTACAACTGTTGTACCAAGGTAGAAGCAGTTTGAATTTTGGCGTGTTTTTCGTTCCATTCCTTCTCAATAGGGTGCAGCATCATGGGAAAAATGGTAGCATCTCTTAGCTCCGCCTATATGTCGAGATATTGCAAAAGTGGGTGTTTTGCGGTACTACTGTTGTACCAAGGAACGCTAACGACGAAGTTTTTTTGCTGTTGTTTTTTATTCAAACCAAAACATTACGCGGTGACGTCCACACGGATGAATTTCGTCTTCTATTCGAGGTACGTAATTTTTCTGTAGCTATTCAAGCATCCATAACGAAAGCATAACACTGGAATCGTGTACTCGCAACGATGTTATTGAAGTTTTTCGGGGCGGGCGCCCCAAGATTTCTCACTTGAGATTGGATGCGTCGCATACCAACGCAACAAGTCCTTTTGAAATGTTGTTTGCTGTCGAATTTTTCATATTGCTTCCTCACTACCGAAGGTAGGGAAGCTTTGTATTCGTGAAAGAAGTGAAAAAAAAATGTCCTCCAAAATCAAAATTTCCACTTGCTTTTTGCGTTTTAGAGCTTCCCGAACAATTTTGGTTCCGTGTCTGTCTGTCTGTCTGTCGGTCAGTCTGTGGTCAATCCTTGTCCCGGGCAAAACTATACTAACCTGTGGTCCGATTTTGATGAAATTTTCAGGGATTGTGCGGGTTAGGTCCTAGACGGTACCCTATCAATACAGCACCTTCGGACCAATAGGAGCGAGTGCGCATGCGCAAACGTCAATTTCCTGGAACCTCGGTTTCTCGGTTTCTAATGAACCGATTTTGCTCAAATTTGGAGGTTAGTTAGGGACTAACTTCTAAGAGACACCCTATAAGTTTCAATCAAATTGGTCAAGCAATAGCCGCTGCGCATGCGCGAACTTTAAATTTATTGTTACAACCAAAACTCCGCAACTATTCAACCAATTTCGATGAAATTTTCAGGGATTGTGTGGGTTAGGTCCTAGACGGTGGACCGCTAAATAAAATTCTACGTTGAAAATACAAAATATTATAAACTATAATACCTTATAAAAATTATAAAAATATTATAAACATTAATACCTGCAACCCTATCCCGCATATTATCGCCAATATTTTGGTATTCAATAACTCTTTGAATCATAATTTTTTCGCCAACTGATTCTATACGTCCATGAGTGTGTTGTGATCAGCGACCTCTTCGCATTTCTGTCCATTCGCTTCCTTAGCTCAGTGGTAACGAGCTCCGACTCAGAAGTGTAAATATAGTTTAGTCGGACGATAGGAGATCGATCCCCGGTCGAGGGAAGTTAATTTTTGATGATTCAACAATGTGGCGCAGTCGCACCGGACACGAAACGTCTCCTCAGCATTTCTCAGAGAAACATTAATTCATTTAAAAGATTGGGTCATCAAAACAACTCCCTCTCGAGACACGAGTCGAGCCACCGCCTATTCGGACAAACGTTGAGGTCAGCAGATCCCCCGCCCCGTCAATAAGGAAGAATAACAAAAACTCCGAAGCCAGTCAAAAATAGCGCGTTCTCACTGGGTTGGAAAACGCCGGCCAAAGCTGCCCCTCACCTTCCTGACGTAGGTAACGGAGTACCTCAGATTTCCTAATGGGGGGGGAGATGTTGTGATCAGCGACCTCTTCGCATTTCTGTCCATTCGCTTCCTTAGCTCAGTGGTAACGAGCTCCGACTCAGAAGTGTAAATATAGTTTAGTCGGACGATAGGAGATCGATCCCCGGTCGAGGGAAGTTAATTTTTGATGATTCAACAATGTGGCGCAGTCGCACCGGACACGAAACGTCTCCTCAGCATTTCTCAGAGAAACATTAATTCATTTAAAAGATTGGGTCATCAAAACAACTCCCTCTCGAGACACGAGTCGAGCCACCGCCTATTCGGACAAACGTTGAGGTCAGCAGATCCCCCGCCCCGTCAATAAGGAAGAATAACAAAAACTCCGAAGCCAGTCAAAAATAGCGCGTTCTCACTGGGTTGGAAAACGCCGGCCAAAGCTGCCCCTCACCTTCCTGACGTAGGTAACGGAGTACCTCAGATTTCCTAATGGGGGGGGAGATGTTGTGATCAGCGACCTCTTCGCATTTCTGTCCATTCGCTTCCTTAGCTCAGTGGTAACGAGCTCCGACTCAGAAGTGTAAATATAGTTTAGTCGGACGATAGGAGATCGATCCCCGGTCGAGGGAAGTTAATTTTTGATGATTCAACAAGTGAGTACAATGAGTGAGGAAGCTATACTGCCCACCCAACTTGGCAGACGTTGTTTTATATTGATTGAAAGCAAGATCATCCAGAATAAACTCAAATTACGATCATTCCCTGATTACCTTTTACTGGTACAAATGTTGTACCAAGGAACATCATGGCCGAAAAGTGCACCTGGTGGTCCTTGGTACACATGCTGTACCATACCATTTTATGGCGCGTGAACCATTTTTTTTTTTCGCAAAAAAGGCTGAAATATTGTTAATAGATCCATAAAGACCCGACTAGATCGGAAAAAAAAAATTTCCCATGACGCCCGAGTTTTGCCCGCTAAAGGGTTAATTTGATGAAAACTGGTTGGTATATTTTCACGGAACCAGCAGCTTTTTATTCTGAAACAAATGAAAACTAAAATGACAAATAAACTAAAATTGTTAGCCTAATAAGACCTCCCCCTTCAGTAGTATCTTAAGATCATACCTACCTCTACCATGAACTGGGGGGCAGTAAAGATCAGTTTCATGAATTAGTTCGGATATATGACAACTATTCTGACGGATATAATTTTAAATCTTACAGAAAAACAACCCAAGATGTTGATGAAATAAGAGTTGTGGCTGGAAGCATCCAAGAATAGCGGAAAATTTCGATTTTTCAATGGTGTATTTTTGGATATCTTAAGAGTCAGAGGGTTGGATGGTGTATTGTATAAACAACAGTTGAAGTATCAACGTAGCCACAAGAATATAGTTCTTTTTGAATGAATTAGTTCTTTCTCAGTCGGTCGACTTTCGTTCCGGGTCAGTATTTGGCTAAATCGAAGGGGCTAAAAGTTTTACTTAAATTGGAAATTTTAAAAATTCATTAGTCACGGCCCTAGGGAATTGAATAACTGAAATATGTTGAAAACACCCCACACACTGTTAGCGAATTTTCTAGGAAAACTAAGCTATTGCAATGGCCTCAGAATTTTTAGAATGGACTTTTTCGCAAAATTTTTTCACTGACATCCGTTTGGAACATTATGAAACGATCCCTGAAGTTTTTCCAAAATCATGTGTGTGTCATTCCGCACGATTATTTGAGTAATAATTACTCAAGTTATTATTAACACTAACACTAAACAATAATTGTTGTTACGAACATGTTGGCGAAAACTTCAAATTTTTTGTTTCAACTAAAATAATTATTAAAACTTCAATAATTATTATTGTTTAGCAAAAAATTTGAATGGTTGAACAGTGTTGTAGAATGCTTAAAAAATTGGACTTCCGAAAAGATACTTCAGGACATTAGGGGTTAACTTGATATATCCATTGAGCATTCACAAACGTAAACATGTACTCCTCATAACCATCAATCTCCTTTTAAGTTGTCCTATTCGGAGAAAACTAACTGGAAGTTCTGATCATCTTTTATGTGTATAGGACCATTTTCATTCAATCATGTTACTTGGGCAATAAAAATTAGGAATTTTTTCCGATTTGTTTAAAATTGATTTTTGCTAAAATATTATTATTTCGCTTCGACAACCTGTTCTAATATTCCCGAACCCGTAAACCTAATCAAATTAGAGCAACAATGACTCAATGATGAACTCTAAGCTGGAACTTGAGGTAACTTTTTGGTGCCAAATTACTGCCAAATTGTTTGGTGCCAAATAGAAACGAAATTATCGCGTACACGATGTAAGCTATGTGCCACGTCCACGTGGCACACTTTTTTTTACTGCGAAATCAGGTAACTTGTACGTATTCGACCTACAGAGAAGATAAACTTACTGCAGGTGGTTAGTGGGCATGACCCAAAGATTGCAACATCCAGACTCCAACTTCCCTGTTGCCCAATGCAACGGGGTTACACTGGCGACATACGCCTGTTTACACGTCACAATATAATCAGTTTTCTACTCGCAATTGCAACAACCTCCATTTGCAAACGATTATGTGAGTAACGTAAAAAAATATGAGAGCGAACAGAGCTCTCAACCACCACCATTTTCACGAAGCGAATACGGTCGATGTTTTTCAAAACAAGATACACACTGGCATGATTTGAAATCAATACACTACAAAAAATACTTACGTTTATTGAATTATAGGAGCGCTGTGTTCTGTGTGTAGATGGAACTTCAAATTTACGAAAACACTTGGATGTAAACAGAAAAATATTGACCCCGACACGAAACGCAAAAGGCCTCCCGAAGGCTCACGAACCGCACTCCACCACGATTGTCGCGCAACTGGATTTTTCAAGACGTTCAGCAGAGTAGTTCTTCAATTATCCGCCAGAGAGCTCTCTTTTATGTTCAGCTTGTTCTAGAAACCCTTTCATGAGGATTTTAAAAATATTTCACTCATCTTTAAAGAGAAAATATATATTTACGAAAGGAATTACGGTAATAACTTTATTAACCGAGTTGGTGAGAAAAAATCATGAGGGATCGAAAAACGGATGCAGCGCTACTTACGGCCAACGTTCAAAGCTAGTTTGGCGGGCGCGGGAAGTGGAGACTTCTTACTCATTATGTAAGCATTTTATTGTAATTCGTGGTATATTTGTATTATTCTTTAATGCTGGTTAACACGTACAATAGTGGGGAAATCATTGTGGAAATCTGTGGATATTCCCCGAGACAGAAACTTTTTTCGGTGAAATATGTGCATGATTTTCGTGTTTTTTCGACTCCTTGTGAGGTATTGAATCGGTTGTAACAGAAAAAACGTCCTCATTTCCGTTGTTTTCTCTCAGGGGATCCATGGTGCACCTTGCATTCTCTGGGATTTGACTGAATATGCAAATCAGCCGCACTTAGTATTATTTCCTTGAACATTGAAAAGCAAGTAAATCGCTATGCCACCTTAATGTCTAAATCATCAACTTACAGTGATAAATGGATCACTTTGGAATACTTTGAAAACTTGATTTTTGGGAATGAATCGATTTCGATGAAACCACCACGTGATTCTAAGGAGGAAAAACCTCTACAATACGAACTAACTAAATGCCTGCCTGCTTAAAACTTGATTTTGGTTTATTATTTTCAATAGTAAGGACTGCGGGACCATCAATCGCTTAACGATGATAATTAATAACCTAATTAACAATAATAATTAACCATTTCTTCGTCAATTTAATGTAATGGTGAATTTTCTTTGCACAGCGATGGCCGAGAGATTTGAATTATTTCTGAAAAACCCACCTCTACAATGCCTGTGCGCTTATGACTAGGAGTATCCAAATTTCACTTACCGTGTTCTTTGCGAGTAGTGGAACGAGTCGGCAAATAACGGCGATGGTTCCGTTGAATAGGTATCCCTTCGGGGATTACCGAAAAATGTTTACCTTCGTCTAACTTGATATTTGGTAAGTATTCTTCCTTTAAGACCTCTTTTACCTTTCCCGTTATTGTGTAATAATTTATATTTTTGCTTTTAATAACTTTTCTTTCTGTTACAGGTTCTTCGAGATTCAACAAGTCTAAGTTAAGTACTTTCAAGTTCGTTTCTACGTTAATGACTCTACTCTGGTTCTCACTACGATCCTCAAGGTAAGTATTCTCAGGTAAGTATTTACTGTTAACTCTATTCCGCACCAGGAAATTGATCGGGGAGTATGCCAATAACAACCACAACGTATGCAAACGAAAAAGGAATCCTGTTTAATTAAGCAGGTAAGTATTTAATAGAAAAATAATAAAAGGAACAATTAATACTTCAATTGGGACTAAGATACCCTTACTAATATTTATGTATCGAATTTAGTAACTGAGGGCCCTGATGGGGATAACCTCCAAAGTATGGACCATGTGGTGTTTCGGACCTAGTGGAACATGAAAAATAACAAGTGTGGGCCACGTGGTGTTTCGAAACCTAATGGAACATGAAAATAACAAGTCCTTTGGACAACGAGTAAAGTTAATAGGAATCAAAATACCTAGGAGGAACAAATTGAATGGTATTTACAAGAGTATTTGATTTACCAGTATTGGTTTTGAGAGAGAATCCGTTGGGTGTGGTCCTTTGGAATGCAGGGGTTGGCAGTCTTGAGTCTTCAGGAGGGCGTATTCGTGCAATGATAGTCTCTAGAGATCAACTGCTGGCTGTTAATGTTCAATCGGTGGGCTCTAATGTTCAAGGTGGGCTCTAAATGTTCAAATTCACTGACTATACTGACTTCACTGACGTTACGGAACACTGTTTCCTTCCTCCAGAACCCGGCCTCTAGGGTGGGCTCTAATACAAAAGTTTTGTGGGTGGTGAGTGGCTCAATCATGACACGACTGAGGCCTCGCGCTCGCCTCGCCCCAGCCGTGCCCTTCCTCCCTCCGCTCTTCCCCCTCCTGACTACCTCCTGGCGCTGGCCCGGCCGGTGCTGCCGCCTGGTGGTGTGCTCACGACTTCTACTTCCACACCTTCGGCTTCGCATGGAAGGCTCCTTCGGAGTTTCAGCTTCGGGATCGCCGGTGGTGGAAGCCCTTGTGACGGCTCGTCACAATAAGATACCTAGTTTTCGATTTTTAAAAACGAATGACCGAGACTATGATGAGACGAATGACCATTTCCGAGCAAATGTATCGTAAAATGTAAAATCCCTCTCCACCCATCTACCCGTAGTCTTCAGAAGCGGTTCTTGGGGCCATTGTAGGTAGGTTCTTGTCTTCTATGCTCCGTAAGATAGATGAATGAATCAGAAACACGAGTGTGAATCTCACATGAACGTTCAATGTCGGAAGACAAATGTCTAAATATCACCTACATCTTTAGTTCATATTTTCTCCGCTAGGGATAGTGTTTGGACTCTAGTATCTTGTTTATGGAAGGATACCAAGTTGTGCACCGACCTGACTCTCACCTTCCATTGTTAACGCCTCCCTCTTTGTTCCCGCTTCACATCAACCATTTTTCTTACCCGTAAGTCGTATTGGGAGCTCGAATGGGAGACGCCGTCCGAACATTTGCCGCATTTTTCACCCCCCCCCCCCCCCCCCCACGTTTCTGCTAAGTCTCGGCAATTCAAGTTTCGCGAACCGGAGTGATTATCTCGCGGTCTACCTTCCTGCCAGAAGAACGGAAGCACGTAACGCCAGCCGGCCGGCTGCCACGCTAGGTCTCGAGCACACAGGTGAATCCCTCATCAAATTATTATATTCCTCTGCTTCATCCATATTTCCTTTACAGCTTGGTATCAGGGATTTTCTCTTTCTTATATTTCAAATCAACGTTATTAAAGTTGCTTTTCTCCATCTCTTAATAAATGTAGAATCGGTCTTTCAATTTCACAATTACAGTCCATTATAAATTTATCATTCTCCGGACCGAACAGATAGTAAAGCATTTTTCCCTTGAATCAGCTGCATCGCATTATCTCAAGCTCTACCAAAATAGATAACTGAGCTTATCTCATCTGATTCAAAGGAAAAACGCTTTATAATCCCTAGCGGAGGATTCATGAACTAATGCTGTAGGTGTGATTTAGTCGCTCGTTGTCGGAAGTGAGACAAATTTCTGCTGTTTTTTTCTTCTCGTAGAGTTTCAAGTCACTCATTTGTGCTTCCAAGAATCAAATATTGCTAAATAGTAAGTAGTATTATTGAAAAAGCCGCGTTCTATGCAGGCGGGTGATTTATACGGTAAAATAAACCATTGTGTAATCATTTGCTGCGTTTTTTACATTTTGCTCGTAATTAGCGACCAAAAAATCACTTTTGTTTAGGTATCTCCTTAATTGTAATATGAGTACCAGAAGGAATTTCAAGCTTAAAACTATTCGATTAGTGCTTGACTTCATGAAGCCACTCTGCAGGGTTGGCACCAAAGTTCGTCTTTGGCCAAAAACTCGCGAACTCTAACCGGGTCACCGCAGTCCTGGAACTCGTGGTTCTTCGTTGGCATTCCATTAGTTGTGCACTACATCGCTAAATCGTAGAAATGTATAATAAACCTAAATTTAAAAAAAAGTTTTAATAGATTTTTGATTTTAATTTTTTGTGTGACATCATTGTAATCTGTGTCGAGTAATCCCCATCAGGCTTTCCTCAGACTTGGTTTCACCTCTCACCTCCTACTTCACGCTCTAGGGAACCATCTTGTATTTCTGATCAAGCTTTTACATACAGTAGATAGCAATGGCATCACATGATAACCTCGTATCTCACCCGCCTGTAATTCAATTTTTAGCGATAAGAAACCATGGTTATCAGTGACGCTCAGCCCTCTTGATCAAAACCGAGGTTATCATTTAGGGCGTTAGAGAGCAGAAAATGCAATTCCCGCTAAAAATTGAATTACAGGTGGGTGGGATACGAGGTTTTCATTCAGAGAATCCAAAAAAAAAACCATTTTGGCCAAAAATTGAGATACGAGGTTATCATGTGATGCCATCGATAGGTACATACGTACTCTAGTCTCTAGTCAGAATGCTCGTTTCGTCACCAATTTTCATGGTATTTTAAAAAAATATGCTATTTGAAAACTGACATTTTGGCGCAGTTTTTAGGCTACGCGCATGTAATTGCACGCTGGATTTCAGAGGTTCAATGTACTTTTAAAAACAACCCTTTTTCAAAAGTTCGTGAGTTTGCTTTGTAGAGTGATTTTTGTCATTCGCACAATTTCTTAAATTGTGAGCTACAAAATTTGGTTTAGTACTAAAAATATAGGAAATTTGGCGTTTTACTGAGACAAGGCCGAAAAGAGGATAAGAATTTTAAAAGTTAACTAAAAAAAACTCTAGGAGGCACTTTTTGTAGCAAATTAGTTGTAGATTACCTGGGTGTAGTAATGCGCACCTCATCGTGTACACCCTGCATATTATTTTCCATCGATTGACCAAACCAGCCGATTATTCTTTGCTAGTCGTTCTTCAGCACGTCACAATCACTCACGTGAACATCGATACAGAGAATAATCGATTTTGTTCGTACTAGGCATATGAATATTAGTAATCCTCATTCAGTTCAAACTTCGTCAATCCTCTATAAAATAGGTATCTCAATCACATCAATGAGCTAAAACTTCACTTTTCTATTTTGTATTAATGGATACCTACATCCTAACATTTGTATCAACATTTTGCTAAGCAAGACTGTTATTTTCGATACGAAACTTACAAAACACACTCATCAAACAACACGAACAAATTTGAAAAATTTTAACGCCAAGGTAGATTACTGGTAAAACCATGGAAAAATGCACACATTTCTTAAGTTAGTTTTTTTATTTGTCTTAAAATACTTTTTACAAACAAAATTGTCGTTCTAAAGCTAAAAATTCGTTGAATACAAATTTCAAGCGCGTTAGAAAATCGGAGGGAAGGCGAGAGAATATCAGGAAGGTTATACAAACTGGCAGGAACTGACGATGTTTCTTTTTCTTTTGTAATAAAAACTTTTTTAGACCTAAATAAAATAATATAAGTTATTATTTTGACTCCTTTCGTACCGTATTTACAAGGGTGCCTTCTTAAGATGAGTTCAGACTTAAACGTTTTTTTCTTTTCCTGAAACAAAAAAAAAGTGATGAATTCAAATGGTACTGATTCGGTACTAGGCATTTCCTTGGAACGTGTTACGTCCAGTTAATGATCACGTGTGATTTTCATTTGTTCAAATTAATCATGTGGTGTTTCGGATTAATAAAAATGCCTCTTGTGATCTCGAATTCGTTCGAGTACGTGACTTATCATTTCCAATAGTTCTGTATAATTTGTGGGGAAATAGAATAGGTGTATATCGGGCGGTTGGGATTACAACACATGGCATCCCTTGTGGGGAGGATGGTGGGAACGTGTGGTTTGGATGATCAAGGAGCTGTTGAGGAGGAATCTGGGACAAGCGGCGCTCACTTATGAAGAGCTGACAACCGTCATCTGTGACATCGAGGCGGTGATCAACGCTTGGCCTCTCACATGCGTCGTGGAAGAGGCAGAGGAGCTACAACCGATCTCCCCGAAGCTCTTCATTCAAGACATCAAGTCAACAGAGACACCTGATTTCGACACTGTGGATGCAAAACTATTGTGTTATCGTGCGAGATACCTGGAATTGTTGCGAGAAGTTTTGCGAGATCGTTTCAAGTCAGAGTACCTCGCAGAACTGATTCAAAGACCAACCAAGAGAACCAAGGACGTTGAGGTCGGTGACGTGGTCCTTGTTGAGGTAGATTCAGTCAAGAGAGTCAGGTGGCCACTAGGTATAGTCACTAAACTAAAACCTGGAAGGGACGGACTACATTGCGTCGCAGAGGTGAAAACTTGCAAGACTGTGCTCACTAGGCCAGTGCACTCTACCCTCTGGAGATCACGGCACAGGATGTGACCAGCATGTGGAGAGCTCAACCGTCAAGCTTTCCTTCTGGTAGTTCGGAGGATGTTACATCCAGTTGATGATGTAACATGTGTAGTTGAGATTAATTTTTTTTGTTCAAATTGAATCATGTGGAGTTTGAAATCATAAAATTTCACTTGTGATCCCGAATTCGTTCGAGTATGTGGCTTATTTATCATTTCCAATACTTCTCTATAATTCGTGGAGAAATAGAAAGGTATTGGTGTATGTCGGGTGGTTGGGATTACAACAGAATGGTTCCAATGGTTATGGTGACATAGATGCAACTGTTCCGAATTACTGGTACAGTTCCATTACTGGTACTGCTTACAGAACCATGCTAAGTAGTCCAGAAGATCCCTTCCCAGTCCAGAGCCGTTCCATGATACAATAGGTTTGTTCCAGCAAGGCGACCATGGTTGACCCACACAACTGGCGCATGCGCATTAGAACTAACCACTGTTCCAGCAAGACAATCTGCCCAACTTGGCGGTTCGACTGCTGTTCCAGCACATCGGCTTGGTTGACCGCATAGTCGCATGTGTTGACCATGGTCGACCCAAACCCGACTGCTTTGAGGAGTGCAGTTGCGAGCAATCAGTATTGGAAACCTCACACAAAAGAAACCTCTTTCTTAACCTTCTCATTTCAAAACGAGCTCCCACAGTTTTTTGGTTGATTCGAGTTTGAGTCATCAGACAGTACAAATGTGACAGTAGATGTGTTAATGGATTTTTTTCACCCTCCTGATGGAAGCACTTTTTTCAGAAACGTATGAAGCTTTAACCAACCCAATATCCTCAAATTTCCCGATCTCACAAAGGAAACCTTGAAATCTCATTACGCCCTCGTGAAGATAAAGTTGCACACTATTGTGACTATTCAATAATATTATACTTACCTATTTATATTTCGCTTCAGAGTCTACCAAGGTAGCGGAAGCATTGTTTTCACTTTTCGAGGTTGAATAAAAAATGTTCTCCAAAATCAAATTTTCACCCGCGTTTTACGTTTTAGACCTTCCTGAACAATTTTGGATTCGTGTCTATCTGTCATGAAATCCTTGTAACGGGCAAACCTATACGAAGTTATTGCCCGATTTCGTTGAAATTTTCAGGGATTGTGTGGGTTGGGGAGTAGATACAAGAACCTGTGAGGGTTGTGCGAGGTTCATAATGATTGAGGTTTTCAGATTAACTACTATGCATCGGATCATCTGTACTATTGGGTTACGGATAAGAGGAAGCTATGTGCCAAACCCACTTGGCAGACTTTTTTTCATGTTTCAAATTCAGAACTGTAATGATTCCTATCTCAAGAGCTAAGAGACAACATGTGATATGAAAATTTTGCTGGTTATCAGGTGAACGAAAAAACTCTTCTACTTTGCTAGATTTGGATCTGTACAATATTTTTTGCCATCCTCATCAAAGAAACAGTTTTTAGGAATTTTAAATGATTACAGGAATGAGAAAAGGTATTTCATGATGCATCCTAAGCGACAATATGAAGGACAAACTCAGAAGTAACGCGATTATTGACCAACTAGCAGTGGTTGAACCACGGTGATGGGCAAACATCAGTTATGCTACTTGGATTATTTGACACTTTGTAAAATATCCAAGCGTGTTTACCACTTCAAGCTGCTGTACCAATAAAAGAACTGGGCTGGTAAGGTTCCATAGTCCCAGTACTGACACACCTCTAAAGGAGCCCATACACTATATGATTTGTCTGCAGGCCATGGACTGCAGTCTGTGAAACTGAAGGTGTGCGGCCACAGGGCAGGCGAGGATTGGACGTGAGATTGGCGACAGGCATGGGACTGTCAGTCCACAATCTCAAGAGGGCTCCCCGCCACACATTATCAGTTGTTGGCCTGCCATCCAACCGCTACTATTGGCCTTGGGCCGCCTGCAGGCCTTGGACATAATAGTGTGTGTGTGCAAGCGAGGACTTCATCATACGTCCGCCTGCAGGCAGTTGACTGATAGTGTATGTTGCTCTGCAATTTTGGCTGGACGTTTGCCCGTTGAGGCGACGGCCTGCAGACAAATTTTATAGTGTATGGGGCGCTTAAGAAGCCAGCCAACTGTTGAATAATGTTTTTGAATCAACATTGAATCAATGAATTGATTCCAACTACTCTCTTAAAGTGTGATACAAACAATGTTTCCTCATTGTTTGAGTTATAGATTTTAACTTATATATTTTACCTCGGACTTTTATGTGATATTTCCAGGCCGTTCTGTTTTAATCTAACTATAGTCTAATATACCACAAGCATTCAATGGTTAGTTTTACAGAAATTTCTTTCCCAGTAGTTTCCTTTTTTTATTTAATCAAATCTAGCGAGATCAAAGGTATTTGTGATCATAGTTAAATTTCCTTCAAGAATCGCGATTTTCGATTTCATCTTTCCAGTTTAAGCAGAAAAGCCTGATCATTGACAGGGACCATACCCGGTCATTACTACAAGTGTACTGTCCAGCTGCAATGAAAGGGCTATCATCCTCCTTCTTCATCTTATCGAAAAAAAAACTGATTTTGAACTTCCAAAAAGTTCCTTAGAACGTTCAATCAACAAATAGTTATTATACAGTAGGTACAACATTGACTAGTATTGACTAATCAAAGATTGGTAGGTAATGAAAAATATGAAAATATAGAAAGTTTCTAAAAGAGAATAAGAAGAAGACGTTGGAGATTCCTTTCATTGTGGGTGCTCTAGCTGTAGGTAATTATTTACGTGATCCACTTACAATATTGATACTGTTGTTTAATCGTCTCCCGAAAGGGCGTAGCACCTGACTTTGGGATGGAGGCCGTTGACTAGAGCACAATGACAGTCTACTTCTTCATTTGACTCTTTGATGATGGTCTTCGCCAGCCGCTCGGCTGTGAGTCGGATGAAATCACCGCCTTTGCCCGCCGCCTGGGCCTTCTTCCAGTTGTTGGATGGGACTACGATACCGCTCACCTGAATCCAAACAAAATAAATTAGGTTTTGCGACGATTCGCTCTGGTTTCCAGAAACTATACAATCATAGATCCTATGACGTTATTTATTATTATATCTTTTCATTCTTTTATACAGATAATTGCTTTATATTGCAGATAAGACTTTTGAAAAGAGTCCAACAATTTTGGCAGATATTTAATACTTTTTCTTCAGGAGGGTCGTTTCCAATCACTTTTATTCGTGGAGAGCTTTCGACGTCCCTCTGGTTGTCACTGTCAATCCAACAGCAAGAGGACAAGATTTCTGTGAGGTGTACACGCATCCATTACTCCGGATAACCAGTTATCTGGATTAGTGGCTGCGTTTACACCACAGAAATCTTGTTCTCTTGCTGTTGAATTGACAATGAAAACCAATGGGACGTCGAAAGCTCTCCACGAATAAAAGTGATTGAGGCAGATATTTAGTAGGCATTTTGAGTTTTTTGATTTTTGTCACATTAGGACGAATCAATTTAATTTGATTTGAAATATGAAACGTAGAAAATCAGTAAAATTTTCTTTCCGTTGACTTTTACCAAGCTGTTTTATGGAAAATTCTTGCGAGAGGACACAGACATATTTTTAATGAAATATTATTGGTACATATGCGTTAAATACTTACATCAGCACTAAGCACGCAGTAGTCGTTTGCATAATCCACATCACCTTCGTGTTTTTTGCCGTCAAGAGTCGTGGCTGATTTATCATCGAACGCTAAAATCATAAAGACGTCGAAGTGTTACATAAAGAGCACATTTTAAAGTGAAGGATTTTCATATTAAATTAAGTTTCTTTAGACGAAAGATTCGTACTGAACGATTTGAAATTGTTATCAGAACGTTATTTTCGAACAGATAGTAGTCCAAATCCAAACGAATTTGCCTTACCAATGATGTTGTCAGCTTGAACTCCTTCCAACTCGATATCTTCAACTGGGGTGATGAGGTTGTAGCTGGCTCCTTTCAGCTCGGCCAACAGAGTTGCTAAGAAAGCCTTGGCTGGTACCAACTGTTAAATGGTATAAAATAGAGGAAATTAAAAAGAAATTCGTAACAGTAACATATTGTTTTCAAAGACGATTGTGCAATTTTTGTACATCACATGAGGACTATCCATAGCAGTCGGCTCGCAGGATGATGCCCACTGCACTCCCAGCGCAGTCGAGGCTCGTAATATGAACTATGCCACTCCTTCACATTGGCAGGTGGTCGTGGAAGGATATAAGGCGTACAGAA
>CM019170.2:34250446-34566956 GCA_009739505.2 Apolygus lucorum | reverse complement strand
AGAACACAAGGGGAGGAAATTGTTCTCATGAAGCCTCAAAGTATTGACCATCCATGTCCAATTCGGAGAAAAATGAGGGCCACAGTGGCAATTAAACGAAAAGCTCAGGATGATATCAACACGACTCGAAGGATAGTTGGTAAAAAAAAAAAAAACTCCAAGTGTCTTTCCAAATCAAGCGATTGTGCCCAGTATTCACATGACACTTGAGTTGTATACACCGCCCTATTTCACCCTTCCATTTAGGCTTGCAGATCAGCTGATCTGACATGAACCACCAATGTGCGAGCCTTTCATTCTTTTTAGGACATCCCACAGAAAGACTTGGGCGTCCTTATGCGATTGATCTGAGGTAAAGTTTGAAGACACACAACAGAAACACAGAAAGCTCACTTTGGGAGGGAGTGCAGTGATGTCAGTGGTTCAGGGAGTGTTGTGGTATCTGGGAGTGCAGTGGTCTCCAACCGTCGGGGAGTGCAGTGGTCCCTTTTTCCAGACCTGGGAGTGCAATGGCTATACCCGCATCACTTAGACTACTTATTTCGCCTCTTTCGCTTCTGATTGCTAATAGCCAACTGGACCTCAATTTTAATGCAATTGGATGGTATGTAAGTAGCATAGAAGGTCTGGCAAGCAACGGAAATGGGTGCTATGGATGCCATCTTCACGGATCCTGCGCTTTGTGACCAACAGGGGAAGTTAGGTGGCGGGCAAATAGAAGGTATTTTCCAGCCACCTGTTCAGGACAAGTACGCATGTGCGGTTGGGGAACGTCAAGAAAGGTCATTGATCAATCAACCAATTTTGGGACTTGCTCGGGACACCTTGTTCTGCAGTCCCGAGCTTCCCAACCTGAACCCAAGTCTTAGGAGTAGGTGGTCCTGGGGCAGCAACCTCCTTAAATTCATAACCTGCCTCATTCAAAGATATTCTCAGTCAACAACCTCTCTCAGCCAAGGAAATAAATAATTTGTCGGAACTTACCAATTAAGAGGTGAGTAGCAAGGCTTTCCGTGAACACCAATGACGGCTTTAGCAGCATGTGGTCTGAAGTCGAATTGAGGGCGACGTCTTCATAGGCAGAAGCCAAAGAAGTGGTACCTACAGGAAAGAAGAATTTTAATTTTCAAGAGGAAGGTTCTTAGGTAGATACTCACATTATTGGTCTGTTCGGAGAAGCAGTCCAGAACCAAACCGGAACTGGAAAGGGAAGGGGATAGAGGCACTTGGACTCCTCTGAGCTTCTCCAAACCCCTCCAACCGTTCAGGACTGCTTCTCCGAAAAAACCTTAAATCATAACGGGAGGAAACGAATAAAAGAATATAATATTCGTTTGTACCAGAGTTTCGATGAGCTGTGGAAATGGCGAGTGCTACTTTGTCTTCAGTAGTCACGTTCTTGTCGATCGGTCTTTCCGTCCATTGGATGTTGATGTCTTTTCCATCGTAAATTGGTTGCCATTAGAGGTGTGCCATTCTGGCCACCTGCTGCTTGGTGAGAAAGTGAGCACTGAGACTTGAACATCACTGAAATGGACAAATAGAGTGAGAAACGGTGTTAAGGCTATGATAACTCCATACTTTAGTTGAATGGTGGAACACTAATGTAGCAACCATGCACTTGTCGGCGCCATTTGATCATTTGGTTATCTAGGGGAAGGATCTTGGAGTCCTGGCAGGGAAGTTGAACTTAGGCAGAAAAACGGATCATCTACCCAATGAGTACCTAATACAAACTGATGAGTAGCTTCTTTCGTATATGTTAATCTGAAGTAAGACGATCAGTTGATTATATTGAGACAGGGATTGCCACAGTATAGAGCTTGAAGATGTACCTCTACTCAACAGTAACTGCCAAGTTTGTTGAAATGATACCAAACGTATCAACAAAAAAATGAGGTACTATACACAATCCAATTATGGTAAAAATAATCACCTGCAGCCCTTCTTGTCGAGTTCAGGTTTCAGAGCAGCGAGGAGAGGATTGACCAAGTTTTCGAAGGTCTCTTTGTTATCTTGGGTTGATTCCAAAACCAGAACAATGTCAGCCGCCTTGCCAACGTCCACATCTTCAGAACTCCACAGTTCGAGATCTTTGTCACCAAGCTTGCACTTGACTGGAGACAAAGAGTGAGAATTAGTCCTCTAATCAATTCTGATGGAGGTGGAAGAGATTTTGCCAATATTGAAATCGAAAATGATCCATGAGACGGATCGAGGAGAATTCTAGGGGGCAGCAAATAAATTGTAGTAGACCATAGAATCCATGATTGGCTTCCTGGCACCCCGTTGCGGGCCCTCCTCCATAGTATTGCCAAAACAAATTATATTATCGTAGTACTGAGGATGAAATGTGAACATTACCGCATTCAGTAGGTAGCGTGAGGAAGAAAGCACC
Source organism: Apolygus lucorum (assembly GCA_009739505.2). Lineage (NCBI taxonomy): Eukaryota > Metazoa > Arthropoda > Insecta > Hemiptera > Miridae > Apolygus > Apolygus lucorum. The sequence goes on along the minus strand of CM019170.2, from coordinate 34,564,558 downwards.
CTTGGTTCGGGCAAAGAAGACATATGACTTGGCAACCTCACAAGCGACAATTTGCTTCATGTCAGCAGGAGCAGAGTTGACTGAGTGATCACAAACAGACCTCCAAGGTTCGGTGTCGGCCCAAGGTTACCTGTAAATTAGACAATAAAGCTGGAGGGTAAGACTACTAAGTTCCATCAAGTAAGTCAAAACCACACTACACATTCAACAAATAATAATTGATTAAAGACAATACTATCGATAAATTGAATATTTATTGGATTCAGCTGGTGACAGTGACTCCTCAGCTTTGGCAAATTCACTCACCAATGAGGATTTCAGGATCTTTGCCAAAGAGTTCTGTGCACTCTTGTTGACGGGATTCAGGATGAGGAGCAGCGCTAGCGGCAAACCAGGACTGGTCTTCCAAGCAGTAGTCAAGGCGCTGGGTCAGCAGCAACCTAAATGATTGGAGGCATTATTAATGGGGAGATTGACAGTAGACTTAAGGACTACATGATTATAATAGCACTATTGTAACTAACTGAAACTAATTTTAATGAACTCTGAATAAAATCCTTCTTCAGGAAGCCTCTTGGTTATTAAAAACCTCCAAAAGTGAAGATGAAGAAATAAAACAAGAGTAAGACCCATACTAGGTAGCACTAATCAACTTACTTCACCATTGGGCAACAGCAGATCGTCGTATTGTTCGTAGTTCAAGTTACCCAGAAGACCGCGAACTCTATTGAAGTAGAATCCAGAGACTTCAACTTGGCAAGCAGCTAGAAGGTGGTCACAGGTAATTCTGACTCCGGCGTTTGACTTGGCGAGGATTCCATTTGGCCTGTACCACGCTGAGAGTTCCTCCAATTGTACCGGGTAGTCAGTGGCTTTGCCGTTCACCAAAGGCTGAAACGATTTATATGAAAAATAAATTAGTAGTAACTACCGAGAATGGTTACTATGAACTACTATTTATTGAATTGGGTTCAAAAAGCATTAAATAAAACCAGGGTTGTGTTACCTTTCCGTTGCGAACAATACTGATGGATTCTTTGGCATTGGAGATGGTGATGGATCGAGGTACCAGGTGCCAGACCATTTGGCAGAGACGGAGAAGTTACCATCGAGGTAGTCTTGTGCAAGAACTACGCAGAGCCAGAGCCAGATGTGTCCAAGTGTCTACCATCGAAGGTGATGATTTGGCTTCCCCCAATGACTGCTCCAATTCCTGAGGGAAATAAACAAAACATAGAAATAAAGATCACTAGGAGTTCTAAAATTATGAAAATTTCGATAGCATGTTCGCTCCCTCTTCCTTCCTGTATAACTGAAGTTAAAATTATTAAGTTACAAGATAAGTTCACTGCAGTCGGACTATACAAATGCAGTCAGTACTATACAAAACTTGACGAAACACTGCCTGACCTTTGAACGGTGGAATGGAATGTTATCAAGGGATTCAGAAGTGAAGGACTCAAGGCTGACAATACTTCATAAACGGTGGGCACATCACGAGACAGTATCCAGTTGATGACGCTGATCCTCAATCCACCAGTAGGCAATCTCATCCATCTGGTCAATGGTAAGCTCCACTACAAAAAAGAACAGAATTATAGTGTAATGTTACAGAATAGGTTTTCTACTTGACTGTTATAAATATGGAGTTTGCAGTTCCTAGTTTGAGGATGAGAATACAAAATTGACGTCCTCAGTGTTGTATTTTGAGAGAAATATGGAAGTATCCGGATTACTCACAAGTTTGCTGGCTTTCAGCCAGATTGTTTAGGAATAAGTTCTGCGACCTTCTTGGCAATAGATCTTATTGCAGCTTCACCTTTAGTGGCCAATTCTTTACTGGCTTCTTCTGCATTGATGTTCTCTTTCTTCAACAACTGTAATAGAATACGGCGTGTTAAAAAATACAGTTAATCTCTTAGGTATGCGTGTACCTTTCAAGAGTGGTGGATCACTAATAGTTAATCATTAAATAAAACGTAATTGCTGCTCATGCTGATCTTAAAAGGTGGGTTCGTTTGAAAACGTATTCCTGATTGTCTGTTTCATGGATGCTATGCTGGCCTACCATATGACTGTACTGTTTGCAGATGGAAAGAATGCGGATGGTTTGGTGAGGTGTCCTTGTGTATTACAGTCCCAAAAACATCCTCCTTCTTCTACCTGCCACTCAAGCCATGAGGAAAATGAGACCGAGGTTGTTGACTACCGACCAATGATGAAAGTAGAATTTTTTTTCAATTTCAAATTTTTTTTCGTTTTCTGAACATGTCACTAAAATTACCAGAACTACCTTAATTTACCGTAAACATGTAAAAATAAGGGCACCGTTGGAAAGGGCGCCAAATTTCCCATTTTTCTACAAAAAATTATTTCCAGCAAAGGATGGTGCTTTTCAAAATTTAAAGGCAAATGAAGAGTAAACCTGAAAGGCAAGTGAACTCACAATCGAGATGGAATTCTTTCCTAACAATTGGCAGAGGGGGGGGGAGGGGCTCTCTAACTCATTATGACTCCAGCTCCTCAATGCCCAAATTACGAAGGTCTGAGATATGGAGGCTCGGCCCTTTCCCAGCCTGACTCACCAGGCTACCTAAGATTTGGAACAGGTAGTCGTCTATGTTAGCAGGTATCCCCTTTGAAAAATTGGCCAGCCGCATTCTTTCTATCTGCGAACAGTAGGTGTACCACAGAAACTCTTGCATTGAAACAGGAAGACGGGAGGAGCTCAATAGCTAAATGAGAAAAGTTAGGGTTAGCTGATAGGTACAAGTAATTATAATATTACTGTAATTACAAGTACTGTACCTTTCTAATGTAGACGTTGAGGAGCATCTAGGAAAGCTTCGCATTCAGGTGTGGCATGATGGCTTTCAAACCTCCAACCAGCTCCTCATACGCGTTCAAGGCTTCTTCAGGAATGTCGAGTTGTTTAATCTAAACCAGGAAAATACAAGTAAAGTAAGAGAACAAAAACATCTCAGTTTGAATTTTGGAATTGGTTGCCGTCCTGTCGTCGAGGACGTTATAGATGTCTTCCAAAGTGAAGATCAGAATTGGTTCTGATGATTTCGACCATGGCTACTTAGTGCCTCACCCCCTAAAGTAGAGAGGGTTTCACCAACGGCCCAACTCGAAAAATTATCTGAATCTGAGATCCCGATTTCCAAATAATTTCGGAAACCAGATCATTTAACCAGTTAACGGCCGTTGGTGGAAAAATACAATATTTTCATAGCTTTAAACCAAAAATATTACATTTCTTTAATGTATGCAGAATTATTCTGAGTTGCAAACTATCATCACCTCGTTGATCTTCTCCTTGATCATTTCAACAATAGGTAGTTCCTTGAGTTGCTCAGTGGCTCCGTCAACGAATTTCTTCAGCTCATCTTGGATAGAGAAAGCTAGCTTGGAAAACTGCTTTCCGAATTCTGAAATTAATAAATGTTATAATTAGATGGTAGGAAAACATATTGAATAGAGTCTAGTAGAACAATATAACTTGAGTTGAGCTAGTATAAAAAACCTTGATATTCTGATCAAAAATCGAAATTTCACCAGTGTTTGTCCTACCATGGATGAAATCAGTGACAGCCTTAACGTATTCCTGGATATCAGCTTCGTGTTTCTTGATAATATCCAAGACGGCGTCCGAGATCTTTGATGGACAGTTGTACGATCTCTTCAGCGACTTCCACGACCATGTTGGTTATCCTCTTGATGACTCCTGGATCTTCGGGGACACTTCCTTCGCGATGGCGCCACCTTTTTTGATAGCTTCTTGAACGAGAGAGGCAATCGTTTGGGCGAATTTAACAATTTCCTCGAGAACATCAGCAACTTGTCCAGCGACTTTACCGAGGCTTTGTTTCCTGAAACAGATAAAAGGCACTTATAGAAGATACTTCTCCAGGGTTAATGGAAATAGGCTATGTTGGTTCAGCTTCAAAGCGATAAAGAAGACAAAAAAAAAAAAAAACTCTTCGCTTCTTAATTAGGTAAAGAAAGATACGTCGAACGAAGGCCACGAGTAAAGAGCTCAGAACAAATTTTTCTAATCCGAGGACAGCTGATCACTCGTTGGGGACTTTAGAAAGACGAAAAACCCTAACCTTAATCGGTTCATTTTTCACTAATATTGTACATACTTCGCATGTCACCATTTGTAGAATGTAAGAACAAAAATACAAGTAGAGCTACTAATAGAGAAATACAAATAGAGCTTAAACTGGTGGTGTTGATGTAGTCATCATGAATGCCTCTGAAATAAGTACTCTTTTAGCTCCATCTGAACGTCTTCTTCATAAGCCCGGCTCAAGTTGATTAGCTTCTTTCAAACGGTCGCTCTACCACAAGTTTCCAGGCTTCATGGCACCCCTTACTGTCTTGCTAAACTTCGATTTTTATGACTTACCATCTAGGAAAGAAGTACACAAGTTGCTAACTGAATGATTATTAAACTAACTCGCACTCATACTTACAGAGTTTTAACAAGTTCGTTGAGGGATTCTTCGGAGATAAGTTCTTCTCGGATTTGTTTGAGTTGGCCCCTTGATGTGTTCACCAGCAGCTGTTAAATCTGGAACGCCCTCGCCGAGACATTCGAGGATTTCACGACTTCAGCCCTCTGCTTACCGATGACGTCGATGAACCTCTTCTCAAGTGTTTTCAGAGCCTTGGTTGAAGCGTCGGCCACACAATGCTGTACAAATTAGAATTAGCAATCAGAGGACATGCTATAACCATTAATACATTTTAGGGAATGAACTGGAATGGAGGAATCTAGAAGCAAGTAGGGATGTACTAAGGTGGTCAACGGGTGAATTTTGTTTTCATTAAAATCTCACGATTAATGGGGTATTTCAGTCAATTTTTAATTTTTTTTTTTTCAAAAGAGTACGGCTCAGGAATAACGGTAATCAGGTCTGTTCGTCGAGAAATGTTTTTAAAAAATCAGAGAAGCTAAGGAAAGTTGAAGATTTGAATGGTGTGTGACTAGCCAACTGTCTTTGAAAAAAGTATCCATGCACAGAGAAGAGATGAAACCCTTGGAGGACCTCTTGGATACTACAAAATACTACTCACACACGCGCGCGGCATAAGTTGTGTGTGCGTTAAGGGAGGCCCGCCTTTTTTTCAAACGTGTGATCTCTTTAATTAATTTTCTACCACATGTTATAGTATCATTGGGCTTAAAGTTGGAGTACCTATATAGGTTTTCAAGGGTGCTGAATCCAAATTTGAGGTCGAAAACCTGAATTTCCGACCCACCGAAATACCCCATTGTAGAACAATGCTCAGCCAATCCATCCATCCATCCATTCCATTCGAGGCCAATTAATTTTCCCTATTTTTTGGTTGTGAAGGGGTCTCCTATCTATTCCTCAGCAAGGACCTCGAAGAAAACTACCATAAACCTACCACTTACCCTCCCCATAATATAACAACAAGTGTTAGAGCAATCCCCGCTTCTCCCACTATACTAATCAAGAAACTGATTGGCCTCACATTACCATGGCGTTGGAGAAATAATATCAAAAAATCTTACCCAAACAGATTTTAAAATTTCGATGTCGTAGTTGTATTTGGATTTCAAGAAGTTAGCTTCATCGAGTTGAACATTGAGTTCAGCAGCTGCTTTACCATCGATGGTGAGTTTCACAATGCCGTCCTTTCCACCTTAGCGCCAGCTTCAATTTCGATAGTCTTTCCATCTGAAAATTGAATCGGAAAATATTTTGATGGTTCAATTTTCAAAACTCGAGGTGAATTACATAAATAAAAAATGTATTAAAGTAAACGAAGGAGTGGGTGGTGTTGATTCCTCAGGATTATGAACTAAGAACGAACACAATATAAAAGCTTTCACTACTCATTATATTGAACTATAGCGGATGAACAAGGATAATGTTGTATAATGGTATAGGAGCACGGAGCAACATGGCGGGCATCAGTTTCGAGGGAGGTTAACCCAACGATTTTAATGGCCGCGGCTACTATTCTGCACAATAAAGCTCTGATTGTTTAATAGTAGATCTATTTCTTATTGTTAATCCTTTCGTTCCAGTGCTGGTCTATTATTATTAAGTGTGAATACTCAACAGTACCATGATAGGAGCTAATGAAATTAATATTGGACTCAGCCCCCTAGTGGTGTAACTATGAACCAACCGTGCTGTGGTTGGCAGCACTAACTTTGGTCTCCCGCCTAGAATAGGAAGGAAGTCCAAACAGGTGGTCTAAAATCAAAAAATTAAACTTACCGAGAACCATGGTGTTGACAAGGTGGTTGTTATCCAGGTTATACTTAAGTGACTCTTTGTACTTCAATCCAGCTATTCCAACATTGACGAGGTAGTTCATTTCTTTTTGTTGCGAGTCAATATTGACGTCCAGTTCTCCAAGTACACCTTCAGGGGCCTTAACCTGCAATATAAACAACTCGATTAAGAAAAGACAACCCTTCAGTGATTGCTAGTATGGCAGAATGAATAGTGACTTTTACCTTGGCAACAATCTTCTTAGGACTGCCTTCGAATGAAGCGGTCGCTTCACGTTTGGCTCCGGTAGAGTCCTTATAGCTGATGGTTTCGGACCAAGTGGCTTGCATGACGTCGGTTTTTACAACCCACCTTGAGTCGTAACCAATGTCCAAGTTGCATCCCTATAAATGGAATTTATTGTTCATTTTTCTTCATAATGAAGAGCATTCTCAATAATAACTCATATTGGGTCCATTATTCTGAAGCCAACAAACTTGAAACACTTGATCTGTTCGGAGAAGCAGTCTGGAACCAGTTCAGAGCCAAACCTGAACTGGAAAGGGGAGGGGATAGAGGCGCTTGGACTCCTCCGGGCTTCTCCAAACCCCTCTGAACCGTTCAGGACTGCTTCTCCGAACATACCTATTATTAAAAGAAATTTATAATTTGGAAAATAATAAATTCCATGTTAGCCATACCTCACTCTTCACGCTACCGGTTCTGTGCAGGGTGTAGCTCTTGCCTTCGCTATTGCGACCAGATTTGAAGGCCAAGACAATCTTTTGATTAGGTTTTCTGAAGATGTCCACGACGAGGTCACTTTCCATTTTGCCCAGTTTATCGTTGACGGAAGCTTTACCTTTAATGATTAAATCCTGCGAAAAGCGCAAGCAACATTTAGTTTTAAGTAAAAGATGCAGAGGCCATATCGTCTAGGCAATGTTTTATGGTAGACACATTTTATCAGTAACAGAAGGACGTATAGAAGACAAAGCGTAAAATTTCCGTTAATCATACCTTTTTAAGAGCAGGGATGGTGAGCTTGGTTTCACCAGTAATAACGTTGTTGTCATTGCTCCTTGAAACATCAACATTGGCGATGAAGCAAAGTTTGTCGTTCTTCTCCTTATTCAACCAAACGTCAGCCTCAAGCTTCAGGTTTCCGGTCTTGTCGCCTTTTTTGGTACCCGAGTATTGGAGTTCAGCACCAACGGTTCTCTTGGGAAGAGACACGATGACTCCTATGGAATTCAAACAAATTGATTGAAAGATAATAGAGAAAACTTAGCAACTTGCACACAACGAGGTTTTTTTTTCCTCAAGACTTACCAGCTTGGTTTTCATGGACGTAAGCGTTGTATTTTATCTTCTCTGAGTCAGACCACTGAAGTTCAATGTTTTGATCTTGGACAAGCCCATTCCGTTTGTAGGAGTATTTGTACGACACGTCGTGGTATTTGGGATCGATCACGGAAAAGTCGATTTGGGCAGAAGAGCTCTGTTCGAATTCTTCAACACCTAGTCGCATAACATCGTAATAAATTAGTTATTTCTTTCACAATATAACGACATCTTAGACAGTCAATTTCAAAGTAATACGACCAAAAAGATGACTTTTCAACTCACTCATTTTGGAAATTTTGCTCTTGATGAAAGCCTTGGAGCATTTTCCAGCTTCTTTGCAGTAGGTCCTCTCCCACAGGAACTCTTCTGGTGTGCGCAGAATGTTCACGGATGCCTTGCGGCTACCAGCGTCAAGATTGAACAAGAACTGGAGTACAATTCAATTGATTAAAATCGGGAACATATCGACGTAGAATAGCAAAAATGGCTTTCAGATGGAACGGATTTAAGTATTTGAGAAGCTTTCAACGTAGGTAACTAATAAATATAATTTTTATGCGAACCTTGTCTCCTTCAGCGAGTTCTTCATACGTGGCCACATAAGAAAGAGGGTATGATTTTCCTTCAATGTCCACTTCACCTTTACCGGATACAGTCTTGGTCTTTCCTTCAATTTTTCTTTCGTAGTTGGCACTGAAAAAGGTTATAAGTATTCATCAACGCAGATATTGCGATAATGGGGAATTTGCCTCAATTTTAGATTCTGGAATTTCAAGTTAAATCCTGTAACAGGGTCCTAAATAACTTTTAAAACCTGGAATACCCAAGGGGAAAAAATTACCGTAGTAGAAAATGCTCAAACAAGTGAAGCCTCTTCAAAAAAAGACCGCAAAAATCGAGGGATGTGGAGGAATATCGGTTACATCATCTGTCAAGTTTGCCACAGTGAAAACTCGGTTTGGGCCCTCAGGATTGGATCTGGAAACGGTGGCAACACTGATTGTGTTGAATCTTTGGTCCTTGTGACGAAAAAATGCCACAGGAAATTGGAGAGTGGTTTTGAAGTGGCTACCAAAGAAAACTGTCATCATTGACGCACCCCTTCATGAAACACAGTTTTTTCTTCTTTACCATAACGATTTTTCACTTGAAATATCGACAAATCAGGACTAATACACGGACTCACGTTGATTCTTTGTTTACATAACATTTCTCGCAGATAACCCCAGAGACATGGGCTCTCATGGAGCTGATTGGTTGAAAAACTCATGACGTTTCAACGTGGCTACCCCATGAACAGATTGCCGCTACATTTAACATTTCCATCTTCCTTAAATTCTCAAAATTTGTTGGATGCTCTTTCGAGCAGCACACTATGGTTTTTTTTCCATATCAGTAAACCCTCTTTTGAAAAAAAAAATTAAAAAATGTAAGGCGAATTTCCCATTGTATATATTTCTTGAGCAGAGTTGCAATTTATTTTCTTTATAATATAAAGATATATTATATCTAGTACACAAAAATACTTGATTTTTCATATTTATTTCACTATAAAAATAATATTACTTACTTTCCAGAAACGTATGGCTTGTCGTCCTTCTTCACAGAGAAACTGACCTTCTTTCCGTCTTTAACGTTCACGTCAATATCAAGTTTCTTGTGTTCTGGGAGCTCGAGGTTGGATTTGATTGAGAGGTTTTCGATGCTGCCCAAGTCAGCTTCATTGCGGACGGCAATAGCTCCGCCGTTGTTACTCCATTTTGCTTTCATTTCGGTAATCCAATGCTTCTCTCCCTGTAAACAAGTTTATCGTAACAAGCAGAGGTCAACCAAACAGGAAAAGGGGATTTTAATTGGGAGATACCTTTGATAAGGCGACTACGGCATTTACCTTTTTGTCGTTCTTGAAGTACAGTTTGGACTGTCCATTAGGATGGTCAACATTGATGTCAACAAGAGGGTGTTCCTTGTCCAACTCAATCTTGGAAGTTGCAACAATCTTCTTGTCGCCGCTGGCCAGAGATAGATCGGTCTCCCATCCTTTGCCTTCTTTAATGATCTATCAAAGAAACAACTCAATTGGTAAGTCAATGGGCCTTATTACTCCTAACAGTAATCTATAGTACGAATGCGGAGTTAATAGAGAGTTTTTGGCAACCACTAACGGGCCCGTGGAACCTCTTCACAAAGCACAGAGTTTGCGGGTGACGGTGGATTTGCCTCCCAACATCAGCGGGTGACAATGAAAGGGTGCCCCAGACAGTCACCCGTTCCTAGAGGCCCACCGTGACGAGCGCCTCCATCCCCCCCCCCCCAGTCCAAAGTTAACGGGCTTCCTCCTTCAACTGGGTACCATCCTCTGTTGCTCGAGCTAGTTTCCTACTAACGGGGCCCGTGAGATTTTGGCACCAAAAATTCTCTATTTTCACTTGAGTCTACGTAAGTAAAAGATTCAACCTTGTTCTTGAAAGCCAAGTCTGATTTTCCATGATCGGGAGTGATAGCTGTGGCGTGGGCTCCAACTACGCTGCCGTCCTTGTTGCTGTCCCATTTGGCGTTCAAATCAGCAGTTTTGCCTTCCCATGCAAGATTAGCTGTGGCGTCAGCTTTTAATCCTTCCTTACTGAAATTACAACGGTTGACCGCTAATATAGATACATACAACAACGTAATAAGCAAGATAGTACTATGAACTAATCGACTGCTGAAATTTCAACTGATTTCTGCACTAATTTCATCGATGAGGCAACCTATTGCCTTCTTCAGGGCTTGCGATGCAAAGTAGTACAAAAAAGCAACAAAAGTAAAACAAGATTCTTTAAAATGGTAACTTACGAAGACATATGGGCAGCACCAGTGAGCTTCCTCTTGGCTAGAGCGTTGGTTTCCCACTCAGCCGAGTATCTGAGTCCATTGTCCTCACAGATTCCTTCCAGTTCAGCCTTGATGAATTTGTCTTCGTTCCACTGAAGATTCTGACTTGTTTTAAGCTGTAACGTCAAAATGAGTTATCACTTTCAGTGTTGTTAATAGAATACAGATCATCATGATGAATACCAATGGAATGAATCTATCTACGAGTATCTTGAAGAGTTATTTGATGAGACAGAGAGCCAATTATAAAGGAAAGCTCTCTCATCTGTCATTTGGTGGCTAGAAGAGCAGCTCAATTCAGACAGTGAATTGGCAGTCGACTCACTTTAAAGAATCGCTCTTCTTAACACTTAAGAATTATAAACTGGCGAAAATTGGACACATTAATTTACCTTATTGTGTTTGTTTTCTCCAGGAGTAAGGTCGATTATATTGGTTGTGGAGTATTTCAATGATTTAACTACTGAGCCTTCGGGTAGCTTGGCAGACAGGTCGCCGGCAATGGTGGTACCAGCGATTTTACCGTTCGATTCCAGAGACAAGTCGGATCCGAGAGTCACAGACAATTTGTAGTTGAGAGGAGGGAGGACGCTGTCATCAATAATGTCAGCAACATCTCCATCAAACAGCTTGTCAGATACTTCAGACTCTAATTTAACCGTGAGGGGTTTTTCAATCAGCGAACCACTTGAGCCAACCTGCGACAATAAAAAACCGTTAATCCTTTTATTCGAATTTAAAAAAAAAATAGAATCATGGTAGTTCAAGACGTACCTCTCCCTTGACTGTCCATTTCTTTCCACTGTCCTTGGGCACCTTCTTGGCCGACACGTGGAGAATAGCATCTCTTTTGTCAGGAGCAACGTACGACAGAGTCACTTGTGTGTCAAATTTGATAGGATCTACGTCGATGTTCTTTCCAACAATTTTCAAGCTCATGTCGCGGGGTCCTTTTCCAGGCTCTTGGAGAGTGAGACCGTACACAGATTCCGCTTGGCCTCCTTCCAAGTCCCAACTGTCTGAGCCTTTGCCGACGAATTTGTACCCGCTTGGAAGAATAATCTGCGGTCAAGAAACGTTAAAATAAGGATGATGGATGACAAAAACGGTAGAGATGAAAATTAATTAAGGAAAACACAATTTACATCAGTTCATATATCTCACCTCAATTTCTCCAGAGTCTGATCCCTTTTGTGGAACTTTGCCAGACTTGATTTCCTTGCCAGTGATCAGATACTTTCCGTTTACGATGGTTTTGGAACCGTCGAGAGTGATGGTATTCCTGGATAATGAAAACAATTGAAATTATGTGGTCTTCGAAGAATCATCTGACACATACCAGCTAAAATTGTGGTGAAACAGTGGAAGTATTGATGGAGTTTACTCACTTAGACGTTATGCCTTCGTTGTCTCCAGAAAGTCTAGCTGAGTCAGTTTGAATCTTCAGGGATTTTGAAGGGTTTTTGGTGTCCCAACAGAGATCAATGAAACCGGATACTTTTTGGTCTTTCATAACCAAATCGGCCTTACCGTTCGCCTGAAAAACAGGATTGCAATAGAAGTTTTTGAAATTCAACAATCAAAGGGGTTCCCTTTAAAGCAGGGCGAATTTAATGAATTCACTAAAAATGTACAAAAGTACTTACTTTTCGGTCAGATTTGGGAAGATCGAGTTTTGCATTGGCTTTGAGGTTGGCTCCGTCATAGCTGAATTCGCCATTAGTGTCGATGTAGCCCAGCAACTTGAGTTTGTAAGCACCAGAGGGTTTGTCAGACTTTTTGCAGTGACCATTAGCATCCACGTACACCTTGCCACCAGCTGAAGCCTTGAAGTGACCTTTGCATTCGGATTTGGTCGTTTTCAATCCAGTCTTGATGCTGAGGAAATATTACGACCAGTATTGTGAATGACTTCCAGAAATACAACGCGAATTTGACGAAGGCTCAAAATCAAAACTCACTTCAAAAGTTTGGGTTCTTGGGGAAGCTTAGCTTCAGCATCAATTTGAAGGTCAACATCGTTTCCGAAGTTGTGTGTTACAGTTGCGGATAGTTCGTATTTCCCACCAGGCGTGATTTCAAGAACATTAGTGAACTTAGATTGAGTGGGTTTCAGCACTTTTCTTGAGGCGACTAAAGAAACGGAGTTACTCATAGCATCAGCCTAGGAGAGAAACAATATTTTTAATTGAAACATACATAGAATTTATCGACAATAATACCATTAGAATAATATTAGCATTATTAATAATACATATAATTTATTAACAATAATAAGTATAAAAGTAATAAATTAGATCTTACAGCAACTTCTACGTTGTAGTTTCCAGATTTCTTGGGGTCAGTTTCAGTCTGAGCTTTCACTCTGAGACCGCCTTTGTATTTGTCAGCTTGGGCTTTGACATTAGCTGATACGTATCCTGGCTTGATATCAAGGCCGACAGCTCCATCAACTTGGAAAAGTGGGTAAGTCACTGAAACAAAGTGTAAAAGATATTGTAACTGCCGATACTACATTGTTTGGTAATACAAAAATTCAATCATTCAAGTATGTGTAAATACTTTACCAACCTTGGGAGCCAAGAGACAGACTGCTCTGTTTGGCATCGCGGTTAAATTTGTTGACGAAAGAGATCTTGCTTTCTTTGGTGTTTGGATCAGGTCCGTGAGTAATGACCAATTTGTTTTCGTACTACGGAAAAATTAGGATTATTAGTTTTGACAACTACAAGTCAGCATCAACCACGTAGGAGCAATGTAGGTACTTACATTCAACTTATTTCCAATGTCTCCTTCTTTAGTTTGACTCAGGAGAACTGCGAAAGAAACATCCTTGTACTGGCTGGGAGACACGGCGAGTTTGAGCGACGATGTTTTGCCATCAGCAAGAACATGGCCGTTAATTTGAACGGAGTCTTCGCCAAAAGTAAACTTGTTCTCACCGTCAATACCATCTTTAGTTAGGGAGCCTTTACCGTCGAGAACCAAGGTGCCTTTTGGTGTAATGATAGATAGACCTTGGATAGTCCATTTCCTGCTGTAGGGTTGGTCTTCGATGTCGACCAAAACAACACCTGAGAACAGACCAAAAACTTTATTTTAGATTCTTATTGTCATCAGAACTGTTCAAATATCGAAGTCTGTACAATTTCTCATTCGACAATCTGGTTGAAAATTTAACTTTGGACAGTACCTGAAGCAGAAAAGGATTGCTGTTGTTCTTTGGCTGATCCTGGGCGTCTTCCGATGAGGATTGATTTAGCATTGGGTGCTTTGTACTCGAAAATTGGTTCAAGTTTAAGCTGCTTTCCGTTTTTGGTTTTCTTCGCTCCTGCCTTCAACAAATATTCAGCTTCATCGTGATTCAATTTAATCAGAGCTGTGAACTCGTGGTCGTTTTCAACAATAGAACCTGCGGGAATACATGGAGCGCATGTTAAAACACTGTGTTGCATTGAAAAATGGAGTAGGTATAAGTTGTACAGTGATTTAGTATGTACCATCCACTACTGCTTGAGTCCAAGGTGAATATATATTAAGTTTCGCATATTTCTTTGGTTTCAAAGCAGCATCCAAGGCGACAGAAAGTTTTCTATCCTGTTTGGAGCCAGGAGTGTCATACAGCACTTCGAAGTTTGCAGAACCTATAACAACAACAGAAGAACCATAAGAATAAATAATAGTCCTCGAAATTAGTGCTAATAGCAAAATCAATCAACTGTAGGCCAGTGGTCTTAATGGTTTACCTTCCTTAATCTGTTGGTAGATTTTGAAATGGTACTGGCTGAGACTTTCGTCAGCTTTCTCAATGGTCAGCGAAAGTTCAGAGGGGCCGTAAGCTGGGGAGAGTGATCTGGAACCTTCCCATGGCACGCTCACTTTTCCACAGAAGGTCAGGCCGATGATTTCAGACACTTGGTCGAAACAACCGTCATATGATTCCCTAAAACGGGATAGTAATAAGACTTATTGTAAAAAAAAGGAACTAAGAGACTTCCACAATGAACAAACGACTCCTCATTATGCATCAGTAAGAAATCCACAAGAGAGTGAATGTTTCTCTAACCTTTTAACGTCAAAAGACACGGGTTTGAGAGTCTCAGGTTTGCCATCTTCTTTGATGATAGTATTGATATCGGTCTTGACGGAAATGATTTCTTGCTTGTTGACTGGAAGGCCGACTTTGACATCAACTCCTCGTCCTTCAAGAACACGTACGATCAGATCGGTACCGGTTGAAGAGTGAACGTTGAGTGACACTCTGACACCAGTTTCAACAGCAATACCATCGATAGCCATTTCTCCTCTCACGTCGATAGCAGCGCTGCAATTAAATTAAAAATTTAGAAAACAGAGTACAATACTTTTCAAACACCACTCTGCAGTGGTAGAAAGTTTCAAACTCGCTAATTAGATACCACTGTGAGTATACCAGCTTCATTTCCTTCAGGTTAACAGAAGCTAAAGTACCAGAGAAGCTAAGTAGTATAAACCACCAGTGTTATAATATAGTCGTCAAACCAAAATTGACATCAGCCTACCTGGGAATCAACTGAAGCCTGAAGTCAGTGTCTGCGGGGTTCTTCAAAATTGCGGGCAGATCCATCTTCCCGTCAACCTTAACTCTGACAGCAGCAGATCCACGGGCCTTGAGACGGAGAGCGAGACCCAAACCAGTAGGGTAAGTGATGTCATGGTTGATGAAGGTCATGTGCCTTCTCAAGTCTTTCTGCGAGTTGAATAATAAGTGAGTACATTGATACAGCAATGTAACTGAAAGAAGGACTCAAGTGCAAGTATAATTGCCTACAAAAATACTTACGTCGAAGTCCTTAGCACCGCTGACGGCCTCATCAAGTTTACTGAAGATTTCATTGATGACTTTGTCAGGGTTGGTTTTTCCATCAGCAGAATGAAGTTTCAGCCATCCAATTTCGGCACCTAGCCTTTTAAGGGTGAGGTCGACATTGACGTCTGTGCCAGGATTGATCCCAAGTTTTACCTTTCAAAACAAGACGTTCGACAGGATGAAATTAATGACACCAACAACTATGATGAAAACAATGACACAAACAACTAATCAAAAAATATAAAAATGAAAATGAGTGGGTTTACTGCTCACCTTCTCAGCAATGGAGTTCAGTTCTGACCAACTAGCAGCTGATCTCTTGGGACGCATGACTTTTTCGTACCTATTGGCAATCTTATCCAAGATGTTGTTGGCGTAGGATTTGGTTTTAGAAACAATATCGTTTGGTTTGTTGGTGTTGGCGTAGCCTTTAGGGCCCACCAGGCTTTCAATGACACGTTCAACATTTTCAAGACGGGCATCCAACTGTAAAAACATTAAAGTTCAAGTGAACTTCGATCAACAGGCAGAAACTACATCGATAGGTCTGTTGATAGATACTAAAGATTGTCGGCAGAATGCGGAATCTTTGTAATCAAGGTAACTGAATTTTTAGTATTAAAACTATAATTAGAGACTATAATAAGATAGTTCTAAACTATAATTAGATAGTTCACCTCAATTAAATTGATAGCATGGCCGTAAAGTTGGGTAGTAAGATTGAGAGACAAGAAACGAGGAAGCCAAGACTGCTGGGAGTAGATGACATTGGATTCAGCAGAAGCACCAACGTTGAGGAGATCAAGGCTGTAGGACAGTTCGTGGTTTTGAGAGAATTTCCTTGTGTCGATGGGATACCTCTTGGATGAGATGATTCCTCCGAGATGGTGTTTAGCGTCAGCTTTGTCGGGGTTAGTCGAAGCCCTAATGTTCCTCAAGTGAGACACAACGAAACTTCCAACTGAAATAGAGAAAAACCTTCAGTTTTGCGAGAATTTCGTAAGAAAATGTGCCATTTTCTATCTAGATGCGTCACTTACCTTGCCGAGATTGATCTGAGTTAAGCACTGCTTTAACAGTTTCAGCAACTTTACCGCATGGGCAACCAACCAGTACAAGGTAAGCTTTGATTCTCAATTCTGAATCTTCACGAGGATCCTTGAAGACAGCGATAGCAGGATCTTTGACCTGGAAGCATTTGGGAGGTTTTTCAGTCGTAAAGATGCAGCAAATAGAAAATGAAATTAATGTTAGATCTCAAGTTCACCCAAATGGATCAACTAATGAAGGTAACCCACCTCAGATCTGTGAGGATCGGATTTCATTGTGTCAGCAACAGCAGAACGGATGCGGGTTGAAGCAGCCTTGTTGAGGAAACATTCGCCCAATTTTGCAGCTACATCTTTTGTAAGGTATTTCATGTTGGCTACACCCTTCAAACTGGATATCAGCTGCAAACAGAAGGTACGTATTAATAAAAAATAATTCCTTTACTTTAGAAACTTCATTACTAAGTATTTATTATTAAGGGAAAGAATGGAGAGCAATTCATTACCTGGTCTTCATCTTTATGGTTTTTGGGAAGGCAGCCTTTTTTGAGAAGGGGCTCAGCAAGTTTCTTCTGGAAAGCCTCAACTTCTGGCACATCGTGACATTTGTGTTCGGAACAGAATCTAGCTCCGAGGGTTCCCAGTCCGAGATAAGCAGCAGTAGGTGCGCTGCCATCCAAAAGAGGCTGAAAAGATGTTATTCACGTGAGTTAAAAAAATAAACAAGGTGCTGTCCAAAAAGATCATAAAAACTCTTCTCAAATGTGTGAATATTGTGAAGAATTCTCACCAGGGTAGCTGTAAGAGACGCTCTTGAAGCATGTTTCACAGCACCGAGCCTCAGATACCAAACGAAAAGATCCGCGCCGGATAACTCCTTTGACTTGATAAGCTCTGCAATAACTTCAACACTACTGGCACTCAAACTGCTATAGATGGCGTCCAACAATTGTTTCCTACAAGAAGAATTTCAATGAATTAGAAACATTTGTATTAATATCAGATGAATTGAATTGGTAGGAATGTACAAAGTTTGGATTTTCCACAGATATCAACGAATCAACTTACACAGCAAGATCTTTATCTTTGAACCCAGCGCCAGACTTGGCTTGGTTGTAAACGGTCAAGATTTCATTCTTGGGAGCTACGCTGACTGCGTTGACCAGCGATGAGAAGACGCGAGCATCCTCAGAATCGATTGAGCGGCTGTCACAGCCTTTCTTCAGCAGAGCGGTGATTTCGGAAGCAGTACCAGTGAATTCCCTTTCGTGCTCATTATCGAAGATCACAGGCTTGGCGACAGTGCACTTTCCAGCAGCTGAAATGTAAATGAAGTAAGCAGTAGTCCTCAACAATAATTTGGGACGGTCTCGTACTATGTTAGGCTGATCAATAATTTATAAAGCAATATCAATCTTCAAGACGTGATCTCAAATTATGCAACTGTTTAAAGTGCATTACATTTTCTTCAGGAAGAGGAATAAAAAGACATTTTGACACTAACAATGAATTGAAACCCCCTTCCATAGGTATTAGAGAAGATTGCTGATGAAATTTACACTCCAAGTTACTCGTCGAATTGGTTGGTATGGGAAAAACAATTTGAAAAGTTCGAAATACTTCACCCCTGGCAGAATCCTGATGAAATAGAATTAAAACTACCATAACTATGTTCGAAAATGTAAAAAGATGAACATACCTGGGAGGGCTTTAGCAGATGAACCAGTAAGAGCGAGCTTGGTGTTGACTACAATCTTTGTCTGGGGTTCAAGAGCAGAAGTGGGGTTGTACTCGTACACTTCTTGGCTTTCTGCTAACTTCAGTACACCGCCGTCGAACTTCTGAGTAACTTTCAATTCGCCAGAGAGCAAATGAGAGGTTTGAATGTCCTGGGGAAGGAAACCGCATCAATTAGAAGGAAAGTCAGTGCCCAAGTCATCAACATGCAATTCTTAGTCGATGAAATTATAGTTTGTTGCCAAAATACGTGGGTGACTTGAACTTACTGAGTTGGAGGAGTAACTGGGGATGGTGAAAGGAACATTGATTCCTTCACGATGTGAACATCTGGTCAAGTCCCTCGTCTTGGTAACAGTCAGAGAGCTGCCGGATTTGCTAGCGTCCAAATTAGTAGGGCAAACACCGAAGACGTCAACCTGGAATATATACAACGAATTAATACAAAATGTGGATACCAATTCAGAAATATAGAAATTTTTTCGCAAGAAACTAGCTACCATTTAAAAGGTGTATTCAGGATATGTTATGTACGTTATTTGCAGGGACTTAAGGAGAGCCAACATAGACATAAGTGATAACTTCAGAAAATAGAGAGTTCCTAGTAGGTTAGTTTCAGCTAAGATACAGCGCGCCATAGCTGAATCCTCCGCCATGTTTTCAATATGGCGCGCTGGATTGCTCCATAGTGACGTATTCTACCGTAATATTATGGCGCCAGATCGGATACCACACTGCTGCGCTGGATTGAGAGTGAGTGTGTAATACATCACGCTGTATCTAAGCTGAATCAAACCCACTAGGAACTCTGTAATGTGTCAGTTTTGGGAAATTTGTACGTACCTCAGTGAGTTCTGCACTTCCTTCTTTGGCAAGGGCGGCTTGGAGGAGAGAAACCACGGCCCTCTTGATGTTGAGGGAAGCGAAATGCTCCGATTCGTCCACACACAGCTCTTCCAACTTGCCTCCCTGGAGGCCGAACTTGGTCGGTGAAGATCCGATGGTCTTGTCGAGACTGTATTTCTACAAAAATTTACAGACTTTTAATTCAAGCGTCAAGTATTTTTATACCTGAAGTACGGTGAAACTGAAAGATCACCTAAATTAATGATTTGCAACAACCGCGGCAACTGATTAAGTTATTAATTTTTGAACTAATATAAAATGCTAACATTGTACGAGTATTTTAAGGTTATCTAAAGTGTTGATAAACTGATTTTGAGAGACAAAGAATAACAAAGAATAATTTTTATTAAACTTAGGTAGACTGCCAAATTGGTAATCAGCAGAATTGAATAATTCCATGATAGGAATATGGATGGCATCTATTTTACGGGTCCTATTTACTTAGAACTGACAAACTTTGAAAACAAAGCAAGACAATTAGTACTGTGATCAGAGGATAGGAAACCTTCAATAAACACAGTAAGTTTTATTTCTACTCTTCCAATATTGGACTACGTTAGTAGTGGAGCCACACAGAGGTTGGACTACGTATACAATTATTAGGTAGGTAAAGCCCTCACGCGGCCACTTTTCCAAGGCAAAGGTTAAGGGTGCTTTGCGGATACACTCAAGTACGATAGTTTGGACCCCCAAAATCAGGACAAGTGGTCGCGTGACGACAATAGGTACTTGGAAATGTAGACTTTATCACCTTAATGGATTCCTTAGTATGCGGTTGTCCAAACAGGGGTACCAATCCCTGGAAAGACATAGGGCTACCTCACTTATTAGTTAATGCAACAAAACCTCCACTTTTTATTTTAAAATCGTAACAATGCAGTAAGGATACTTGATACCAACCCGATAGAAGGGAGATCAACCAGTTATGATGAATGGATACATTTTCCAATTGCAAAGATATTATAGTCAAAGAATTTTTAAGGTTATGGGGACGACAAGTTTGAAAGAGGACCCGAGGGATGACAGATTCTCAATTTTCAAATTGATTCAAGTTTATCTCAACCAATCGAACATAGCTATAATGCCTGATAATGTCAAAAAATTTACATCAAATTTGTATTAAATTCTTTGAATTAATAAAATATCCAAGATTTTGAAGGGATATCGCGAAAAAATCAATTACGTTATGTTCATTTACTGATTCTGGGCGCATCAGGTATTTCAGATTGAAGTAAAGTTTATTACTTTCGGAGGAAATTCCTCAAAACTTTGACCATCCACTAACGCCATCTATTTTTTGAAGAGCACACTAAGAGGCCATCCACCATAGCCTTATTATAGAAATTGTGAGATAGTTGATGAAGAGGAATTCAAAGAGTTATACTAAATTCAATTAATTAATTAACAATGAAAGAACTAATTGATAACTAGAAGAACTAGATTAATTAATAAATAACTAGAAACTTGATAAATAACTTCAATCTAAGTCAATGAAAGAATTAAAACAAATGATAAAAACGTTCATTTCTTAAATTTTCAATATATTAAGTTTGCCCTTGTAGTATTAGACAGGGTTCAAATGTTTCATTCTGCCATCTAAATCGAAATGAAGTTGAATTCTTTTACCTTTCCATCTGGACCGGAAGTTTGAACTTTCGACAACGTGATGACGTTCTCGCAACCAGCGCCAGCGACGATTTCGACCTTAGCGTTCAGTCCTAGTTTGCTGATTTCGCCCTTCGCTCCGGGTTTGGTCGTCACAGTTGTTCCACTCAGGTCATATTGGTATGCTTTGCCGGGTTCGAGCTTTACGAGATTTCCAGGGGCTGAAATATACGAACGATTTCAATAGGCATCAAAAAAATTCTAGTACCTGAAGACGAGTGTGGTAGGAGATGAGTTGAAAATTGAAAAAAAAACCCTTATTGGAGCAAACAGATGCTGGATCACTGAGAGACCAATATTGTTCATCCCCTCAATCTTCTCCAAACACGAATATTATTCAATAGGTACTCAAGTCAACAAATTACGTACCTAATTAATATCTTAATTATTATACAGGGTGTAAGCGTAACAAGTCTGCCATACTGCTGGAGTTGATTCTACAACTAATTTGCAACAAAAGATGTCTCATAGCAATTTTATTTTAGAGCCTTCGTTTTAAGCTGTTTTACTCACCGCCAGAACATGTGAATTTGCATTCCCGAGAACCTGCAAAAAATTTTTAAAAATCAACGTAAGTACGAGCAAATTAATTCATATAGGTGCTAGTAAGATTGTAAAGATGTAACATAAGTACCCACCCTGAGATGGTTTGCCAGAATAAGGGCTAATATTGAGGAGTTTACAATATTTAACTAATTGCGAGCTAAAGAATTGCTGTCAATTCACGGGTGGATGGTGAGGGGAGGAAATTAGGTCTAAATAATATATTATCTGAAAACTGAGGATCAGCCGCTTATTTCTAGACATGATATATTAACTGAAAACTGAGGATCAGTCGCTTATTTCCAGACATGATAAAGAAGAAAAGGAACTCCAGTTCCAGGATCATATCCAGTTAAAATTTGGCTTCATGTATCCACTATACATCATTTCCCTATTATTTTCGTAGACAAAATGCAGCGTGCTCGCAAGTGCCATTGGGATATTTTTTACTTTCACTCCAATTTCTTTTGATATCAAATGTTCTCAAATGTAGAGGTTAAATTGGGAATGGGCTCAAGAAGAAAGTTCATTGACTTCATCTTGATCTGACCAGTAGGAGCCGAGGTACACTTGGAGAAGTAAAAAGTGACCGACTTCACGTCGTGTTACTGTTAGTCGACTCAGAAAATTTAGAGAACGATTGTGAAACTCATTCATTCATCAACTATACATCATCTCCCTAATGTTTTCGTACACTTAACTTAAAACTAAGGATCAGCCGCTTATTTTCAGCCATAATTATTAGCTGAAAACTGAGGATCAGCCGCTTATTTCCTCCCCTTACCAAACACCCATCTAAACGAAGAAAGGCAGCACATGAATATAACAATTTACAGTTTTCCAACAATCACGATCTCCGTTCGATCAAATTAACAGAACGTGAAAACGTCTGCCAAGTGGGCGTGGCACATAGCTTAATCGTATCCGATTATATAGATAATCCGATGCATAGTAGTTAATCTCAAAACATCAATCTCTAAGTACCTTCCACTACCCTCATAGGGGACCATCTACACGCTAATCTCAACAATCCTGAGAAATCTCGTTGAATTCGGATGAAAAATGTAAGTGTTATGGCTGTTACAAGGATTTTACGTTTGCGCATGCGTAGAAGCTACTGTAAATGTTAAGGAATGTTTTTTTTTTTTGATTTTGTTTTTGTTTTGATTTTCATTGGGGACCATCTACAACCTAATCCACATAATTCCTGAAAATTTCATCGAAATCGGATAGAAAATGTGGTAGTTACGGCTTTTACAAGGAATTAACGTTTGCGCATGCGCAGTGGCTACTATCAGTCCGGGGGTGATGATTTTCATAGGGGACCGTCTACACGCTAATCCACAAAATTCCTGAAAATTTCATCAAAATCGGATGAGAAATGTAGAAGTTATGACTGTGGCAAGGATTTCATGACAGACACACAGACAGACAGACACGGAACCAAAATTGTTCAGGAAGGTCTGAAACGTAAAACGCGAGTGGAAATTTCGATTTTGGAGAACTTTTTTTGTCAACCTTGAAAAGTGAAAACAAAGCTTCCGCTACCTTGGTAGATTCGGAAGCAATATTGTGTTGACGAAGCTCTGATTCTACACCTTCAATCCTGCATCTTTTCATTTTAAATTCGTGAACACTCAAAAAAGAACGCTGTTACAATAATCCCAAACATTCCAAATAAATTTCCGCGTATTATAGATTTTTACCAAAAATCTTCTAGCAATCAACCTCTGAGAAGAAACAATACACGGTGAGTGGTTTCACGTCCCATTGAAGAGTCCAGTCTCTCCGGGGTCCCCCTGTAAGTGCCCTTTATTATAATTTCCCTTTCGTTGAATCACTTTGAACATTTTATTTCAAGCGGGGGGACAGTCAGTTTAATCGAGACTGATTCAGAGGGTAACCCTACTATTGAAACAATGTCTCATTCTGTGGGCGCAGACGCACTTCAACAACTTGAACAAGATTTTCAGAGTACTATTTTTTTCCTATAAGTAATCAGTAGGTTGATCCCTACCGGGAATTAGTGCAAGTATTTGAGAATTTGAAACCTTGAAGTAATTTCCTTTTAACCCTAATTAGATCATCAAGTGATCATCAACTCCACAGGTGTCACCGGAGTAACCAAAATTAAATTGTAATTTTTAATTTAATGAACAGCAGAATTTTCTGTGGGCTTATGGAAGTCTCGAAGAAAAGTTACGACAAAAATCTCCAGAAAAATCGATGAAAAATAATTTTCAAAATTTTTGTCTTAACATCATTTTGCTTCCGAGTCTACCAAGGTAGCGGAAGCTTTGTTTTCACTTTTCAAGGTTGAAGAAAAAGTTCTCCAAAATCGAAATTTCCACTCGCGTTTTACGTTTGAGACCTTTCTAAACAATTTTGGTTCCGTGTCTGTCTGTATGTGTGTCTGTCATGAAATCCTTGTAACGGGCATAACGAAGTTATTGTCCGATTTCAATGAAATTTTCAGGGATTGTGCGGGTTGGAGTGTAGACGGTCCCCCATGAAAATCATCACCCCGAGACTGATAGCTGCTGCGCATGCGAGAACTTGAATTCCTTGTAACAGCCATAACTTCCATATTCTCTATCCGATTTCGATGAAATTTCCAGGGATTATGCGGATTAGGTCGTAGATGGTCTCAAATGAAAATCAAGGCCTAAAAATTGACAGTCTCTGCGCATACGCAAACGTAAAATCCTGGTAACAGCCATAACATTTACATTTTTCATCCGAATTTGATGAAATTTTCTAGGATTGTTCCGATTGGCGTGTAGATGGTCCCTTATGAAAATAATCGCCCCAAGACTAATAGTAGTTGCTGCGCATGCGCGATTGTTGAGATTATCATGTAGATGGTCCCCTATGAGGATAGTGCAAGGTATTTAGAGATAGATGTTTTGAGATTAACTTCTATACATCGGATCATCTATACAATCGGGTTATGGATAAGCTATGTGCCACACCTACTTGGCTAAGTTTTTGACTTCTAATGACTTGCAAAAAATAGCTCAAAAATTCAGGTCTGTTCATGAATTTTTTAATTGCGATTCAAATCTAGTTAATCTGACACATTGGGTCAGCTGTGGAATTCCTGAGATGTTTTTGGTGACACAAGTGACACCATGGTCCAATTAGGGTTAAATACCCACCTACTTACAGATGGGTAATTAAAAGAAAAATAATCTTAGTCAAATCCATGGAAACACCGCCTCAAGGTGACTGAATTAGTGAACCATCAATCTACTAATGCAAAATTCATTCTTTCCTCTTGCCTACATTCATGGAGTCACGCGTCCAAAAATAATGGAAAGGTTGTTTCGTAATTCCATTCTTTAAACAAAGAAAAATATTTAAGAAACTCCATCGAGGAGAAAGATATTGGCTAGGTTCCTAGCTCTAGATAAAGAAAATGCTCTATAATGAGGGGACTCTAAAACTGATTAGAACAATCTCTCTGCTCGTTTGAGTTGCTGACTGTGGAAATGTTTGTACGACCTATATGACCCTTCCAATATTATCGTCTTGAAGACAGAACGGTCATCGGTTCATTATCAAGGACAACCCCAGAAATGAGTTTGAATTGAACAAAAACTGCAACGGCCTGGCGAATTTTCGAAAGAAAAGTGCTTTGTGAGGGTATTGGTGAGACATCTTGAAAATTGTACTGTACGCCGCATGAAATGTCATGTTCAGTACGAATTTCCAAAATTAGTAGACAAAATCCTCCACCCATGGAAGTGTCTCCTACCTAAACTTCACAGAAAAATTCAGCTCGTTTGGCTCTTAAAAATAGGCACGTCGCCGCTAAACTCCGCAACGGGGCGTTTCTATCAAGAAATCCATTACGAGATTGACGAATTGCGAATTATCGGTCCGAATCGGTAGGTAACTCATTTGGGTCAATCAATATCCACGTTTTCCGTTTAAATATGAACTTAACGTATTGCCAGGACGCCTATTCAAATAAGTATCAAGAAATTGCAGTAGATCGTATAAATCGTAGAAGAATTTAGTTGAATTTTCTGTAATTCGGAGACATGAACTAATTTCTTAAAATTAAGACTATCGGACTCGATACCCCTACGAAGGTACTCCTCTCAGTAAAACGTCTCAGTTTTTGACCGAATTCGGTTTCTCAATTTCGCGAGTAATGAGTGATGGGACGAATTTTTTTTAAATGATATGATAAAATGTAATGTCAAGTTTCATGCATCTATTCAATACCTACCGATACCGTTGACCTTTTTTTTTCAAAATTTAGATCGTAGGGAATTGATCTGTCTGAAAGATCCCGTTTACGAGTTCAAGATTTAACCGTCATTAACGCTCATAATTCATTCAAAACCGTCCAGGGGAATTGACCGGAGACAGAGAACCAGTGATTTAGAATGATCTGAATCTCGAAATCTTGGAAGAAAATTTTGATTTAAATAGACACAATTTTCCATAAGCCTTAATTTTGGTTTACTATTTATGAACCTTTGGAATCGACCAAGAAAAAAAATTGTAACCCCCCTCAAAATTTGTTGGTTTACGTTTCAAGGTACGTAGAATCCAAAAATCGAATAATCCGTCCGCGGCACTTTCCTCAGTTAGCATTGACCGATTTTGATGAAATTTGGTACCTATGTTTGGGGTCTAGTTGTGCCCCGAAGATTTTAAAAATGCCCTAACTCAAAAAATGTTGATATAAAGGCATTGTTTTTCCATCAGTTTAAGATAGTATTGAATTTTTATAATTTTTAGAGACCACGCGGAGCCCTGTAGGACAAACCATTCGCTCACTCCGAGAACTTGAGGACTTACTATAAATTAGAAACACGAGTGTGAATCGCAAAAGAGGCCTAATCTCCGTTCAAATTTTAGCTGACCGAAATGCGATCGATGTTTTCCTTCATGTTGGTTGGTGGTAACAATGGCAAAGCCGTGTTCTTTGCAGACGAGTGATCTATATAGGAAAATAATAAATTTTGTGTAATAATTTGTAGCGTTTAAAAAAATGTTTATGATGTGTAAAATATCGAAATTAATTTGAAGCTAGAAAAATCACAAGCATTTTGGTGTTTCTCTAAAGCATAACTTTGTGTTTTAACGAAATTTTGTTTTCGTTCAAATTTCGTTCCCTACAAACAGTGCTAAGGAAAATAGGTAGCCACCTAATTAGGCATTGATACCAAAAAAATTATCAAGTTAAATATATAGGTTAATATCGGGTTGAATGTATCGACAGGATATCGGAGAATTCCTAGTAGAGTCAATGAGTCAAAAGGCTTGTATAAAAATAACAAGCAGATAAGAAGAAGGAAAATTACAGATAGAGCAAAACTCAAGATAGGAACCTTACCCGAAGATTGTGGAGGAGAAAAGGAGAATCAGAATTTTACAGAGCAAAATCTACCCAGGTGGAATTTGTTCCGGTGCGGTCCAATTTATTCACAGATGTATAATCGGATATTCACTGATATGTAGAATAAAATCAAAAAGAATAGAGTCAAACATTGATGTATTTTGTGGAGTCGGGAGAATATTGGTTCTATGTTGGTCGATTCGACTCAGGTTCGGGTCCTTTTCTTAATTAAAAAAAAGGAAACGTGGGCTTTACTTCTTTAACAGCGACAGTTTCGCTGGATACCTCTCCAGCATCTTCGGACTTGAATGATGATAAAATCTAAAATTTGTATTGTTTTACGATACAATTAAATAGAGAAAACCGGTGATTATTTGGTATGAGTCACTGGAATTTTTCCTAGGTTTTTTTAAAAGGGGGTTTTCCCGGTTTTCTCTATTCAACTGTATCGTAAAACAATAAAAAATTTAGACTTTATCATCATTAAATAATGTACTGTAAAAATTTTGATTTTATCATCATTAAAGCCTGAAGATGCTGGAGAGGTACCCAGCGAGACTGTCGCTGTTAAAGAAGTAAAGCCCACGTTTCCTTTATTTAATTAAGAAGAGGACCGAACCTGAGTTGAATCGACCAACATAGAATCATGAGTCAAAAATATTACTTGGTGTTTGCATTTCAAAACAATCAAGAATTCAAGACAAATTTTGGTTCCCTCTGTCTTAGGGCAACCTTAACATTTTCTTGGAAATTTAAAGAAAAGTTCCAAAACACAATACAGGAAAATTATAAAGCCAATTGTGCTTTTCGGAAAACTATCAATATGATGGTGAAGATCACAAAGAACAAACTACCCATGGAAGGAATACAAAATTTGATGATTTATATGAGGAAGCTTGTTGATGCTCATCCAACTTAGATGTTATGATAACACATTATGCTCCACTATGCTCCCCTGAGGGGCGAAAGGACTTAAGTCAGCGTTTATATATATTGGACTTGAAGTACGTTGAATTCAAGTAGCTATTTTAGGTGAACATCGATGAGTTCGATAAGGATTTAATGGAATATTCAATTTTTCAAGTCCTTGGATAATCAGTAAATATCAAGTAAAATGTGGGAGTAATCAAGTTTCGGTTTCATTTCAATGATCCACCTTTGGAATCGACCAAGAAATTTTTTAACCCCCCCCCCCTCCCCTAAAAATTTGATGGTTTACGTTTCAAGGCACATAGAATCCGAAAATCGTATAAAAATTTTTCCGTATGTCCGCAGTAATTTGGTATATGGGCTCCATTTGGGGTCTAGGTGTGCCCCAAAGCTTTTGGTTGATGCCAGTCACTTCTAAGGGGTGAAAATTAAGGGTTGAAATTTTCAATAGTGCCCTAGATCAAAAACTCTCGAAATAAAGGTATCGTTTTTTCACCAATTTTAAATAGAATTGAATTTTTAGAGACCACCCGGAGCTCTGTAGGACAAACCGTTCGCTCTTAAGGGTCGAACTTACGATAAATCAGAAACACGAGTGATCTATATAGAAAAATAATGAACCGTTGTGTAATAATTTGCACCGTTTTCCTAGTAGTAAGGGGTAAGTGACGAGGAGTAGGTACCTTAGTAATATATATTCCGAAGCTGTAGGCTTCTGATTGGTTGATGCCTCTGCTCGCTGTCCGCGTTCAAGATGGGGGAGACCCAAGAAGAGAACCCGATTGGTTAATTACAGGATACAATATATTAGCCATGTTAAACTATTTTGCCAATTCGTGCGCCGGACGGCCTTTTTGTTTTTCTTGAGCTCGTCAAGAGCACTTCCTTTACATCCTTCTGCGTAGTTTAGGATGAACCGAGTTAAACGAAAAATCCTACGTGCATAAACGTACTATACGAAATTGAAATACAATAAAATGTATAAACATTTGTCGTTTTTATAGTTTCAACATCTCAAAATCACTCTCCGACAAGAACATCTGCACCCATCATATTCAATCCCTCTCAATCATCTTAATCTTAATCAAAATGAGAAAAGATTCGGCAGAGGTCTGAAGAGCAGAAATTCATTCTCTTCTACAATTTTTCCAAAAATTCTACAATCCAATATTTCTCCTATGAATATTAACAACTATTTCCGTTTTCATTTTGGATCTTTAGACATTGAGATAACTTCACATACATTTCCAAATTTATTAAAATACTCACCACCACTTGGACGTATCTTTTTAAGTTAATTAGGGTAGTACTTCAGAGACGCCTCTGATGATAATAGAAAAAACTGTATATGAGTTGAGCGGGCAATAAAGTAAGTCTTGAAAAAGAGTGAAGGATTGAGGTTTTACTACTTTACGAGTAAATTATTTTTGATTGTAATAGTAGAAGAAGGTGGTAATTAACGAAGTAGGTAAATGTTTTTTTAAGTTGACCAAAACTTAAGATTGTGATAAATCGGAAGGTAGATGGAGACGCACCTAAACAATATTATGGTACTTCCTAGACCAATTTGGCATTCGTCCAGTAAAATTTCGTTTTTTTAAATTTTTTATCAGCTTCATCAAATTTAGTTGTTTTTAAATTAGAAAAAATTAAATTTAAATGAGAGAATTTTCTAAAAGCCGTGGTTTTTAAGCTAAAGATTACCGTAGAATTTCTCTCCGAAGAGATATGACAATAATTTTTGGGGCCCCCTCTAGACTCCAAATAAATTTAATCAAATAATTGAATAAATTAGAATTTACTTAATTTTTTTTCAAATTAGTTTATTTAACGAATTTTTATCTATAAATTTTGTTTGAAAATAAGGAGCTACAGGGTCATCGACACATTTGAAATTTTGGACTCAAACAACTGAAATCTCGTATATAAAATAATATATTTTGAGGGAGGTTGGACATTTTGTGGTCGATTCCAAACTAAAACTACAGTTTTAGTAAAAATACCTAAATATGGTTGGAAAAAATTGAATTTAATTGAGAAAAATTACATTTTATTAGGAGAAAGCCGAATTTGACTGTGAAATACGTACTAAAGTATTGGTGTTGGGGGTACCTAGTGAGATCAGGAAAATAATACAAGAAATAAAAAAAATTAATTAAATTGATAACATAGAAATAATAATCAAGATGATAAAAATTTTAAAAATTATGTTTTATTACTTACTTGCGTACGTAACTGCTACGAGGAGTAGAATTCCTATCGTGAGAGGGGGTCTGTCAATCGC
Source organism: Apolygus lucorum (assembly GCA_009739505.2). NCBI lineage: Eukaryota > Metazoa > Arthropoda > Insecta > Hemiptera > Miridae > Apolygus > Apolygus lucorum. The sequence goes on along the minus strand of CM019170.2, from coordinate 34,534,755 downwards.
CATGATTCCTCCCCTATGGTCGCAGACAGGGGAACAAATGCCATTGGCCAAGAGCCGGGTCCGTTTTATAGGTTCGTCCCCCCCACCACTCCGCAGCCCCCCTCGAATCCTACAGCCCCTCTATGGACCCCCCTTCTGATGGGCCCCTATGAAAATATCTTTCCGGGGGGGAACTAATTTTCTTGCAGTGTTTATCAGTGTGGGGGACATTGAAATCCGCCGTTCAAACAAAATAAAGTAAACAGGGATTTCACTGCAGTCGTGGAGGTCAGGTCAAAGGGTAAGTAGGTATTTTCCCGGAAATAGTGAGCAGGTCCGATACCTATAATGTCAAACACCAAGTATCATTATACCAACGGTAAAAATATGACATTCTAACCATGTCCTCACTGGAAGAAAATTATATACCTAGGCGGATCTGCCAAAAGTTCATATGTCAGTTTTTACAAATTTTCAGATTTTGGTTTATTTTCAATAATGAACCTTTGGAATCGACCAAGAAAAAAAACGTCTGCCAAGTTGGGTGGGCAGTATAGCTTCCTCACTCATTGTAACATGGACGTATAGAATCAGTTGGCGAAAAAATTATGATTCAAAGAGTTATTGAATACCAAAATATTGGCGATAATATGCGGGATAGGGTTGCAGGTATTAATGTTTATAATATTTTTATAATTTTTATAAGGTATTATAGTTTATAATATTTTGTATTTTCAACGTAGAATTTTATTTAGCGGTCCACCGTCTAGGACCTAAACCACACAATCCCTAAAAATTTCATCGAAATTGGTTGAATAGTTGCGGAGTTTTGGTTGTAACAATAAATTTAAAGTTCGCGCATGCGCAGCGGCTATTGCTTGACCAATTTGATTGAAACTTATAGGGTGTCTCTTAGAAGTTAGTCCCTAACTAACCTCCAAATTTGAGCAAAATCGGTTCATTAGAAACCGAGGTTCCAGGAAATTCACGTTTGATTCATTCATTATTTATAAATATAAATATTTTATTTATATATATTCATTATTCATAAATTCATGCGCACTCGCTCCTATTGATCCGAAGGTGCTGAAATTGATAGGGGACCGTCTAGTACCTAACCCGCACAATCCCTGAAAATTTCATCAAAATCGGACCACAGGTTAGTATAGTTTTGCCCGGGACAAGGATTGACCACAGACAGACCGACAGACAGACAGACCGACAGACAGACAGACACGGAACCAAAATTGTTCGGGAAGCTCTAAAACGCAAAAAGCAAGTGGAAATTTTGATTTTGGAGGACATTTTTTTTTCACTTCTTTCACGAATACAAAGCCTCCCTACCTTCGGTAGTGAGGAAGCAAAATATTTTAACCCCCCCCCCCCCGAAATTTGATGGTTTACGTTTCAAGGTACGTAGAATCCAAGAATCGAATAAAACGCTGCAAATTATTACACAAAGGTTTATTATTTTTCTACATAGATCACTCGTCTGAAAAGAAAACGGCTTTGCCATTGATACCACCAACCAACTTGAAGAAAAACATCGATCGTATTTCGGTCAGCTAACATTTGAACGGAGATTATGCCCCTTTTGCGATTCACACTCGTGTTTCTGCTTTATCGTCCAACCCTTAAATTCTCGTAAGGGACGAACGGTTTGTCCTACAGGGCTCCGCAAGGACTCAAAAAATGCTATACTATCTTAAATTGATGGAAAAACAATACCTTTAACCTTTATATCAACATTTTTTGAGTTAGGGCGTTTTCAAAATTTCAAACCTTATTTTTCAGCTCTTAGAAGTGACCTAAATCAATCAAAATCTTCGGGGTACATCTTGACCCCAAATGGAGCCTACATACCAAATTTCATCAAAATCGGTCAGTGCTAAGTGGAGAAAGGATGGGGAAGCGATTTTTAGATTCTACGTACCTTGAAACAAATTTTGAGGGGGGTTAAAAAATTCTCTTTTAGGTCGATTCGATTATTGAAAATAAAAAACCAAAATTTGGCCGTCCGTCTGCCGTCCGCGGCACTTTCCCCACTTAGCATTGACCGATTTTGATGAAATTCGGTATGTAGGCTCCATTTGGGGTCTAGTTGTTTTAAAATGCCCTAACTCAAAATTTTGATATAAAGGTATTGTTTATCCATCTGTTTAAGATAGTATTGAATTTTTAGAATTTTTTGAGACCACGCGGAGCCCTGTAGGGCAAACCTTCGTTCCCTACGAGAATTCAAGGGTTGGACTTACGATAAATCAGAAACACGAAATTTTAGCTGACCTAAAAGCGATCGATGTTTTTCTTCATGTTGGTCTATTAGTGGCTTTGCAGACGAGTGATCTATATAGAAAAACGCTGCAAATTATTACACAATGGTTTATTATTTTTCTATAGATCACTCGTCTGCAAAGCTACCAACCATCCAACATAAAGAAAAACATCGATCGTATTTCGGTCAGCTTTAATTTGAACGGAGATTAGGCCTCTTTTGCGATTCACACTCGTGTTTCTGATTTCTCGTACGTCCAAACTTTAAATTCTCGTAGCGAGCGAACGGTTCGTCCTACAGAGCTCCGCGTGGTCTCAAAAAATTTTAAAAATTCTATAGAATTTTAAATTGAAGGAAAAACAATACCTTTATATCGAAATGTTTCGAGTTAGGGCGTTTTCAAAATTTAAAAATTCAAATTTGAACCCTTAGAAGTGACCTACATCAACCAAAATCTTCGGGGCACAACTAGACCCCAGATGGAGCCTACATACCAAATTTCATCAAAATCGGTCAATGCTAAGTGGCAAAAGTGCCGCGTACGGCGTACGGCGTACGGCGGACGGCGGACGGACGGCCAAATTTTTATTCGATTTTTGGATTCTACGTACCTTGAAACGTAAACCATAAAATTTTGAGGGGGTGTAAAAAAAAAAATTTTCTTGGTCGATTCCAAAGGTTCATTATTGAAAATAATAAACCAAAATAAAAAACCAGTGTGTAATAATTTGCAGCGTTTTTGCTGTATAAGTCGATTCTAGCAAGCTTTTTGGTCTGGCAAATTATGATATGGTAGAAACGGCGGGAAATAAAAAAAAAACTACTGGCATAATGAGGTAAGTCTAAAAAGCTTGCTAGAATCGACCTATACAGCAAAAAATCTGAAAATCGGTAAAAACTGACACATCAACTTTTGGCAGACCAGCCTAGACATCCTCAACTGGAAAGAAAAAGCTAGAACTACATTAATTTGAGTTTTGGTTTATTATTTTCAGTAATGAACCTTTGGAATCGACCAAGAAAAAAAAATTTTAACACCCCCTCAAAATTTGATGGTTTACGTTTCAAGGTGCGTAGAATCCAAAAATCGAATAAAAATTTGGCCGTCCGTCCGCCGTACGCCGTACGCGGCACTTTTGCCACTTAGCATTGACCGATTTTGATGAAATTTGGTATGTAGGCTCCATTTGGGGTCTAGTTGTGCCCCGAAGCTTTTGGTTGATGTAGGTCACTCCTAAGGGTTCCAAAATCAATTTTGAAATTTTGAAAACGCCCTAACTCAAAAAATTTCGATATAAAGGTATTGTTTTTCCTTCAAATTAAGATTCTATAGATTTTTTAGAATTTTTTGAGACCACGCGGAGCTCTGTAGGAGAAACCGTTCGCTCCCTACGAAAATTTAAGGGTTTATATTGAAATACATATATATATAAATCAAAACACGAGTGTGAATCGCAAAAAAGGCCTAATCTCCGTTCAAATTAGAGCTGACCGAAATGCGATCGATGGTTGGTGATTTTGATTTTTTTTTATTATTTTCATAATGGATGGTTGGTGATTTTGTAGACGAGTGATCTATATAAAAATAATAAACCGTTGTGTAATAATTTGCAGCGTTATTCTTACATTAGGTACTTCTTCTCAGTGGGTCAGTCAACATAAATAAGTGCCAGAAAACAATCGAAATCAAAATTGTCTCTCTATTGCTCATTAGAGCTTTTTGAGCAATTTTACTGGTTCGTCCGTCTGTCGATATACTCGTACAAAGGTATAGATTATGTCTATCTCACATCCAAAAACAAAACAAACATCAACACAATCGAGAAGAATTTTCGATAGTTTCCTGTTACGGAATTTAATATTTAACAATTTGTACGCCAACCGAAAGTCATTATTATTCAAGGAGAGAAAGCTATATCGTCAATCCAACTTGTTTTTCTATATAGCGAATTCTCAACTGAAATGTATGCTAAAACATTGATAATTTGAGTTAAGTTTCTCTGCAAAATAAAGCGAGATACGAAACATATTCCAAATCTTGGAAAATTTCATATTTTAAGAAAACAAGAATGATCCAGAATGAATCCAGAATGTCGAGAAGACCCCAACACGCGGAAGGTAGTTACTATTAAGCAGGTATTTATTAATTAATAAAATCAATATTATCTACCAGTTTATCGATAAATTTAAGTCAATAATCGATACCAAGCTTTTAAAAACTAGCCGCTCTATCACAGGGAAACAATTTAAATAACTGGGAGTGTGGAAAATATTGGTAACACAATATATCAACAATGGGGAATTTGCCTCAATTTTAGATTCTGGAATTTCAAGGCAAATCCTATTATAGAGCCCTAGAATAACGTTTAACACTAGGAATAACCAACGGAAAAAAATTACCGTAGGAGAAAATGAATAAACAAGTGAACCTCTGTTACAAAACACCGCGAAAATCGGGGAGTATTGTTGACGTCATACGAAAAAAAAAAGAAAAAAAACGAAGCGAAAGCAACAACAGACAGAGTTCTAGCACGCCACACAAAACGATCCAGTGAAATGGCTACTCGAATAATGTGATTCAAATCTTGAAACTAAATAAGAGAAGATGAAGAATAATAATGCTTGATAAACTAGTAGATAGATTCGTATTGTAAAAAAGTGAGTAATACTGTTTCTTTTGGTCAATTTGGTGTCAGTGTTCTTCCTGCCAGTTCGTGGCGCACTCTTGTGTGCACTACTCGGAAGGTGAACGTTCGCGTATGTTCCGCTTCTGTGGTAAGCGCCACAGAACCTCCTTTGAAGTCAGATTGGTGGAATATCCGTCACGTTTCAAACATGGCTGCCTCTTACACATTGCCACCACATTTAAAATTTCCATCTTCCTTAAATTCTCTAAATTTTTTGGATGCGTTTTCGAGCAGCTCACTATGGTTTTATTCCATAAAAATAAACCCTCATTCGAAAAAAAAAAAAAAAAAATGTGAGGCAAATTCCCCATTGACCGAGTCGTGAGCACTCTCTTCTTTCTATTCTTTTCATACGCTGAACAAGTTTGAAACAGTCTCTGTGGTACTGTAGGCAATAATAGATTAGCCGAATGAGCCTTGGGGTTATCAATTTACTATCAAATGAAATTCGAAATTAGACTCACTGGGAAAGAATTGATTTAGTGGGCAACCCTGAAGCGCCGAAAGAGTTCCAAAATTAACCCATTAACGCCTGAAACTTTTTTCTATATAATTTTGAAAATAAATCTGATATTCCGACTTCAAATAGTACTTAGAACACGGGAAAAATCTTCGCCACAAGAACTGATTTTTTTTCAAAACTGAGATTTAGTAGATCGAATCGTGATCTCGTGGATCTACTAGAAATTCTCTTGGAATATTGGATGTAGAATACGACCAATATTAAGTGAGTAATTAATCAACTCATAGTCACACTCATAATAATTAGTCAAAAAATACCACTAAAGGGGACATTAGACAAAGTAACGGTTGTCCCGATGATGTCAATAAGGGTACTTGGTAGGGTAGATGACGCATCGTGCTTTGTTAGCATCCAATGAGCTATGTGCAACCCCCACTTGCAAGACCACTCCGATTTGCCGCGTACTTAGTGATAATCGGAAGTTCTGATGATATCCAATTGAAATTGTTGGTGAAGCTTCGTGCTCCTCACCCTCATGACTGGAGATAAGAAATTGTACATCACTATGATCAGAAAGATCTGAAGAAAAGGATCCCCAGGATCCAGGATCCATCCTCTCAATGATTCAGGAAGGAGCCCAGAAACAGAATGCCCCTGTATGTTGCCATATGGCTACACAGGGTGTTAATAGGTTAATATATTTCATCTAATATAAAAAAGAACCTACGACACTAAAATTTGGAACTGAAACTCTTAGGGTATGTACTGATGAAGAATGGCATCTTTCCGATTCGTTCTTAGTTGCTGAAATATTGAAAGGATCGGAGGCTCCTAGCATAACAGAATAGGGATAATTAGAGTGAGTCCTGAGGCAAATTTCTTAACTGTTCTATAAGAGTGGAGCGTCAGAGGTTAGGAGCATCCTTGAACATCCAAGTCAGCACTGAGGCTGATGCCATTTCTATTCAACCCAGGATACCGAAATTTGAAAATGAGACTGAGTGACGACTGGGTAAAAAGGGCGAAGAAGGGAGCATATTTCCTATTATCCTTAGCAGCTGACCTCAGAAACTGAGCTTCCTTAGGACTTCTGGGAAAGAACGACGAGGCAAGGAGCACTCCTGAACATCCAAGTGAGCTCTGAGGCTAATTTTTTCCTTACTCAACCCAAGATGCTGGAATTTGGAACTGAAATTCTTTGGGTATGTACTGATGAAGAATAACATCTTTCCGATTCATTCATAGTTGCTGAAATATTGAAAGGATCGGAGGCTCCAAGCATAACAGAATAAGGATAATTAGAGTGAGTCCTGAGGCAAATTTCTTAACTGTTCTGCAAGAGTTTGGAGGGTCAGAGGTTAGGAGCATCCTTGAACATCCAAGTCAGCACTGAGGCTGATGCCATTTCTATTCAACCCAGGATACCGAAATTTGAAAATGAGAATGAGTGACGACTGGGTAAAAAGGGCGAAGTAGGGAGCATATTTCCTATTCATCCTCAGCAGCTGACCTCAGAAACTGAGCTTCCTTAGGACTTCTGGGAAAGAACGACGAGGCAAGGAGCACTCCTGAACATCCAAGTGAGATCTGAGGCTAATTTTTTCCTTACTCAACCCAAGATGCTGGAATTTGGAACTGAAACTCTTTGGGTATGTGCTGATGAAGAATAACATCTTTCCGATTCATTCATAGTTGCTGAAATATTGAAAGGATCGGAGGCTCCAAGCATAACAGAATAAGGATAATTAGAGTGAGTCCTGAGGCAAATTTCTTAACTGTTCTGCAAGAGTTTGGAGGGTCAGAGGTTAGGAGCATCCTTGAACATCCAAGTCAGCACTGAGGCTGATGCCATTTCTATTCAACCCAAGATACCGAAATTTGAAAATGAGACTGAGTGACGACTGGGTAAAAAGGGCGAAGAAGGGAGCATATTTCCTATTCATCCTTAGCAGCTGACCTAAGAAACTGAGCTTCCATAGGACTTCTGGGAAAGATCGCCGAGGCAAGGAGCACTCCTGAACATCCAAGTGAGCTCTGAGGCTAATTTTTTCCTTACTCAACCCAAGATGCTGGAATTTAGAACTGACTTTGTGAGACTACTAGGTAAGAAGGGCGCCTAAATTATGCGGATATTGGAACTGATATGTAAAGAAGACGGGAGCAACTTTCCTTCTCATCCTCAGCTGGCGACATTAAAATATGAGCCTTTGCCGGACGAAGTTAAGATTATTTCAGTAACTCCTGAGGCTAATTTCTTCCCCATTCTATTAGACTTAGTGTTGAATCATCAAAAATCAACTTCCCACGACCGGGGATCGATCTCTTATCATTCCGATTCTGAATCGGAGCTCCTACCACTGAGCTAAGGAAGCGAATGGACAGAAATGCGAAGAGGTCGCTGATCACAACATTAGGAAGGAAGTCTTAGTGAAGAAGCGAATGGCGAGGGAGGGTGCTTTCACGATCAGCTGAGAGAGGCCTGAGGCCGGTTTTCCTAAGCAACACATTGAATGTATAAAACTTAGTAATAAAGAGTTAGTAGAGAACGAAGATGACGAGTCGTAGAATAAGTATTAAGGTGATCCAAAAAATATTAATGGCGAGCTATTTTCCGCGTACTATTTTACAAAATCCACATTTTGTCTCGTTCTCCAGTCATTTTTGGTTGAAAGACAACTTTATACATGACACTCTACAATTGACATAACGTTCTTCCCTTACAACGTAAAATTGAAACATATTGGAATGCATGCATTCCAGGGGACGTTCCATTGGATAAACAATAGGTCAATTTAAACCAGCCGGTAAGCGATAAAACTGCTTCACTCGGTGCAATTTAGTATTATAAGTAAGAAATAGTGGAAAATTTGTGGAAATTTCAAAGCTTGGGTACAATTATTAAGTTATAAAGAACCAAAATATTGAAAAAATCGGTTATTTTGTGAATATTATCACCCCACTCACCCCTTCCCCTTGCGAATTTTGATACTCTGGTGAAATAGAGAGCAATTTGGAAGATTTCTGAGTCGAACAAAAAAGAGACACGCAAATCGGTTGGAAATTGAGGCCTGGACAGATTTTACAAGATTATGCCCAAAAACGCACGTTTTTGAGCATTAACCCCCCTTGAAAGGCAAATTTCGAACTCGGCAGAACTAGATAGTTTTTCGCGTCGAACAAAAAAAAAAAACGACGATAATCGGTTGAAAACTAAGGCCTGGGCAGACGACACAAGATTTTGTCACACACACACACACAGACAGACATACATCTATGTTTTTTTTTCGCGGATTTGGATTCAGAATCGTCTAAAACAGATTAGTGTGTGTTTTTTTCTTCTGTTGAGTGTTGTCCAACTTAACCCCAAATCAATCGCATAAGGACGCCGAAGTCTTACTGTGGGACGTCCTAAAAACTGGAAAAAATGGACATCAATTTAGAGGTTTTCCATCTCATATTGTAGGATGACAGAAATGCATGATTTAAACATAGGAAAGCAGTAACAACAGATTAACTTGTGAAACGGCACCTTTAAAAGAATGGCAGTTGGAAGGGACCGATACTTGAAATGGAATGTCTTCGTCGTGTTGCACTGAGAAGGTATTTCCAGGCGCACCGGGGTTTTCCACCTTCTAAGCGGGGGCGTTTAAAATTGATTTGAAAGGAACTAGGGATGTCCGATACTTCAAAAGTATCGATATAATATCGTATCGATACATCTAGAAAGTATCAAAAAGTATCGTTACGATACTTTCAAAAAGTAGGTATCGATACTTTTCCAAAAATGTGTGAAAATGCCTTTTATGTTTCTCTCTATCAGTGTGACATCTCTCCATCGCGAGGATAATAATTAGAATGAACAAAACAATAAATCACTCATTTTGCTTCCGAATCTACCAAGGTAGAAAAAGCTTTTTCACTTTTCAAGGACGAAAAAAAAAAGTTCTCCAAAATCAAAATTTTCACTCGCGTTTTGAGTTTTAGACCTTTCTGAACAATTTTGGTTCCGTGTCTGTCTGTCTGTGTGTCTGTCCGTCTGTCATCAATTCCTTATAACGCGCATAACTATACGAAGTTATTGTCCGATTTCGATGAAATTTTCAGGGATTGTGCGGGTTGGTGTGTAGACGGTCCCCTATCAAATTCATCATCCTCGGACTGATACAAGCGACTGCGCATGCGCAAACGTGAATTCCTTGTAACGGCCATAACTTCTACATTTTCCATCCGATTTCAATGAAATTTTCAGGGATGTTACAGATTAGTATTTAAATGGTCCCCTACGAAAATCATCACCTTCGGATTGATAGTAGCTACTGCGCATGCGCAAACGTGAATTTCCTTGTAACGGCCATAACTTCCACATTTTCAACTAGATTTCGATGAAATTTTTAGGGATTATGTGGATTAGGTTGTAGATGGTCCTCTATGAAAATCATCATCCCCGGACTGATAGTAGCCACTGCGCATGCGCAAACGTGAATTTCCTTGTAACTGCCATAACTTCTACATTTTCCATCCGATTTCAATGAAATTTTCAGGGATGTTACAGAGTAGTGTTTAGATGGTCCCCTATGAAAATCATAGAGAATTGTTTTTCATAGAGGGATTTATTCATAGAGGGATGGTCTCCTGTGAGAAACTCAAATCTTATTCATGACAAGTTTAATAGCTCAGAGGAAAGAGTCTTAATTGAGCTCCAGGGGTCGCGGGTTCGAATCCCCGCCGAGGCTAAGAATTTTTTAACCAATCACATACATCTACTCACTTAATTTTTCATCCGAATTTGATGACATTTTCTAGGATTGTCCAGATTAGCGTGTAGTTGGTCCCTTATGAGGGTAGTGAAAGGTACTTAGAGATTGGTGTTTTGAGATTAACTACTATGCATCGGATCATCTATACAATCGGGTTATGGATACGAGGAAGCTATGTGCCACACCCACTTGGCAGACGTTTTTTGTTTAGGCACTTGGTTGGGTTAACTTTTTGGTGGTCCTTCTTAGATGATGGAGGGCAGCAGGTTATCATAGAGAGCTGGAGGTGGTGGTACATCATCTTTGTTTAGTTTGTTGAAGTCTCCCAAAAATCTACGTAGGGAAAGAGGTACCTACTAAAATTCGAGACTTTCATTTAATGTGAGAGATATAAAATAGATAGCATTTTATCTAACGTGAGAGGTAAAAAAGTATCGATATGTATCGATACTTTGGGGAAATCCCTAAAACGAACCATTTCCATCATCCTCAAATTTGAATCGGACAACCTCCAAATTGATTTGTAAAACCTCCAATTTTACGTGTAAATGCTATACCTACTCACATATCAATAGATGCATTTTCGACGTTTTTTTTTAATGATTACAGTTTATCTTCTATTTCAGGCAGGATAACGAACTCACCAAGCACTCATAAATTACGAACATTTTGACACCAGCCTTTGCCACAATACCTTCATTTTCTCCAAAAATGGGCTAAAATGGAATTGTGGAAAAAAACGCAATTTTGCTCTCTATGCTGAGGTACGAAAGGGATTCAGTGCTTCCGGCCATGTTGCGATTTTCAAACTTAATTACCTACAACCGGAATACAAAAAGTTGTGGAACGGTTAGATCTCGCAAGTGTTTTCTTTATTGCAGTACGTTATCCTGCCCTAATTAAAAATGAACCAGTTACACAGTTGATACAAATTGCGTAAATCGATGATTCTCGAGCGAATGACAATTATATTTGCTTAAAACTGATTGCATAACTGTTTTCCGATACAGTTTTATAGATAGTAGATAGGCTAAGATATGATGGAGGCGAGTCGTAGCGGACTGTACTATCGACCGAAGGATGTTGGTTTTCCCTGTTTGACTTTCCCAATGTCAAGGAGCAAGGAATGCTGCTATCAATAAGATAAAAGATGCTCAAGAACAAAAGCGGTACAAATAGGTACTTTGGTAACCTGTGAAATGGGCCATAGATTCAACACTTCCCGAGACGCGCTGCCGCATCATTCCGTTACAACAGAAATTCTCATCCGCCCAACTTCTCGAATCCATCAAAAAACAAATCTCCACTGAAATTTTCCTCAAGGTCTGACATGAATGAAGCCTGTAGAACTACAGACAACCATTTTCAACGGTATTAATTCGTGCTTTTAACAAGATAGGTACAATACTATGAAGAGTTGAACATGTTGAACTGTTCAGTCCATTACTTTTTTCATTCAAAATTCCCACCCACAATATTTTAGTACATGGTAGAGGATATGTTACACTAACATTCACTAGAGTTTGGACCGAATTGGGGTTGTTACCTACCCTCGTATTTCCATAGAGAAATCTAAACATCTGGCAAACCAAAGAAGGAAAGAACGACCGCCATGTTAAGGTGGACTAAGGATACCTAACTTAGTCTTTGAAGAATTTTTTGGCGAGGTAACAGTTTTATTATTACACCATAGCCCAAGTTATTCACGGTCAATGTGAAAAATCCTACTGCCCATTCAAATTGGAAGACATTTTCCTAGATACTCCACAATGAAGTTTTCAAAATAGACAACGAAGAGGAAGACGGGAGATTTGGGAATTCCAGCTCGGAAACGATGAAGCAAATCACTGAAGATAGGTTGAAAAGTTGAAACAAAAATTAGGAAGAGATTAAAACATCAAGGATTGGCTAAAAAGCAGAAACCGCCTGATAATATCATTATAGGCATTTCAAATGGAGAATTCAATCCGTTAGATTCATCAAAATCGCGTTATTTCGACAGGTCTCCGTGAGAGCTGTCTACCAAGATGCTTTATCTGAGGTTTGTGGTGAGAGGAGGATTAAGTGCGGTAGATCCTCAGTTTTCATGGCGTATAATTTTCATGTCGAGCCCGTGGGCATCGTCAGGACACTTTCGTTATAGTTTGCAAGGTCATTGGTAGGTTTTCATTCCTACTGTAGGTGCATATATTGGCCCATGAAGTGGAGGTACAGCACACAGCTAGGTAAATTGCGAATTTTACCCATTTAAGTTGAGCTAGATACTAGCTAGGTGGTGTAGGTACAATTAGAAGTCTGAATGACTTCAATTGTTGAAACGTATTTTTATACAGCTAATAAGGTCCTTTCACCAGGTCACGTTCTTCGTATTTGCTTGATGGGATGTAGAAATGGTAGGATACCGACAACCAGCTCCCGTATCTTGTTTAAACAAGGTGTAAGCCTAATTGGTCTACCATACGGTACCAGTCGATTCTACAACTAATTTGCAGCAAAAAATGTCTTCTAGCAATTTTTGTTTAAACCCTTCGTTTTCGAGTTATTTTAACTTTAAACTTTTTTTTCGTGATTTTGACCTTACGTCATTTATTTGGTCATAACACCTTTAATTTGCTGTGTAAAGTACAATTTGAGGATACCGTTGGAAAGAGCATTAAATTTCCTATAGGATAGAAGCCTTAACGTTTGAGTTGTTGTTTTGAGTCAAGGTTCGAGACATGAAAAGGTCCTCTAAAAAGAAAATTTTACGTAATTTTGGAAACCGCTCATTTTTTCAATCGCAAATTGAACTACGAGAACCAATATTTGTTCAAGATGCAAGAACACTAAAAACTGCGCCAGAATCTCAGCTTTCCATTGGTATAATTTACAAATATTTTACAACCAAATTCAGGGGAGAAATTTGTTTTTGAACGCGGAAAAACGTCCATTTTTTTAACGAAATCAGCGCTCGGGCAGCCTGTTTCGGGGCGGAGCGCTGATTTCGTTGAAAAAATGGACGTTTTTCCGCGTTCAAACACAAATTTCTCCCCTGAATTTGGTTGTAAAATATTTGTAAATTATACCATTGGAAAGCTGAGATTCTTGCATCTTGAAAAAATATGGGTTCTCGTAGTTAAATTTGCGATTGAAAAAATGCAGGGTTTCCAAAATTACGTAAAATTCTCTTTTTAGAGGACTTTTCATGTCTCAAACCTTGACTCAAAAGAAATTTAAGGCATCTGTCCGATAGGAAATTTAATGCTTTTTCCAACGGTATCCTCAAATTGTACTTTACACGGAAAATTAAAGGAGTTATGACCGATTTAATGACATAAGGTAAAGATCACGAAAAGAGTTTAGAGGTAAAATAACTCAAAAACGAAGGGGTTTAAAAAAAATGTCTAAGATATATTTTTTGTTGCAAATTAGTTGTAGAATCGACTGATACCATATGACAGACCAGTTAGGCTTATACCCTGTATAGTGTATCTATTACGGTCCTGAGTTTTAATTTTATATCTACCTCGTAAATAAAAGGGCTTATAGGTGCTATTCTATTATGTAGGTTGTTACGTCGGCGTGTGAAGGCGATGGTCTTCACGTCGGCTTGTCGATTTCTATTGGTCCCTACACAACGAAGGTGAAGGATGGGACAGCACTTTCTACCCGGCGCGGGTTACCGCCTACTGCATGCAGGAGTGCTGAAGGAATTCAGCTCAGCTGCTCACCTCGGCGCGATTGCTCGCCGACTGGAGGGAGGCAGTACATTTACCTAGTTCCTAGTTAGGGGCAGACAACTACTAGGTGAAATGGGAGCAGTGGCCGGCGCAATGTGCTTACCGAGACCTCCGAGGAACTTTGGGCTTCTAAGAGAAGGTGAGGCAGAGCGAGAAATAATCAAGTCGATTGTTAGAAGACAAATGCATAAATGTCTCTAGATGAATGTCTCTGAGTCCTCCTTTCATACTACTTTAACAAGGTAAAGGGAGAGTGGAGGAGGGTGATGTGTTTGTCCCCCATACCTCACTTTACCTACCTGGCACGATGAGTCACTCAGGGTTTCCCTTGTGTCCTTTATTGGAGAACTAACATATTTGTGAGTATGAGTCATTACATAGGTATTTGCCGGTTTTTTGGTCAGCTTGGGAAGTATTCAATTGTTTTTCAATAATGAATTGGTGTTGCAAATTTGGAGAGAATAAAGGGATAGTCACATGTTCTGGATCGTCACATGGTCCTGACGAAGCCCACGGGCGAAAGCTGGCTCGACATGAAAATTATACACCATGAAAACTGAGGATCTGCCGCTCTTTATCCTCCCCTCACCACACACCTCAACTAAGAAAAGCAACATACTATGAAGATGCATGGGGGGGGGGGGGGGGTGTCTAAAGAGCGTTGGATTTCATCTGGAGCACCCGCAAACGCATAGAAATTTCAATCTGGTTAATCTTCTTTAATTCAAACCGTATATTACCCAAATCAGATGTAATTTTGAGCAATTGTCTCTAATCAGAATTCGAGAACAAAAATAGAAGATATCTATCCACGCGCAGCTTTCGTACGAGACGAAATTAAACGTTCAAAATATATTTTGTTTCCAATTACTAATAAATTGTGAGTCTTTCGAGATAACAAGGGTGAAATCATAACAAAGAAAGTAATGCACATATACGGTACTCGGATCCCCTCTTTCATGAGTTCAGTGGATGTGATAGTATCATTTAGCTGAAAAGACAATAAATTCAAAAGAATGTTTAACATTAGCAGTTATAGGTGGATAACGTAACATCAAGCTTTCATCAGACGGGGAATTTTTTTCCACCGATACACTCAGTTATTCACCCCTAGACAATTATTATTTCAATTCGCTGATGAAAGAGATTTTTCGCAATTTTTTTTTGCCAAAGATAAAATAATCCATTCCGTCGATACAAATCCAAGAAATAAGATAGTTTTATCGACCGATAACGGAGCTATCGATTATGTTACGGTTCACGGAAAACAACTGAATAAGGACCAAAGTTGGTTTCTGGGGTTTTTTCTAGTTCGCTAATGGCGAACCAGAAGTCTGTTTTGAACCTCCATAACCTGACTTAAACGCTGCCAATTATTACAAAACGGTTTATTATTCTGTGCAGATCACACATCTGCAAAGGTTACAGTATTTTCTTCGCTTAATTCTGTTATAGGGACTATAAAAATTAACCCACAAGCGTAAACTGGGGTGAGAAAGGGCCGGTAAAAGTTCTTCGGTGTTATGCTGCATCCTGGCGGGCAAGCGGTGTAACTAGAACCTTTCATGGGTAATTTCTAGATTCGGGGCAGGCGGAGTGTAATTTTAAGCGAGGTAAAAAAATTGCTAGGAGGGAAATGTTGTAGCAAATTAGTTGTAGAATCGATTCCTGAAGTGATTGAAGAAAAAGCTAGGGCATTTTGAAAAAGTTTTCTTATTTTTCGTAAGCCATACATTTTGTAGGGGGGGAGGGTTGGTTAAGGTGTTTTTTCTTGCTCGGAAGGTTCATTATTGAAAAATGACATAAAGATACGTTAAGGTAACATGGCATAAGTTCGTCAGTTCACATAAGACAGCCATAGAGGCCTCTGTGGAGTGAGGAGAGTTCCCCCGTTATTTAGCATTCTAAGATAAAGATTAGTTGAGTACCACTTTGAGTTAAAACTTTGGGAAAGAGTGGTAAAGGAAAATCCATTACAAATGCTTGCATACGAATCTGCAACACATTGGGACATTTTCATGTGTGTTTTCTTATTGTATTTATTACTAGGCAGATCTCACCCGTGCATTGCACAGCGGGGCGTACAGATCAATTAAATGGGCCATAAGAGAAACCGCCCACCCGTGGGTACGGAAATGGTTGAAACTAATAAACCAAAACAAAATGTCAACCACTACACAACAAGGTACCTAATGAAGTAAGATAGTCAGTTCATGTACCCAAGCATCAAAATAAGAAAACAGTTGATTGTTCTCTACGCAACACAGTGAGTCTATTTTATTTAGTGGTATTGCGTGAGCAAGTTTTCGTGACGATTTTTCAGTTAATGTGCCAAAGCAAAGACATGAAAATGTCAATAATAAACCAATAAATCGACTTTAATAGTGAAAGTTATTAGCTTAGCGCGTGTACCTACAGCAAGGATTTTACTTTCGGCTATCGTTGAACTGATCAAGGTGACATTCATAACGATTTATAGGATAAATTGGGATTTGAATGAGCACTTTTTAATGACAACACAACTTTCAAAGTAAAATAATCAACTAATAACTAGTCTCTTAGTCTTAGTCTTTGGATTTGCTTCTCCATCAGTAACCAACGAAAGCCTCCACCGTTTGAAGGAGGGGATGGTAATCACAGACAGCAGAACGCGTTGCACTTAATACGCACAATTCAACGAAAATTAGGGAATTCGGGTACGAAAAGGCTGCACGTACACAAAGGTCATTGACATTTCCAGATTTCATTCACTCCTTTTGGTATCAAGGCAAAAATAGTATAAATTTGTTGATAATTTTTTGTATTTTTTTGTTCATTCACAGAAGATAGGCGTGGGGATTAGTTGGGGTAGGCTGAAACCAGTATCAGTGATTGAATAATATTTTATTCCGTCTGGATCTCAAAATTGAAAGAAAGAAAGACATCGATAGGTATGAGTATGAATGAAGGAAGAATAATACTATTCATTGTAAAGATAATATGGATTATGCGCTTATGACGAAGCCAGAACCCGCCTTCTGGAAGAAATAGCGAAGCTCAACATTCAGAAGCCATTCAATCTGGATATTGCGCTAGCTTCATACGAAACAGAGGTGTTTGTCAATATATTCCAATTTTTCAAAGACATTGACCGTCATATATAAAAAAAAGTATTTCAGAAGACAATTAATGTATTTTAAATATCTGTGAAAGGGACTAAATAATGTTAAGCTTACTAATAAAAAAGAAAGTACGTACAAAAGAGAATGCCAGTTATCGTGAAACAAAAACCAAGAAAAGATGAAAAAAAAGAAAAAAAAGTGCTGGTTATTGGAAGGACAAAGACCGACTCTGATAATGGAAAAAAAACGAGTGCCGGTTTTTGGAAACAAAGACCGATTCTTTGGGAGCAAAGAACGACTCAGAAAAAAAAGTTCCGGCCCTTGGAAACAGGGACTGATTCTTTGGAAACAAAGAAAGACTATGAAAAAATAATAACAATAATAATAATAAAAAAATAAGAGTGGCGGTTGTCCGACAACGAGAACTGTCAAATTTTGTATTTTAAAAAATAATGAAATAAATTTCAAAAATTATAAAAAAATTATAAATGATAAAAATTCTAGCAATTTTCTTTTATAGGTAATATGTTAGCCCACTTTAAATATTTTCTGAGGTATAATAATTTTCTTTGAGATCTTGAAGAGCTCGTGGTTTATCCACATAAACCTAGGACTTCAGGTAGCCCCATAACAGGAAATCACAGGGAGTGAGATCGGGCGAGCACGGAGGCCATGGAATGTCTCACTCCCTGTGATTTCTTTTTATGGGGCTACCTGAAGTCCAAGGTTTATGTGGATAAACCACGAACTCTTCAAGACGCGATCACACGTGAAATTGCCGCCATCCCGATGGAAATGTTGGATAACGTCATGAGCAACTCTTGAACAGCGCATTAATCAGCAAGGGCGCCATCAACTTAGCACAATATTCCATAACTGATTTTTTCTTACTGTACAATAAACTTCCAATCCTAACAAAATTTTGGAATTTATTTCAACCTGATATCTACAAAATTAAAAATTTGTCATTTTAAAAATTGGGCGTCCGTTTTCAGCCACCCTGTACTTAAGGCTGAATATGAAAATTTTACGACGCCAATAAAAATTTAAAAAAAAGATAATATGGGTTGGGAAGATGGTCGGCTTCAGTAGAGGGCTGCGGAACAACAACAATGCTGCACTTGCTTCCTCGTTCAGGAACAGTTATTATTATTATTTTCACGATCAAGTTGGTAGTAGATAGATATAGAATAGATTCAACACGGCTCGGGTCGCAATGATTTGCACGCAATCATTCTGGAATCAACTTCCAACTACCCTCGAAATGTGAGTAAAATTGGGCAGTTACCAACATGCCACCATTGGGCTGACCAAAATAATACTCAAAAGTGGCTGTATAGGATCTGAACAGCAAACCTCTAGATGATTTATTCAAAATCGACCATTCTTTAACTTGAGTTTCTCCTCGGAAAGATGAAACTACTTGGATCCAAAATTGTTCAAATTTGACTTACTGCACGAGTACTACGTCTTCTAACAATATTCGCTACTGAGGCATCGAAATTCCAACCATCTAGGTACTAAATTGTTCTCGTGTTTGTAGGGAATCACAACCCTAGTGCTAAGGGAATTCTACTAGACTACCCAGTTGAGTTGGTAGCACTGGATAGATAGTTATTAATAGAGCATGCGAATAAAACAAGTGATCTCTACGAAGTTTTTCCTAATTAATTATAAATTCCCGAATATTACAGTGTTTTAGATAATGTTGTGGTCTTCGATAATAAAGAAACACAACAGGTGGTAAAATAATATTTATGATCTAGTTGGTAGCTTAGAAACTGATTCGAGAGGACTGCTGGCCTAAGCAGTTCCGACGGGGCCAATAATTATTGTAATATTTCTCAAGTTAATAATTCCGTAGATTGTCTCAGTAAACGGTCAGATAAGCGGACACGATCGCAGGCGATTCCAGATTGTGCAAAATCAACGAATGTCAAGGATGCGGGACCTCGCAATTCGGCGTTTTGACCTTTTCCTTGTAACACTGATTTCCACAATTACGAAGAGAGATTCCTTCCTGGAGTTAGACACGTGACAATATTTTATTAGGAATCTTTAATTCTTGTAAAAGTTAGGAAAACCAGTTGAATTAGAGACATTCGAAGATATTGAATGAGATGAAAGTACTTTTCTATCAGAAACGATGAGATGGAAAGAATTTGCTCAGAAGGACGAGAAAGAACCAACGCTGTAGAGTTTGGTCCAGTCAGAAAAATCGACTTAAACAACACGGAATTATGAAGGAAATTATAAAGATTATAGTCAAACTTGCTCATCCACTGGTAGAGTAATTGTTCGCAATATGGAGGTTTCTAAAGTAAATTATACTACATTTTCTCCAGTAGCAAGTATATTATTATAGATCGAATTATATTATTACTGTAGATCGACCAAACAAACCGCAATATGTCAATTCATCGAGAATAGGGCCCACTGGAATTACTGGGATTTGACCACCTGTAAAGGTAATTTGGAACGGTTACATCTTTGTCACTGTAACCGTTGGAACCGTTCCAGGGAAATACCTGGACCGACACACTCCTAGGCCCACTTTCACCAAACATTCAAAACGAGTTTAAACCAAACGAGGCGAGACATAAACGACGTTCAGTAAAAATCGTCTTTCACCAGAGCGATTTACGAGTTTAAACACCATCTCGGGGGGTTCGAGTTTAAACGGTCGAAAATCGGCCGAATAAACTAGGAAACCTCGTTTAACTACCAATTCAATATGGCCGTGCATTGATTTGTGATTGTTTTCGAAATGAAATTGCGAATTATTTTTGCATTTCGAATTATTTTTGACTCGTCTGACGATGACGTCGACGTCTGAGTCGAATCCTGGATCGGATTCCACATTCCGAGATTATGTACGTTACTGAATTTCCGCCTTTCCAAGCCCCGAGTCGTCCAAGTGCTCGACTAGATTGACAGTCGCCTCGAGTTCCCGTCATACAAATAAGTTCAACACGTTAATTTAAAATGAATAATGGTTTTTTCAATAACATAATAGTGCAACCTACATTCCTTGGTTGTTTCTATTCGGACCAATTATACAAATTGACCATCATAAAAGACCAGTTCGACCAAAATAAATTTCTATTGAGGTGAAATCGGGGGCCCTCATCTTCGAGTTTACATCCATCGGTAATCATTCAAATTATCGAAGTAAATTCCTATCGTTCAGAACCAGGTGGCGGCGACCGTGTTTCACTAGGATACATCAAGGAAGGTACTTGAGTCTGGAGAAATACTGGAGTTATTGCGCTCGTTGTGGCTCAAAGTGATGATGTGTAATAACTCAATAGGTAGGTGATGGAAATATTCAGCAAAATAAAACGAAGGGAACCGGAAGATTCGAAACAAACCGCAGGAATCAGCAAATAATGAAAACAAGGAATTCGAAAAACTGACACTGATAAAGATTCACAAGGCGGCAATCTGCTGATAGCAAGTGCGGTTGTGGTTGTTGTTCAATGTTTCTATTGCCCAAATACGTCATAATGTCCAACTTTCATTCGTTTTGCTCAACATTTGAAGTTTAGACAAACTCGATTGTCTTAAACGACGTTTAACGATGATTTGGGTTGGTGAAAGACGCTCGCCATCTTGCCGGGTTTATTCCTTCAGATTAACTATTAACGCGTTTAGCTAAGCAAGTTTAGAACAACTTTTGGTGAAAGTGGGCCCTAGTCTCCCAAACGAGCTTTGGCGGCACCTCAGCTACTACAAAACCACCACCTAGACAACATACGGATTTGGAAGAAGAAAAAACTGGTACACTTATAATTTAACGAAAATCTGGAGAAATTGAAAAAACGAACTGAAGAGGAACACAACATTTTATTGGAATTCTTTCTTTTAATACATAAATAGCACATTTTTTTTTTTCAAGAGATAACATTTACATAGTTTGATTGTAATTCTGGTCCTAGCATTTTTTCCAATCCAGGACGCCACAGAGGAATATCTCGATACAACGCTCGCCCGCAGGACGGAAAATTTCACTAGTACCATTATGAAGGAAAGAAAGAAGCAAACTGGAAACTCAAAAGGAACAAAATACACGCATCAAGTAGACACTAAATAACAACAAAAAACAAACATTATTCTCAGGCAACATAGAGAAAATTACTAAACATCGTACATAATTTTTTTCCCATCATGAATGGTTTTTTTTAAGGTACTTACATAGAACGAGTTGAATAGTTACAACCAAGAATCGATGTATTTCCGCATACGACGGTTTAATAAAGGCAAACTACAGTGAAGTAAAGTAAAGGTAATGTGTAGGAAGGTGAGTTCAAGGAGGAGCGCATTACCGATTTGATAGGTAAAGTTGAGTATTTCAAGGGTGATATATAACAATATAATGATTTTTATTATGTTCAACAGGAATCCACATTGATGTTTCAAGCAACATCCCTGAGAAACATGATAAGAAAAGAAAAATATGCCATAAGTTGACAATTCTCATTGAGATAGGACTACATTGAGATTAATTCTTCGAGTGAAATACTCTTAACCTTCCGGTATCCGCGCCTTCTCGACCTTAATTTTAGTATTTACACACGCATTCTAGATTCCTGGACGACGGTATCCACTTTTGTTACTTAACATGCCTACCCTGATATCACGATGGTGTTACCTTGCCGAGTCAAACGTCGCGTCAGCCTTATCAGCTGCAATCTAGCCAGAGCGCAGTAGAATTCGTAGCCTATACTTGATAAAATTAATCTTTTTTTACTTGCTTTGGTGATGGCCGAAAAGGCTCATCTAGAAGAACGGCTCTGAGTAGAGATAAGTATCGGTACAAAAGTATCGATACTGTATCATATTCGAGTATCGATATGCCAGCATCGTTTGGTATGACTAAGTAAAGTAAACAACCGTTCCAGGTTGGATTTTCGTCCGACTGCCATTCCTGGCGTTGCAGACGTCATCAGCTGTCTTCCAAAGGGAAGATCAGAATTTGCTCTGATGATTTCGCCCATGGCTTCCCATTTCCTCACCGCCCTGGGTTGGGACGAGGGGGGACTGAGCCCAGCTTGCACCTTAACACGCTCTGGAGGCGAGCCTTGAACTCATGGCCCCCTGTGGCTGGTCTGAGACTCGTTGCCAAGAGATGCACACTGTAACGAGCACGACCACAGCTAACCCCCTGACTATATGACTGTCAGTATTTCAAAATATCAAGTATCACAAAATATCAATATATCCGAGCGTCAATATATCAAGTATATCGATTTACACTTTTGAACTAATATTTTGAAATAACGGGTATCAGTACTCATCCCTAGCTCTGATTGCTCTGCTCATTATCTTTTAAACGGATCACTGGATCTTTTGGAAATTCTGAAAAAATACGGTAAAGTTAATGACCAAAAAAATAATTCTTGAATGGTGGTGTAATACATTTCTACAAAATTTTGTATTTTATCGATTTTTATCGCAGTTTTCCTCTGAGTTATCATACGGGTTGGCAACAGTGAGTTGACGAGAAGGGAGCCTGATCACTACCAATCTCAAAAGATCCGAAGATTGAAAACCGTAGTTCATTTTTACTGAGCAGCGGTTCACTCGCTCTTCAGAAAGAGACGGCTCATTATTGAGCGGATCTCCAACTTGCTCCCTTCCCCCTCCCTGGAAGAGCGAATAACCCAACCCAGAACCCATCTGTACAGTAAAACCGAAAATATCAAGTCAATTTCATTGGAAAATGTTGGTTGTTCACGATTTTAGGTATTTAGTAGGTTTATGAGTAATACCAACTATAAAATTATAGTGAAGCAGGGATCACAAGCTTCAGACTCTGCAATTACGACTCGCTTTTCTGCGTGCTGATTGGCTAAAAAGAGTCGGAGAGAAGGGAGTCAAAATCCGAAAAATTAGATATTTGGTCAGAAAGAGTCAGAGATAGGGTGGTAAAAGTGGGTGGTGGGAGGTGGGGGTCGGTTTTCCCGCCGGAAACCAAACGCCAGTGAACACCCAGCCGGAATTTTGGAAAGAATCGCCGAGTCGGACACTTGTGAACCCACCTCAAGTTTGCTTCAGTTGGTTTACCTAGAATATTGACAAAGCTTTAACAACCTTTACAATAATTTTAGGTAGGTATTGCATTTAAAACTTAATTTTCATGGGTGCCACCGCGCAGTGTGAATTGAAAAGCAAAATGGTGCCGGTACCGGAAGGTTAATCAATAAAGAACCTTAAAAAATTACGGAAATTACACGAATTCTCAGTTACACATTCAACCAGGAGGCGCTTCGTAAGAAATGTACATACAAAGGAGAAAAAGTACACATTAATCTATTTACAATTAGTATATGTTTAAATAATAATAGAGGAGATCACTATAAAAATATCCATATTTACAAAGGTCTCATTATAATAATTATGTCAAATACAAAGGTGGGATTGCTTAATCAAAATCGAAAAACATTGATACAATTAGAACGAAAATTTGATTTGAGAAATAAAAAAATACGGAAGTGCATAAAACTCACGACAATGATCGAGAATAGGGATAATGAATCAGCTGAGTACCGTACGTTACCTGTGGCGCATAGCCTTCTTCGACTTATGATTAAGTTATCGTAGGTAATAAGCTTCGATAAATTCGTGTGGGATACAGAGCTAAGGTGTTCGAGAAAATGGGGATTGAAAGATTCCTATCACAAATGCGCAGGAGGGGCCGGAGTTCGTCTGGATGATAAAATTCATAGTAGACAATCCAGAGGGTTCAAACTTCGTTCACGATTAGAGCAGGTAAGGATCTTCATCTACAGGTCTACAAATCGGTGGCTTTCTACAATTCAGCAGTGGCTAGCATTGATCCAAATGAGTATACCTACACGGAGTCCACCATTCAACTGACTTCCATGTTGGTCACCGAACAACCAGTGGGATTACCACTTAAGGTGAGTTTATCTTTGTACCTGGTTCCTTCACTAGAACACATTCGCGAGAGTTGGAAGAAAATCGGGAAGGTAATTTCAAAAGAATCTGACACGGAGAGCAGCGCTAAATACAGTTTGTGGCGGCAACCCGAACCAACCCCATATCTGACGCATAGAGAGCTATTTCACTTGGCGCGATGATTTTTTTTTGGACTCAGCAGGTAGGTAAACATTGATAGGAAAGAATTCGAGGAGTAATGAGAAGAACAGATAGGAACTTGAAACACCAACCAGATGTTTAAATAATATACCAGCTAAGACTAGCTCGATGTCTAGACCCTCTTGTATCCCATTGTCACCTTTGGCTAATATTTTAAGGTAGATATTTGAATAATCTTCCAGTCAACATAGTCCATAATCCATAATGTTGGTAATGAAAGAATGATGAGAATGGGTGGAGCCTCTTACACAAAAAATTTAAAAAGTATACGAGAGAATGTGAGAAGTCACTAGGTGATACTTATAGCATGGAGCATACTTCAGCCATGACCTCCTGGATCAAAATCATCACAAACTGCAGCATATTTCAATCTGGGACTAAGGAAGGTATTGTAGGAGCGAGAATAAAATAAATATCCTGGAGGGCTACAGTTAGTGTTACTTCAGCTGGTGCTGCCACTGTTAGCCTAGCAGGACTTAGGGCCGTAACCCGTTTCGACAAATGGAGCTGGAGAAGCAGGTGGTTTCGACAACAAAAACAGCCCGTTTCGACAAGACAGACTTCATAATCGAGAGGGCAGTTCGACAAAAGTGAACTGAATGAGGAAAACGGGGGACTCACCTCGTAAAATGTCTTCCAGCTTAGAGTGGGAGAATATCTGGTGGCCACGTTAGCAAGATAGCTTGCTACCTCCGTCGCCAAGTCATCAGATTCGAGAAAAGTTCCAAGCACTGTTGCAAGAATTGAAGCAGTTCCTGTGATTCTTTCCTGAGAGGGGTTTTCATGCCGAATCTTGAGTAGGCTTTCCACTTGTATTTCCTTTTTTTCTTAGAACCAGGCCTGTGACAAGTGCAAGTGACACCCGAAAATGGCGCATTGAGGAAACAGCTCAATTGTGGCCAGATGAGTAGTTTTTCGAAATCGATGCGTACAATTTTACCCTCCATCTCAAGGTTTATGTGTGTGAGCCGCCAACATTTGCAAATGCCCAGTTCTCGCCGAGTTCCGCTTGCCTATCTTTGGCACACTGATTCTTTCCCAGGACCAAGCCATAGCTACAATAAATGGCTCAGATTGGACATCATCGGTCCAATATTGTAGCTCAGCATGGCGATATAGGGCAGAGTTGGTGAGCCACTTTAATTGGTAGTGTACCTGGGGTGCTACTCTCCTGCCTTCGAGGAAGTTCCTGCACAGGAACTCGTCTGAGTGACGCAATGCGTGGATCGCACGAGGGTTGTGATGTATGCAAAACATAAGCAGGATTAGAGGAATCTCTTTCATTTCTTTGTTTATTTTTCAGATTTCCCAAACACTATTGGCTCTGTAAATGTTGTGCTCCGTACTTCCCAGCAGATGGTTCAATACCAAGCTGGTAAATTGTTTATTTGAATGAAATTATCTGTTAATTTGTTCAACTGATCATTCAATAAACGTATTTCTTCTTCTTCTTCTTCTTCTTCCCTCCATCTCAAGGTTCATGTGTGTGAGCCGCCAACATAACTCAAACCTTCGGCGAAACAGCCGTAGGCTCCACCTTTGTCGAAACTGCTCACGAATTGGTCGTTTCAACAAGCCCTTCGTCGAAACGGCGTGCAACCGGACTTGGGAAGTCATGTGGCTCCCCCAAAATTCAAAATGGCCAACGTATTATTTGAAGAACTAACGTTAGGTCCTTTCTGAGTTCATTTTCAAAAATTTAATTTAGACTGAGGTAACGTAAGGTAATAAAATTGCAGAAGTAGACAATTCAATAGACATGAGGAGCATGAGATATAGCATCCAGATGATTTGGAATTGATGCTCATGCTGTGCCTGAGTTAAGCCAGATAGCAATAGGAATCGAACAGTGGCTTTCATTTAAATAAAAACAAACTGCAACACACACGAATCAGCCATTTAAGCTCGTGCACAGAGAAGGTAGAGCGATAGAGATCATTCCAGAATTGAACTCTACCTACGTGAATGAGTGAGGACTAAAGTCAAAAATGGCACTCTCATGAGTTGAAATGTACATAAAGAAGTTCAACTCTCTCAACATTGTCGTGACCATCACACACCAACAAAATAAAGGAGAGCACATTGATATGCAACCATTGGTTTGAATAAATACACACTTATATTATCATTTAACGGTATTTTTTAGTACACTTCTAAACACGATGGACTAGCTTTCACAGCTGGCAGGAGGGAGTTTCTTTGGTTTACAAGTCTTAACTTTGTAAATTTCTTTAAATTTAAATTATCGACATTCACATTTATTTTGTTTATATAGCACAATATTACGTTACATCATTACTTAGTTTAACATCAAAACATAGAAACCAGATTGAACAGAAGTATTGAAGGTTTTAGTAAGCCTATATCCACATAATACAAGCGGGGAAAGGCGAATGAAAATTATGAGGGTAAGTTATGAGGGATCTTAAGCGATATTACTTTTTGTTTTATGCAGATTTTATCATGCGGGAGTGGGAGCTAATGAGATAAAGGAGCGTGGATTCCGAGCCACTACCACAGCCAGCTAAAGCTTGTCCGGACAGAAAGCTGATATGACGATTCACTGGAAACGTGCCATTTACCCTTTCATTGTGCGTGGACACTGCTCGCGAAGTATGAATTCACCGTCAGTGCTTTTTAGACAAAATAATCACGAAGATCCCTTTCGAATCCAGTAGTGGGGCGTAACGATTTGGGAACAAATTAGAGGTACCACCGAAAAAAAAATCAACTTCGCTTTCTTAAGAATCAAGACCCAAGTCGATAAGTGGTTCTAGTGCTGTTACGCAGTCGTAATTGGTGCTTTCGCAAGGCCACTTGGTCAGCTAAGGTTAAGGTTACCATTCGCTGCTTCAGATACCAACATTCAAATTTGCAACACCTCACAATAGGGTGTGCGCATCAAAAGAAAATGGGGGGAAAAAAACACACGAATTGTGTTGTTAGAAACCCTCTGATTCGGAAAGGCCAGAGATAATAGAGAGTTTTTGGTGCCAAAATCTCACGGGCCCCGTCAGGAGGAGACTAGCGCCAGCAACAGAGGATGCTACCCATTTGAAGGAGGAATCCTGTTAACTTTGGACAGAGGGGGAAGGGAGGCGCTCGTCATGGTGGGCCACTAGGAACGGGTGACTGTCTGGGGGCACCCTTTCATCGTCGCCCGCTGATGTCAGGAGGCAAATCCATCGTCACCCGCGAACTCCATGCTTTGTGAAGAGGTTCCACAGGCCCGTTAGTGGTTGCCAAAAACTCTCTAATAACCTAAAATGTGTTCATGAATAAGGGATTGCATTCAGAAAGTTTGGCAGTTTGCATTGCCGCCAAAAAAGCTTGTTGCGTCATTTCTAGCAGAAACTCGAGGAGAAACGACCGCTTGGGGCGGTAAATCCACACATCGAAAATGTGGGATTTTGGTCTGCTGAAGTTGGTACTTTGTTTACATTTCACGTGCAGTCGTTGTTTCCCGTTTCTCATCTCTACATTCCTACATTAATTAAGGAAATCGGTACTCACACATTTCAGCTATCAAAACTATTTCTGTGACTTTTCTGTGTCATTGAGTGGCCCTTTCCTTTCAACCAATTTCGTAATGGAGTGTTGGAAAGAAAAAAAAAAAAATCGTCGTCCCACGACAACCCGAATTGAGTACCTCCTCTTTCGCGCGCCTTCGGCGCGTTGAAGTCGGTCAAAAAAGACAAGGAACTAGCGAGAATATCCATAATCCAGTTCATCGATGATGTAGAGATTGATGTTACACGGATTATGGTCAATCCGGATTTTAGAACGAGTGGTCAAAAAAACGTAAGCAAGAAAACGGTAAGTTTCGAATTTAAAGCCACTATGAAGTTGGCTTTCTTTTATTTCAACAGTCACAAACTCACTGTCTTTGTGTTGAGGACGTGCATTTACCGATTCTATTTTTTCTTGATTGTGAACCTACCTACTAAATTTCGATGACACTATTGTGAACAGTATCAAACACCATCACAATCGTAGTTTTTATAATACAAACTGCCAAATTAAAAAAATCTTGATTATGCACTGATAACAACTTGTTCCGCATCATATTATCCAGTTCATCCCAGAATGAAATCTTTCCTTTCGTACTACAGTAACTTCCCTTTTCACAACTCACTGTAAAAGTAACCCTGACACTACAGGTCTACCACAGAACTTTGCATCCGTGTGGCGCCCCCTAGGTGGCGGATCCGCAAACTACAACGATCGAGTCAACCTTCCATGATGAAACCTTGACACGGAAATTGGAGCTGTGATACATTTGATGTTCGTGTAGTGCTACGAAATTTCAATTTTGGAAATGCTCGAACTTCAATCTGCACTAGGAGGTAAATTATGTCACTTTTGAGGGGAGAAATTCCCGAAAAATTATCGTACGCGCGGGAATCTGCTTGATGATAAGAGATTATTAGTTGTATGTTGTCCAGAAGAATGCGCCAAAGGGATGCAAAGTTTCTGTGGCAGACCTATAGACAGCAGATTCGAAGTGAGAATGAAAGGTGAAGTAAATACGAATAAAAACGGAGTTGAGTAGAACGTTGTCTATTTCCACGAAAATAATGAGTTACAAGTTAAATCGATTTCGACTGTTAGGTCATCATCAGTAAAAAAAAAACAATAACTAAGTTAATTGTTAACTAAGTTATTGTTTGTTACTGATGATGACCTAACCGTCGAAATCGATTTAACTTGTAACTCATTATTTTCGTGGAAATAGACAACGTTCTACTCAACTCCGTTTTTATTAAAATGGTTTTACACAATCTCATCGCGAATGACTTTATTTGTAAGTAAATACGAGATGAAGTATTGAAGCGAAGGGAGGGTTACAATCAGAGGGTCGTAACAGAAGGGAATTTTGTTGGCGTACGGTGTAATGATGTGTTTCAGGATGTTGGCTACCTTGCGACAGCCAGCCAATCACATTCTCCAGCGTTTTGACATGGCGTATTGCAGGACTTACTTTTACTTTTGAAGGCATCTCCCCTTGTCAGGGGTTGCCTCTGACAGCCTGACGCCAAGAGCCCCGGTCCGACCACTACCCTTCATCGAGATTCCGTCTTCGCATGGCACTGACAACACCTCCTCTCCATGTCACGCATGGACGACCTCTCTTCCTACGGCCTTTGGGGGACCAATTAAAAGCCTTTTTAGGCCATCTGCTTTCTGTCATCCTTCTGAGATGGCCATACCATTCCAGAGTCTTCTGATCGATTCGATCTACGACTGGCTCGGGTTGATCAATCATTTCGCGGATGGTCTCATTTCGGACTCGCTCAAACCTGGATTTTCGGTAGCTTCGCCTGAGCCCATCCATTTCCTTTGCACAGAGTCTTTGTCGATTTCGTTGCGTCAGGGACCAGCCTTCAGAGGCATAAGTTAACACGCTTTCCATCAGAGCATTTAGAATCTGTTTCTTAGTATAAAGATAGACTTCCCAGCTCCACAGAACCCCATTGAGGGACCGCACTACGACTCTGGCCAGCTGAATACGCCTATCCACATCCCTCTGACAAGTTCCCGAAGACTCCATTATGGACCCCAAATACTTAAAATGATCGACCGACTTGACACATCCCAATCCAGGGACTAAGATGTCTCGACCGTCGCCTCCGACCACCAAGTATTCGGTCTTCTGGGAATTGATCCTCAAGCCAGCTGCTTCAAATGCTTCATGGATGGTATTGCAGGATTGAACTGATAATTTTCCTTACCACCAGTAATTTTTTGGGGGCTCTATTTTTGTGTGGTAGATGAATTTTGTTTCTTTTTCAAGGCAATTTCTTTAAAGGGGGAAAAAATTAAAAAAAAAAAAAAAAAAAAAAAAACATGCGCACACCCTATTCAGACGATCAATATTTCTCCCAAGAAATACTTAAGTACTGCCAATCTTTGCTAAGATCTGAACGTGGAAACGATGGAAAGCAGTGACGACGTAAAGGCAGAAGATTACTGAAGGAATCGGACATGCTCATTAATAATTCGAACCCAGTTGACGAGCGTTACACGAATTTGGTAATCAATATTGGCCGTCAACTTCACGAGAATTGAAATAAACAATGAAGGACACCGATGAGATGATGGAAATATAAAATATGGCTTCATCTAGGTAAGAAAGACGAGATTATCTACAATTTAAACTTGCACCAAGCAGGAATTAAAATAAGCAGCATTTACCAGACAGGAACATCAAAGGTGGTGATAATTCATGGTTATGTGGATGTAATCGTCATCAAAGAAATCGATTTAAATCTATTTTAGTGACCCACAAGCGTTTCAGTATCATATTAGGAAAGCAAAGCTGAAAAACAAGAAGTTGAATTCTGTTTGGTTTCCACATGCAAGTGCACCTTCATCAAAATATAAATTTTTGACAGCGATCACTAGAAACATTTCAAGGTTTTCGTCGGTTTTTATTCTAATAATTTCACATTCAGCGATTTTGATTCAAAACTCGTAAATATAGAGAAATTTCCCTAAATCAATTCCTTATTTAAAAATAACAATACCGCTCGAGCCCAAACAAATTTCGAATAAGTAGTGATAGGAAGGGGTAGTCAATAAAACATTGCTCACTGGATAAGAAATGATAAATATGCAGAAGTAATACTGTTAAGCGAGCCAACTCAGTGAATTCGATTGAAATGGTGAACTGAAACACTGGTACGCAGTTTTTTTTAATCTGATGTTGCGTTGCGAGGCAACTGTGAATATAATTTTGCAGAAAACATCTTTACAATAACGTGAACGGATGGTTAAAAGACAATATTCAGCGTTTGGTGAAGTGGACTTCAAAGTGGAAAACTCACGAGGTGTAAGAAAACATCCGAGGGCTTAGCAAAAGGCGTGATCGTATTTATTGGAATGTGTATTTATCAACGGAAGCCCAGAAGAATGAGAGGAGAAAAGAGGAACGGAGGCATCTTCAGTCCTCATCGTTGCAAAAAAGGAGTTGGAGATGCTTCTCAGTTTTGTATTACAAACCCCCACATTCGTCTTTTCCAAAGTTATTACTGAGGATTTTAGTGAGAAACATAGCAAACCAATCATTCTTCTGGAAATACATAGATAGAGTTGAAGTACTTCTACATTCCAAAAAATCTTGACAAAGCCAGAAATCACGCATCAAACCAAAAAAATTAAGATGAAGAAGTTACAAAAGAAGAATAATAAATTATGACTAACTTCTAATAAGTTATTCATCACTGTGTACTGTTGATTAGTTTTTAGGGTTTGGGGCCCCTATGGAGACTCCTCTGTAAGTGTACTGTAATTGAAAAACCACATTTTTCTTTGAAGTGTTATCGTAGTTAGTATTAAGCTTGATGTGTTGATTCAAAGGGTGGGTGCCTCAGAAACCATGCCATAGGAACATGCGCCAAAGAGATTGGCAGACAGCCCTAAAGGCATGGTAGCCTACTAGATAACATCAAGGCTAATCTGGGATTGTCTAGATTCCATTAAGGCTGCAGCAAGAGCTGAATTGGCTCTGGGTTTATGGCCTTGAAGGAGTTGACGGTAATGGAGAAGCAGAACGTCTTCCCTAGAGTCCTATGTTTTTAGGGCCTGAACCACATTTTTCTTTGAAATGTGGCAAAAAGTGTTATCGTAGTTAGCATTAAGCCGGACGTGTTGATTCAAAGGGTGGGTGCCTCTGAAACCATGCCGTAGGAATATGCGCCCAAGAGATTGGCAGACTGGCCATGGCAGCCTACTAGATAACATCAAGGATAATCTGGGATTGTCTAGACTCCATTAAGGCTGCAGCAAGAGCTGAATTGGCTCTGGGTTTATGGCCTTGAAAGAGTTGACGGTAATGGAGAAGCAGAACGTCTTCCCCGGAGTCCCATGTTTTCTCTGAAATGTGGCAAAAAGTGCATCGGAAACCATGCCATAGGAATATGCTCCCAAGAGTACGCCAGACAGCCCTAAAGGCATGGCAGCCTACTAGATAACATCAAGGCTAATCTGGGATTGTCTTGACTCCATTAAGGCTGCAGCAAGAGCTGAATTGGCTCTGGGTTTATGGCCTTGAAGGAGTTGACGGTAATGGAGAAGCAGAACGTCTTCCCCAGAGTCCCATGTTTTTAGGGCCTGAACCACATTTTTCTTTGAAATGTGGCAAAAAGTGTTATCGTAGTTAGCATTAAGCCTGACGTGTTGATTCAAAGGGTGGGTGCCTCGGAAACCATGCCATAGGAATATGCGCCCAAGAGATTGGCAGACTGGCCATGGCAGCCTACTAGATAACATCAAGACTAATCTGGGATTGCATAGACTCCATTAAGGCTGCGGCAAAAGCTGAAATGGCTCTGGGCTTATGCCCTTGAAGGAGTTGACGGTATTGGAGAAGCAGATCGTCTTCCCAAACCGCGATCAGAGTCCCACGTTTTTAGGGCCTGAACCCAAACTAAGGGTTACAAGGAGCATCATAAATAAACAGGTCCAGAAATGGACGGATTACGAAAGAACTGAACACTGGCGCAATACTGCAGACCAGAGGCAAGCCAAGCAGCTGATCACCATGTCCAAGAAAAAAAGAAGTTGTCACATGCCACCGCCCTTTGAGTTATCATCTAAACAGAATGGGCAAGGCCAGAACAGTTGAATGTCGACTGCTGCGAAGGTGTCGAGAAGCAGAACACTTACTGTGAGTGTTATGCTGTGGAATCTATTAGATTTTGACACATACGACATATCCTTGTCCGGGCCAAAATTCTGTGAAAGAAGAGCTCTTGAATCGGGTCCTTAATTGAATAGGGAACCTTGATATTGATCAAACATGGTCTAAGTGACTAAAAAAGGGTAGGTAATCCAAGTAGATAAAACATCGAAATATCATTAATTAGGTTTAATTCTAACGTTTCATTTCCCTTTATTACATCAATATTGAAGTTGGCATTGTTTGTTGCGTTTCAACTATGCAACCATTTTACGGTGCTTTCTGTTAACAACTTTGTAATTTTCAATGAAAGATGAGAGAACTATACAGGGTGTCCGAGAAAGATACGGCCAAACTTCAGGGGTCGATTCCACAAGGTATTTTTAACAAAAAATGTCTCTTGGGAATTTTCTTTTAACCCCTTGTTTCTTCAAGTTTCAAAAAAACTAGAAAATTGCTAAGTTTCAAGTTTGAATTAAAATAAATTCTAACTAGGTAGGTGCGAGACTAAAACGGTGTAATCAAATTTGAATTTCCACGAAAAAATAAGAGAGCTACTTTTGGTAAAAAAATTTAAAAAATGCAAATTTTAAAAATAATTTATTGTTTTTTATTCTTAAATTTTAGTGAGACAAGTGTCAACACACGAAAAAAATCTTTAAAATGAAAAAAAAAACTCGAGAAAACAAGGATGAAAAGAAAATTGGTCAGAGACATTTTTTGTTGAAAATACCTTGTAGAATCGACCCCTGAAGTTTGGCCGTATCTTTCTCGGACACTCTGTATAATACCTACGTTGATGCTACTAACCAATTTACTAACAACGCTTGTTACAAGTGTTGTATTGCCTATCAATAGTTGTCCCCAAAAGCTGTGATAACATTAAAAAAAGTATTATGGTTTGATGCTTGATTCATTGCAAATAATTTATTTATACTTCAAATTCAATATTTTCAATAGATCGATGAGTCAAACCCAAGCTACGCCCTCGAACTTGTGTAGGTAACATTGCAATGGAGCAAGTGTGAGAAAGAAGAGTGGATTCGATATAGTTTTAGTCGGCTTGGTACAAAATGAGCAAAGTTCTTACAGTCTAAAAAAACGACTAACATTACCTTATGCCTGTGTGTTACTTTGATATTCTGTTGTTTTTTTTTTCTCTTCGGCTTAATTATTATTGGTCGATGACAATCAGGCAGGAAGAGAAGGGGGCAGAGCTCCAGTTCTAGCCCTTGTTCGTCAACTGATATACTTTGTGCTGGTCATATGTCAGGGAACCTGGTTAATGTGACAACGAATTAAGGAAGCCGAAGCCTAACACAAAGAAGTAATGGACAGAAAATTGCTAAGAGGGCTACGAGTATTGAACAGTAATCAGTGAAAGAAGTGACAAATACGCCTCTGGAAGGTGGAAGGTGACGGAATCAGAATAGACGGAGTGAATATACAAAAGCAGTGAAACTGAAAGAACCTGGCATTAAATGTATGGAGTTAGTTCCGCTAGTTATAAGAATACAATTGTTATCTAAGTACCGTATTGGAGAATCCGTAGTCGAGCGCTTTCGATGTAAGGACTTCATCTTCAGGCTGCCATTCAGGAGGACTCTCTCGACTGCCTGAAGATGATGTCCTTACATCGAAAGCGCTCGACTTGTAGGTTACGACGGATTCTCCAATACAGTACGCAGATAATAATTGAAGAACCTGGCTTAGAAGAACCTTAAAAAAGGCCACTTAACACATTTCGCTGTTACTAAGCGCTAAGGAGGTTCCATTTTGTATACTGGAAAATGTACCGCCACCTGGTCGTTTTCCACAGCTTGGGACTTCAACCATAACCTAATAAAAAACTACTTTTACAATATGAGCAAATTTAAATTTTGGTCAATAAATCCCAATTTCCTTAGGGGAACATCAATGGACCTGCTGCAACTCTTCAAGTCTAAATCTAATACTTAGGAACTCAATTTTTTGTGCGCCGAATGACAGGCATTGGACGAGCGGAAAGGACTGAAAACTGGTTTTAAACGTTACACTTTTGATTAATCTCGAACGATAAGTGTCGACTTTTCTTACCACCACCAGTACACCTGGTCTTTGGCCTACTTTAATGAAAAATCAGGGATCCGATGTAAAAGGTTTTTGTATCTGATTTGGAGGACATGCAACTTCCGTACTGTGAAATGATGTTTTCGAATTGTATAGTAAGTACAGTAAATTGTTAGTCTCACCGATTTGGGTCTTCTTTATAATACGGCGGTATTTCGAAGAGCTTTGGGTCTATGTCATCTCGAAATTCGAAATCTTGGAATGTTATTTTCGCAGTAACTGTAGGTAGTATAGGAATATCTGAAAAAATTAACGAATAAATTGGATTAGAACAATTCTATTACTGGAAATAATGCAAGTTTTATGCATTACCTAAGTAACAGACAGTAAAATCAAACACGATGAAAAACGGTGCAAATTATTACACAACGGTTTATTATTTTTATGTAAAGATCGCTGGTCAGCGAAGAACAAGGGGTTTCCATTATATTTCTTCTTATAAAAAAAACGTACGTACGTAGTTGTTTTGAACTTGAAAGACGTCTTGAGCAAAAAAGACGTATCAGATAGTCGATGTGTTACGAATCCGAGTTTTGGTTGAAATCAAAAAGTTTGTTCGGAGAAGCAGTCCTGAATGGTTCGGAGGGGTTTGGAGAAGCCCGGAGGAGTCCAAGCGCCTCTATCCCCTCCCCTTTCCAGTTCCGGTTTGGTTCTGAACTGGTTCCGGATTGCTTCTCCGAACAGACCAAAAGAAAACCAGCTCACCAATTTTGACTGGGAAGCCTGGAGGAAGCTTGATTTGTATGAATTCTCGCAGCTTGTTGAAATGCTTGAATGGTCCAATGACTTCCAGGACGTCAAGCAACATGCTCACTGATAGAGGGAACTCAGGACTCTGTAATATAGATGAGGAGAATCATAAGAAATATTAATAACTAAATTATAATAGAATAAAATGAGTAGAGGAATGTTATGGTTTCAAGCAATCTTCAAACAACTAGACCAACTAAATTATAATAGAATT
Organism: Apolygus lucorum; assembly: GCA_009739505.2. Taxonomy (NCBI): domain Eukaryota; kingdom Metazoa; phylum Arthropoda; class Insecta; order Hemiptera; family Miridae; genus Apolygus; species Apolygus lucorum. The sequence continues at coordinate 34,498,899 of CM019170.2, read as the reverse complement.
AAATGAGTAGAGGAATGTTATGGTTTCAAGCAATCTTCAAACAACTAGACGAGAAGAAGAACTTGGAAACAACACCACAGAGAAGTAATACAATCAGCATCAATCATATGGTCACAAGGAGCTGTACGGGCGGAGGAGGATGCGAGTTCTGGGTCCTGATTGATAAGTGCTCATTCTGTAAACCTAATTTTAAATATTCGTCATGCCTTCTATTTAATTAATGTATGAACCCTGTAAAATCCTTCTCCACTGAATTGTATAGTCTATCATAACAACTTAAGGAGTTGAAAGTCCAAGTGTGTGACTGTTCCTTTCTTTGTCAGGCTTACAGGTTTTCCCGGTGATAACAGGCGCCTCCACGTGAACACTATTCATAGTTCCTGATTTTTCTACGATACTAAAAGTTACTGTGCTCCACCACTATTAGCTCTCCATCAGAACAGAGCTTTCTATCTGCTGCTTTGATTTAACTAACCAATCAAAGAAAAAGTTACCTAACGTCATTAACATTATGGGCTGACTCAAAGCAAATGGAAATTAATTTAGAACTTACTTTAAAATCAAAAAGATCATGTTTGCAGTATGACTGGGAAATCCACAATCTTCCAGACATTTTGCATTGAGTACAGGTAGTTAACACATCAATGTTTGACATTACGTCAAAAATTAATAAACACATTCGAATGAAGAAATCTATAACTTGATAATACCATTGCCACAGTTGCTCGGAAAGCTTTCGACGTTGCTTTGTTGACCAGTTTTCGACCCAACGTCGGGTACTCCCCAGGCTCACATGATAAGTAGCTGTCCCAACCTATCCCCGGATCTGGCGGTGGAGTTAAAGACGTTCTCCGTCCAAGAACCTGCTACAAAATTCAATTTCAAAATTAAAATTAGACATAACAGGTGTGGTGTAGGTCGGCTGAGTTATAATTTGGATTTATTTGAACAGCCGTGATTCAAAGGTAACTTATAAATGTGGAGGAGCGAACAATTTAATTTAATGTCAATTTAACCTTTTAGCGCCGGGGTCTGCGTATATGCAGAGCTACCCAGGTGAATGTGACTGCCGGGGTCCGCATATGTCTGGTTTCGTTTTTGTTTTGTTATGACGCCCCTCCATTCATTTTTCCTCCCTTCATTCGTGGTTTTTAGGACTCTGAGCAGTAGTTGGGAGACTTTGGACTTTGTTTACATTGAACATTCGACAGTTCTGGGTGGGGGGAGGAAGGGTTTACATTTCTCCTTCCAGATGGTTCAGTTACCGCTTGCCCTTTCCGGAGTGTAATTCTTTTGTAAGTGTAATTCTTTTGATTTATTTTCTTTTGTGTGCCAACTATGTCAGGAAGATTGAATGATGTTGAATTTTGTTGAATATACTTTTTTCTTACCTTTCCCTGGGTCAAATCGAAGTTTGTGTTCAAGTTGAAATATTTAGATTTCCACCTCATTTGTGGGACAAAACTGTTTAGAAAAAACGGTTGAATATGAAAAAATTCAGGATATTTTTACATGAATCAATACTATACATTTTAACAAACATTAACTCAAAATTTGGTGGAATTTGAACGAATTTTGAATCTGTTACGCTTCTTTGAAGATAGGCGGAATGGAAGAGTGCGAAAATGTAAAATAAGTCAGGACAGGGGAGTTGTCTCAGTCCGAGCGGGCCCTTTAAATCCAGGACTGGGGAGCCGCCTGGGCATTTAAAAGTCAGGCGCTAAAAGGTTAATGATCAAACATGAAAGGATTGTACTTAGTTCATGAAAATCGAAGAAGAACGATTTCTCGAATTAATAGTAGACTTGCCAGCGCGAAAAGAAAGTCAGCTAAGTGGGTGTGGCACATAGCTTCCTCGAACCCGATTGTATAGATGATCCGATGCATAGTAGCTAATCGCAAAACATCAATCACTAAGTACTTTGCACGACACTAGTAGGGGACCATCTACACGCCAACACGCACAATCCCTGAAAATTTCATCGAAATCGGACGATAACTTCGAAATATTTCCCGTTACAAGGATTTCATAACAGACAGACACGGAACCAAAATTGTTCAGGGAGGATTGGAACGTAAAACGAGACTGAAAGCTATCTTGGTAGGCTCGGAAGCAATATCTTCAAAAATTCAAGCAAAATAGTGGTGTTCATCAACTCTCAATGTGTCTATCAGGCGCGAATGAAAGGAGAGAATGGGGTGTGCGCATGGGTCGGAAAAACTGTTTACTGTTATTTTTAATCTAAACTAAACCTCATTCTGAGAATTTTGACACCAACGGCGACCTTCTAGCGCGAGAAGACCTTTTTCTATGATTTTCCAAAGTTCGAATGTTTATGACGTCACAGTGGGCTGGGGGGGTCCCGCCCAGGTAGGCGGGGAGCGTGACGTCATAAACATTCGAAACTTTGGAAAATCCTAGAAAAAGATCTACTCATCCAAAAACAGAACGGCTGGTGTCAAAATTCTCAGGATGAGATCTACTTTCGATTAAAAGTTTAAAAAAATATCATGCGCACCCCCCTTTATGGACCATTAGTAGCTTCACTAGCTCACTCAAGTGAGTTTCTATATAACTACAAAATCCCGGTCATTTAGAAGTTACGCACAATGTCTTAGAATTGAAATGGTATCCCCTAATAACGGGCTTTATTGGTCGAGCTGTTTAGTTCAGTACCGGAAGAGAAAAAAATAAAATAATCTCCAGAACCGACTACTGTCATGTTATCATGTTTATTTATTGAGAGCAGTACTAAACCGATGATAACGAGCCTAAAAATAGTAATTTTTGCAAATGTTCAAAAAGTCGTAAGGTTTTGTATCATGATTACAAAAATACATATAAAGCTAAGGAAATTATATTTTAAAAAGTATACCTTGATCAGCAACTAAGAAGGTATCCGAACAAAAATAACAATCATGCTTGAAGGGGAATACAGATATACAGAATAAACACTGAGCTACTGAACATCGAGCATGCTATTTTGACAATAAAACTTATATTGCCGAAGTATCGGAGAAAATTATAATTCAGCAGCAGTTTTAACACAATAAGCTACACGCAGAGAATAGAAATCGATCATTTTCATCAAGGTGGTGCAAAATCTAATGGTTTTCGGGGCATTGCACGAACAATCAAACTCGCACATATTTTGTTTCGCAAGGTATTTCCGTATAAATTGGAGTGCAGAACATACAGGATGCATTCAGAATGAACATTTTCGAGAAAATAATCCAACAAGGATCAATTTGAATATAAATTGCATTAATTGGAAGCTTACATCACTCATCCACTGAAGAGGATGGTCATTTTTTCCGGAACAGGACAATGAAAAGATTTCCAAAGAGCATTATTAGACTGATTGCACGTGGATTAGCCACATTGATTTACAAGAAAAAACGTCTGCCAAGTGGGTGTGGCACATAGTTTCCTCGTATGAATAATCCGATTGTATAGATGATCCGATGCATAGTAGTTAATCTTAAAACATCGATCTCTCAGTACCTTCCACTACCCTCATAGAAAATTTCATCAAATTCGGATGAAAAATGTAAGTGTTGTGGCTGTTACAAGGATTATACGTTTGCGCATGTGCAGAGGCTACTGCCAATTTTAATGACTCGATTTTAATAAGAGACCTAATCTGTATAATCCCTGAAAATTTCATCGAAATCGGATAGAAAATGTGGAAGTTATGGCTGTTACAAGGAATTCAAGTTCGTGCATGCTCAGGGCTACTATCAGTCCGGGGGAGATGATTTTCATAGGGGATCATCTACACACCAATCTGAACAATCCTAGAAAATTTCATCAAATTCGGACGAAAAATGTAAGTGTTGTGGATGTTACAAGGATTTTACGTTTGAGCATGCGCAGAGGCTACTGTCAATTTCAAGGCCTTGATTTTTATTGGGGACCATCTACTACCTAATCCGTATAATCCCTGAAAATTTAATTGAAATCGGATAGAAAATGTGGAAGTTATGGCTGTTACAAGGAATTCAAGTTCGCGCATGCGCAGCAGCTATTAGTCCGGGGGTGATGATTTTCATGGGGGGGACCGTCTACACTCCAACCCGCGCAATCCCTGAAAATGTCATCGAAATCGGACCATAACTTCGTTATGCCGGTTACAAGGATTGCATGACAGACACACAGACAGACACGGAACAAAAAGTGTTCAGAAAGGTCTCAAACGTAAAACGCGAGTGGAAATTTTGATTTTGGAGAACTTTTTTTTTTAACCTTGAAAAGTGAAAACAAAGCTTCCTCTACCTTGGCAGACTCGGAAGCAATAAACAACAACCGATTTGGGGTTGGAAGATGGACAGTAAAATGGGAGCCCTGGTGTGAGCTACACTGCTCAGAAAATGACGGCTAGTTGGGCATAGACCAGTTTTCCACAGGAGGAAGAACCAATGTTAAGAAGTTAACAAAAAAAAATTGGTTCAAACATTAAAAAAAAAAAAAAAAAAAAAAAATCGTCGTCCCACGACACATTGAAAAGTCGGTCAAAATGGCGGCCACTTGGACTAACACCAGCTTCCCACTAAAGGGGAGTTTGGTACAAAGAGGTAAGAAAATAAACTGGTTCAAAAATGACGGCTACTTGTGTTGTATCGTTAGAAAACTAACTTCCCTCAACTGGAGATCGATCTCCAGACTTTCTGACTGAACTCGGGCTCTCTACCACTGAGCCAATGAAGTGAATGGACTCCTTGGGTACTTCGTTACCTAGTCAGGGAGGTGAGGGGCTTTTAGTTGGCGTTTAAAAACTCAGTTAAACCGCTCAATTTTTGACTTGCTCAGGAATTTGTTGTTATTCCTTCTGAATGGTGCTGGGGATCTACTGAACTCAACAGCTAAGGTGGTTTAACATGAGCACTATTGACACAGTTACGAGTTGGGGCATTTGATTGCCTGCGCCTAACTGTAGATCGCGACACTCCTCTCAAAGATTACGCAGGTGGCTGAATGCGACCAATCAAATCGCACTGCGAGTTCACAAAAGCGTGTTTTACAAAAAGCGCCCCTTGTACCTCATTTTATGAAATTACACTGTCGGAACCGCAAAACCAAGATCTACACGTTGGTACTACTGGCTTTTCAATACCTCCATCCGTTACCGAAAGAGAGCGCTATAAGCCCTTATGGGATTTAGAGAAACAAAGGAAAAAGTTCATAACCAAGGGGAGCTTGATGAGACCCTCAGTTGGTGGGCAGCGCATCACAATGTGATGTCATGTTTGGGTAGGAGGCCAATCGGCGTTTTACAAAAAGCGCCCCCTGTGCCCTGAGTTTCCATTTCTTCTAAATAAAAAATATACAACTTTTTTCTTAAAGGTTCTAATGTGAATGGGCTCAACTTGATAAAGCAAGAAAACACAAGGGGCGCTTTTACAAATTCCAACGTTTTTTAGGTGATTTTACATCTTTCTCCCTATATTATTGGTTGGATCCGATTCAGTTCTTAGCTCCATCGATAGTACACTAAATTCTCTACAGAATGCGACAAAAAAAAAAAAAAAAAAAAAAAATCTAGCTAAAATAGCAGTGACACAATTGAGTTGGGAAAAAAGTAAAATCTTCAAGCGTGTTTTACTCGTAATTTTAAAACTTTGATAAGCGCCCCTTGAGAACTCACAGTGCGAAATGCCCCAATGCGTAACTGCATGAATGCACATCAACTGTGCAGATGTGAACCCAGCTTTAGTCCAAATCTGCAGCAGCTCGACTCGTGCCTTATGGAAGTTGTTTTGATGACAAAAATAATTGTCCTCAGATAATGAAAGGAGCTATTTCGTGTCCGTACTGACTGCGCCACTTTGTTGTCATTAAAAACCGAACTTCCCTCGACTGGGGATCGATCTCCAGACTCGTCGACTATACTCGGGCCCTCGACCACCGAACCAAGGAAGTGAATGGACAGAAATGCGTAGAGGTAGCTGGTCACAACACTTGGACCAGGACCAATTTCTCACTTCTAGTTTTCAGGAAGCGTTAATTCAATCAGCACTATGACAAAAGGGAGTCTGTGAAATCTAATATCGATAGAAATGTTCCCAAGAACTTGCTGATCAGAATGATGCAACCTCCTTCAAAATGTTGTGATCTGCAACCTAAAGCAACCGTCAAAATGGCACTGGCGGACGAACCAACACTGATTTTTGTCTAAGGGAAAATAATTTTCAATTTCAAACTTTGTTATATTCGTATTTCATCAGTTTTACGAAAGAATCAATGAGTTAAATCTTCTAAACTAAAAGTTTTCCAAAATTTCGGATCAACTTGCATATCAGTGAAATGTGAAACAAAAACGATTTGATTTATGATAGTGATCGTTGTTGTGTACATAAATATTACTACTTGAGTCAAATGATGGTGGAAACCACAATTTTTCAAATCTTCAACTTTTCAATTGTAATTTTAAAAGTCGAAAGCTTGTTGAGCTTAGCATAAATACGAAACAATGTGATCTTACAACTATTAGTAGTTTTTAAGAAGTATAAACAATAGTAACTTACGTCACCGTTGCAATCGATTATTGGCGTGTTGCCTTTCGTGAGCTTCTCCATTATGGCTTTATTTTTCAGGAGATCCTCTTCAGATAAATGTTCACGCCTCTTTCGAGATTCGAGTACCATGCCGTTTATGTCGTACACGTCAGCATTGAATGCGCCAACAGTTTCCTGAGGAAAGGGAGAGATAAAACATGAATAGCATTGAGATTATACGAGATGCCTATCTTGTCTATGTTTTAAAGTATCCTTTACAGAACTATTCACCTGTTACAACAAAAATTACAGTAAGTTAGGTTTGAGTTTATGTTGACAACATATGAGAGGCGGAAAGCGAAAAGGGACCTCTTGTCGGCGTTCGTCGAAATGGAGTTATTGCTACTTTCTCAATCTGTATAGATTTATGAAGAATTTAAGACCAAAAGCATCCTTGTAGCTCAAAAAATGACGAAGCTGCAGTATTTCAGTGTTTTATAACAGAAAAAATGGATTTTGAGAAAAACGACCATAAACTTCAAAATGCTACCTTAAATTCTTAGATTCTGAAGAAATCGATATTTTCTTATTTAGGTTACCGTAAAACCGTCAAACTTTACCCCAAGATTTACTCCAAAACATTTCCAAATATAATTCCTCCCACTCGAAATGGGTTAAATTGATTTTTTTTAATAAGCGAATTGATCTTCAGGGCTTCCTGAACATTTTAAGTGGTCGAGCTCATTGATCAGATAGTTGTAACCCCCCTATTTAATTGTTTAAATGTTGGAGTAACGTCGCCTACGAGTGCGTCTATCTTTACTCCACTCTGAAAAACTCACGGTTATCGCTACAGAAACGGGCAGTGGTGCAATGTTACTAGTCGGGATCGAATTCATTACCCCAGAAATACTTGATAATATCAAGTATTTATAATATTATTATAAAATATATTCTGAAAAATTGAACTTTTTAGCTTGAAAAATACAAGTTATGGCTAAGAAAAATATAAATTCAAATGATTATTTATTCATACTTTATTTCAACGAATTTGCTTGAAATGCAATATCTCTGGTTAAGAGATCACAATTTTAGTCTTCCAGTATAGAAAGACCTTATGTGGGTAGAGCAAAACTTCCTACAAGTAAAGAAATATTAAAGGACAATAAACGATAACTAATGACTTGAAAAAATCACAGAAAAAGTCTGTTTCACATTCGATAACTTTCAAATGAATTGCAATGGTAAATTTCAAAGTTAAGCCACGAGTAAATAATATTGTAAACCACAACTTATGAGACCAAAGCATGTTTATGTTCATATCATTGTTGTAAAGTTTCGGTAGGGGCGCGTACCAAGCTTTTTCTCATTTCTTCTACCCATCTCTTACTTCTACAACATGAGATACACTAGAAACCTTACATCCAACACTGCGAAAATTATAAAACTCAAATATTTTTCGAGATTAAATAAGAAAAATATGAGTGCGGCTACCTTTATCCCAACCTTTACAGTGGAGTAAAGATACCCGGTTTTTGGAGTAAAGGTACCATCAAATTTTTGGCAAACAAAAGCATACCGTAAAAACCGTCAAACTTTACCCCAAGATTTACTCCAGAACATTTCCAAATACAATTTCTCCCACTCGAAATGGGTTAAATTGATTTTTTTAAATAAGTGAATTGATCTTCAGGGCTTCCTGAACATTTTGAGTGGTCGAGCTCATCGATCAGATAATTGTAACCCCCCTTATTTAATTTTTTAAATGTTGGAATAATGTTACCTACGAGTGCGTCTATCTTTACTCCACTCTGAAAAACTCACGGTTATTGCTACAGAAACGGGCAGTGGTGCAATGTTACTAGTCGGGATCGAATTCATTACCCCTGAAATACTTGATAATATCAAGTATTTGTAATATTAGTATAAAATATATTCTGAAAAATTGAACTTTTTAGTTTGAAAAATACAAGTTATAACTAAGAAAAATATAAATTCCAATGATCATTTATTTCAACGAATTTGCTTGAAATGCAATGTTTCTGGTTGAGAGATCACAATTTCAGTCTTCCAGTATAGGCAGACTTATGTAGTTTTGCTTTGATTAAGAGCAAAACTTTCTACAAGTAAAGAAATATTAATGGACAATAAACGATAAACGAACGACTTAACAAAATCACAGAAAAGTCTGTTTCACATTCAATAACTTTCAAATGAATTGCAATGGTAAATTTCAAAATTAACCCACGAGTAAATATTATTGTAAATCACAACTTATGAGACCAAAGCACGTTTATGTTCATATCATTGTTGTAAAGTTTCGGTAGGGGCGTGTAGCAAGCTTTTTCTCATTTCTTCTACCCATCTCTTACTTCTGCAACATGAGATATACTAGAAACCTTACATTCAACACTGCGAAAATTATAAAACTCAAATATTTTTCGAGATTAAATAAGAAAAATATGAGTGAGGCTACCTTTATCCCAACCTTTATAGTGGAGTAAAGATACCCGGTTTTTGGAGTAAAGTTACCATCAAATTTTTGTTAAACAAATGCATAACTAAGAAAACCCTTTTTTTAGAATTTGATTAGTGTATTTTGTTCAAAATAAGATGTTGAAAGTGATATGATGGGGGCTTGCCTGGTAAATCCACTCCTAACAACTGATATGGAAGAAATTTTGGAGCACAAGAAACAGGACAAAAACAGCTGAAGAGGAAACTATGACTGATAACAGCTGATAACGTGGATAAAGGCGCCATCACAAGCCGCATCCATTCTCTGGGATGTGGAGTTTAACGAAAACACAATAGCTAACTTTTATCTAAGTTCTACCACGCTTACGACACAATTGAAGATTATCACTTTTTGGGGTAAAGTTACCTCTGGTGGGGTAAAGTTTGACGGTTTTACGGTAACTAAGAAAACACTTTTTTGAGAATTTGATTAGTGTATTTAGTTCAAAATAAGATATTGAAAGTGATATGATGAGGGCTTGCCAGGTAAATCCACTCCAAACACCTGATATGGAAGAAATTTTGGAGCACGAGAAACAGGACAAAAACAGCTGAACAGGAAACTATGACTGATAACAGCTGATAACATGGATAAAGGCGCCATCACAAGCCGCATCCATTCTCTGGGATGTGGAGTTTAACGAAAACACAATAGCTAACTTTTATCTAAGTTCTACCACGCTTACGTCACAATTGAAGATTCTCACTTTTTGGGGTAAAGTTACCTCTGGTGGGGTTTGACGGTTTTACGGTACTTTTGATTCGATTCGATCTTTCAGGCCTATACACTTGGGCTTTCTAGAGGGTCCAAGGATCAATAATCGATAGAAAGTGAAAAATCGATACTTTCGACCTTCTTCCAGTTTTTAGCCTTCTCCTTGAAATCAGCTTGGCCGACAAGAGGTCCCTTTTCGCTTTCCGCCTCACATATACAAATGAGCCAGGAACAAGAGTGTAAATAGTCATAAGAAGACAATGCACTCCAACACGAAATGTTTGGCTCATAAATGGAATGATAAAAGACAAACATCACTGAGGACTCGAGGTGCATTTTGTTTGTTTACTGCGATAAGGACTGCTCATTCACAAGAATTATAATTATTCACACCAAGTTCCAGGTTGACTCGTTAGGCTACTAACGCTGCGGAATTTTGTGGGTTTAAAATTTACTTTTCTGTCTTCTCTGAAGAACCATCCTGATTGTGCTTTGGTGAAAGTAATTGATTTCGTTGACATCTGAGCGGCCATGATGTCACTGCTCATCAAAATGTCAACTTCATCCTCGATTTCCATTTCGGTCTCCTAGAAACAGAAGTGAATGGGTCAACACCTAACCAACCTGTGACATAAAGAACCAAGCAAAACCCTATTAAAAAAAAAAACATTCACACTCATTCAAAAATAGTTCAGACAAAAAAAAAACCTCAATAGCATATTGGCTTGAGTTGATGGGTTTAGCGAGACGATGGTGGTTTTCCTAAAGGTGGGTTCACAAGCGTCCGACTCTGCGAATTCCAACTCTCTCCGTTCTGCCCGCTGATTGGCCAAGAACAGACGGAAAGAGCCAATCAGAGGGCAGAACTCAGAGAGTCGGACGCTTGTGATCCCAGCGTAATTGGCTGGAAACAGCTGGGAGGCGTGGTCGTACTACGTTATTGTGTAAGCATGGAACAAGCTTCAGCCTTGGACTAACCACCCGAAAACGTTACGGGGGAGGGGTGACGGGCGAGTGTCACGCGTAGTAGGGATGGGTGTCAATACCTGATATTCTAAAATATCAAAACTAGGTAATTGATATTCTGAAATATCAATATTTTAGTATCGATACTGCACAATCCAATATTTTCGGATATTGATATTAAATATTGATATATTAAATATCGATATTCGATATTTAGAAATATCGGATTCAAATTTTGAATCCGATATTTCTAAATATCGAATATCGAAACGGTTCTTCGGGACAATTCAACGTAATGGCTAAAAAATGAAAAGATTACTCGGATAAAATTAATTAATATTATGGAGAAAATGTTCAATAATGTATTCATAGTTATTATTAATTAACGGTATGTTGTGTTAATACACTGATCTGCGATTCTTGATAGTAAGAAATGAATATATATTGTTGAGAAGAACATTTTCCTCGAGAATATTGGGTGATATTGATATTTTAAGACCCTAAACTACCGATACTTTGAAATATCAATACCCATGCTAGACGATACATGGGATATCGATACTCGAATATGATACAGTATAGATACTTTCATAACGTTACCCATCCCTAAAGCTAGGTCCATCCCATCATAACTTTGCAGAAAAGCCTGGCTGAAGTATGTTCCATGTTTCTTGAATTTTAGCCAAAGGCTCTAAGCAGTGAGGCGAGTTTTTTTAGCCTTTCTTCGAGGAGGCTAACTCTACTGGCTTTTCCCATTCACAATAAAACACACCATAAAACGTATGCTAAGTGGGTGTGGCACATAGCTTTCTCGTATCCATAACCCAATGGGGTATTTCGGTGGGTCGGAAATTCAGGTTTTTGACCTCAAATTTGGATTCAGGACCCTTGAAAACCTATATACTACAATTTCAAGCCCAATGATACTATAACATGTGGTAGAAAAATTAATTAAAGAGATCGCACGTTTGAAAAAAGCGGGCCGCTATAAATGCACACACACTAGGCAAGGACTTTGCCGCGCGCGTGTGTGAGTACTATTTTGTAGTATCCAAGAGGTCCTCCAAGGGTTTCTGTGCATGGATACTTTTTTCAAAGACAGTTGGCTAGCTATGTCACGATTGGCTAGCTACGTCACACCATTCAAATCTTCAACTTTCCTTAGCTTATCTAATTTTTTAAAAACATTTTCTCGACGAACAGACCCGATTACCGTTATTCCTGAGCCATACTCTTTTGAAAAAAAAAAAAAAAAAATTGACTGAAATACCCCATTGTACAGATAACCAACCTCTGAATATTGAAGGAAAATGGAGAAGTTGTGGTTGTTAAAAGGATTTCACGTTGCGCAACAAAATACAATTTGGGGTCGTGATTTTCATAGAGGACCATCTACACGCAAACCCGCACAATCCCTGAAAATTTCATCGGAATCGGATGAGAACTGTGGAAGTTACGGCTGTGGCAAGGATTTCATGACAGACAGACACTTAACCAAAATTGTTCAGAAAGGTCTGAAACGTAAAACGCGAGTACACTTTTTGATTTTGGAGAACTTTTTTTTCAACCTTGAAAAGTGAACAAAGCTTCTGCTACCTTGGTAGACTCGGAAGCAAAATGAATAAAGCAGATATTAATGGGGAGGTCGCCCAGGACACAGCCAACGCCAGCCGTAGGGATAAGGGCAGATTAAAACAAGTTTGGGTATGAACTGAGTAGGACGCGAGAGGTGATACCACAGAGCATGCCCGACTCGAGTAACTCCGTGGTACTTTTTCCTCAATGTTGTTTGGTATCACTTCCTTCAGCTACGACACTGCTTGGCACAAATCACCTACATCACTCATCTTCTTACCTTACCTAAGCCTGCTCCACGTCCAAGCTACCATTGACAACTTGGAACATCCAGGGAAGTTCCCTGACGGGCTTGATGGCAACAACGTCTGGCTTAGTCCTGCCACTCGGCATATCACTCTCACCCTCAACATTCCAGCCGCTAGATGACAAGGCACCTGCTCTCTGCTGAAAATTGACCTTTCCATTCCCACCTCTACAACTATCTCTCAGAACATACAATCCAGAATACCCTCACCAGAATTTGTGTGTTAGTTTTCTATACAATAGTGCCCTTACTGGAAGACTGCTCACTTCGTATCTAACTCGCTGATAAAGACCTTCTTTATTGTCTAAGACAGTCAGAGCCTCCGAGGGTTTGACGTGGCCGAGAAACAGGAAACTGACGTCCCCCCTTTCCCACCGCATGTCGTTGAAATCCACGAGCGTAGAGTCCAGTCGTATGCTTGAGCCCATTTTGTGGATCTTGCAAATGTCTGATGGAAGTATCCGGGAAACCAGTGGCACTAGAAAACATCGAGAAAACACTTTTAAATAAAAATTGGAGCAACAGCTCAAGAAAAAACGAATAGGTAGGAAGTTCAGAATTGTTTTTTAACACCTGGAGGCCCCTTAGATGCTGGATATTAGAATGACAAGACATGGAACATGACAATTAGGGGTGTGTCGGTCCAGGTATTTCCCTGGAACGGTTCCAATGGTTACAGTGACAAAGATGTTCCAAATTACCGGTACAGTTCCATTACTGGCTACTGAGGGCAGTCAAATCCCACTCTCATGACATGGAAGAAGAAGGCAGTAAATCCCTATCTTCCTTCTTCCATGCTTATGATCTTGTAGTATCCATCCATGATGTTAAATGTATTTAATTGTGGGAAAGTTGGCAACATTGTTTGCAGAGCCATCAACTGCTGTAATCGAAATAAATCGCTCTCTTTCGTCTCACAACGGTTGCGAGACGAAAGAGAGCGATTTATTTCGATTACAGCAGTTGATGGCTCTGCAAACAATGATAGGAGACAACAGATAGCAGACAACATCTGATAGGAGATATAATGGTAAACGGAGTCTGGGAGAGTGGGAGACCAGCGTTTTTTGATAATCGCATAGTGAATGCTGACGCTGTCTCCTACCTCTGCCAGGACTAGGAAACGACCGCTCGAATAGCTGCCAATGCAAAGCATATGAAATATGATCAAGCCACTGAAGACTGCCGCAGGTTGCAGATTAAGAGGTTAACATGACAATAATAATACTGGAGACAACTTCCATGCTAACCAGTCCAGAAGATCCCTTCCCGCTCCAGAGCCATTCCATGATACTACCTATGATATTCTCAGTCCATGGAAATGGTAAGGGCGCTTTCAGCTACATGAAACAGAACTGGAAACGAGATCCATGCTTACAGGTCCAAATCCCTTCCTGGTCCAGAGCCATTCCATGATATCTTATCGGTCCGCGGAAGTGGACTGGTAAGGGCTGAGTTTTTGTCACTGCATGGAACTGTTACAAGTTGATACACAGTCCCAGTACAGCTGTACTGACATGTAATGACAATCAATTCCAGTCGTCCCAAACTTGAATCAATTAGCTTTATCGTTCATAATTCCTCCTCTCTTCTAGGTATTGGAACAATAACAAGATTGTAGATTCTCCGTTCTTACTACGAACATTTTTTACACAAATAACTCTTAAATAAACAGAACGATCAAAAGAGCATAAACAGATTGATTTGTGTACTTCGAATATATCCTCAATATAAGACATACCCCAGCTGGTGAAGTCCCACTTGAGTTCCATGTAGAAATCTCCCATCTGTTTGAGTGCTTCAACCAAACCTGGACGGCGCTTCTCTATGTGTTCCCTACGCTGAGCTTTGAGTTTCCTCACCAACGAGGCGACTGCAAAAAATGACCAGTTTTTCTTTTAAAAAACCTCAACAAACCAGAATTAAACTCCCTCTTGAATCGTCAGATAAAAATCCTCCTTAATTAAAAACTATAGTTCGCGGAAAAAGTTTCCACACAGGTAATACGAATACTCACTTGTTTGACGATCACCGTAACTAATAGCTTCAGCCAGGGGACTCCACCCAGCAAGGTTTTTGACCCTTACTGGAGCGTTGTGAGCGAGTAGTATTTGAACGCATTCTGAAACAGGTTGAATAAGTGTGATTCATGTTACCAGTAAAAACGACTTGAAACCCACGATATTTGAATGAATGGGTATTATCTATCGTTATGGTTGAATTACCTTTTCGTCCCAACATCACAGCCAAATGGAGAGCGGTATTCCCTGAAACAACGTTTAAAATAGCGAATGAAACGATTAAATCTGTAAAAGGGTTTAATATGAGAGAGTAGGTACCTACTGATACATACTACAGAAATTGCAGTAAACCTGAGATTACTAATCCTCTACAATCTCCCCTCGTTTTATGATAATTTTATGGCAGATATAAAGGAAATTAGACTTCTCAAAGAGTCTTGCATACGATCTTTATCAAGCTGGGGGATCCGAGCCGATTGACCCCGACACCAACATCAAAATGGTCACTGTCAAAGAAGTGCAAAGGACAATTCAGAGAGAGATTAATCCAAATAAAGCGCCAGGTTTCGACTTGATTACAGGTCAAATCCTGAAGCACCTACCCAGAAAAGTGATAGTCAAAATAACAAAGATCATAAATAGTGCGTTCAAGCTATGCCATGTACCTCAGCTATGGAAAATCGCTGAGATAATCATGATTCCCAAGCCCGGAAAACCTGCTAATGAGATGACATCCTATAGGCCTATCTCACTCCTGCCAGCTCTGTCCAAGTTGTTCGAAAAACTCCTCCAAAAGAGACTGCTCTATGTCATAGAAGAACGCAACCTAATTCCTAACCATCAGTTTGGGTTTAGGAAGCACCATTCTACTATAGACCAAGTCCATAGAATCACAAGTATTGGTGAGAGAGCGCTAGAAGAGAAGGTCTGCTCTGCCATCTTCCTTGATGTGACTCAGGCATTTGATAAAGTTTGGCATGAAGGATTCACAAGCTTCGTAAAATGCTGCCAGAATCCTACGCAACACTCTTGCAGTCCTACATATCCAGCAGGTATTTTTGTATAAGACAGGATGGTGCTTTTTCAGAGCCAAAAATAATACAAGCTGGGGTGCCGCAAGGCAGCGTACTTGGCCCACTACTGTACCTGCTTTACACTTCTGACTTAAGCGGGGATTTCACGACCTGATTTCGGGACCCTAAATCGGGCCCAATCACCGTCGGCCCTGAAATCCGATGGTGAAAACCCATGCTGCTGGTCACGTTTTGGGGAGGCGACCATGCAGGGAGGTCGGGAGAGATTTCCAACCGATGGCAGGGAGATCGGGACCATGAACGGGAGGGCGGTCGGGGACGCGTCGTGAAATCGGGGCTTTACCAGAAACAGGAGGTAATACCCTCGCTACGTTTGCGGATGATACTGCAACGGGGAATTTCAGTCAACTTTTTTTTTCAAAAGAGTAAGGCTCAGGAATGACGGTAATCGGGTCTGTTCGTCGAGAAAATGTTTTTAAAAAATCAGAGAAGCTAAGGAAAGTTGAAGATTTGAATGGTGTGACGTAGCTAGCCAATTGTGACGTAGCAAGCCAACTGTCTTTGAAAAAAGTATCCATGCACAGAAACCCTTGGAGGACGTCTTGGATACTACAAAATACTACTCACACACGCGCGCGGCGTAGTCCTTGCCTAGTGTGTGTGCATTTATAGCGGCCCGCCTTTTTCAAACGTGTGATCTCTTTAATTAATTTTTCTACCACATGTTATAGTATCATTCTGTACCTCAGAGGTCGATTATCGTAAGTGACATTTTGGCGATCTTACAGCAGAGCCAAAAGAAGTTGTGGGCACACCTATTTTGATCCCTATGGCCCATTCTGATGACTTTATCATGCTCAAATTAATTCTGTAGAATCTGTTTATGCCTACCAATACAATAGAATACAAAATACAATAGAAAGAATGCACATACAAAACAAAAATCTCGAAAACGAGAATTTTGGACATACGATAGTTGACCTCTGAGGTACAGCATTGGGCTTAAAGTTGTTGTATATAGGTTTTCAAGGGTGCTGAATCCAAATTTGAGGTCAAAAACCTGAATTTCCGACCCACCGAAATACCCCATTACAGCGACTGGGGAAACAAACAGTGAATCAGTTACCAAGCTAACTTTCTGTATCTCCCGCATTCATGATTGGACAGTGAGATGGAGAGTTACAATGAATGAGACTAAGTCAGTGCACGTTGATTTCACGAATAAGAGGATCAACTATGTGCCAGCCTTTCTCGATAACAAGGTGATCCCGTATGCCAATGAAGCGAAATATCTTGGAATGACGCTGGATGCCAAACTAAGGTGGAAGAAAAATATACTGGCTGATGGGCCGACGGTCAAAATTGTCTGTCCACAATAAGCTTATACTGTACAAGCAAGTCCTAAAGCCCGTCTGGACTTATGGTGCACAACTGTGGAGGTGCACAGCCCAGAGCAATCGAGACATAATTCAGCGCTTCCAGAATAATGTACTGCGATGCTGCGTTGGTACTTAGAGATCAGGGGTGGCTACTGATAGGAGCATAGGCGCATGTGCACCCCCAGCCAATTAAAAAAAAAAAATTTCAAAGTTCGTTCCTCTTTGTTTGAAGAGTAAGTTGGCTAGTGACAGAAGACTCGATCGTAGGTACTGTGCTAGTTGAATCTACGCGCAAAAACTGTGGCGGGGAGCTCCCTCTTTTCTGACCAATTACATCCGTTTGGAGCATCACCTTGCCTCTGCACCATTTCTGGGTAAAGTGACGTCACCTTGACATCTTTCGAGGGAGGCAGGCACGTGAGATTGACCAATCAGAGAGCAGGACATTTTGTCGGCTTGAGCAGAATTGGTTCGTTGCTCCCCCGTCAGAGAGCTCTGCAATCCGGATTTCCTTATAGAGAAATATGTAAACAAACAAACCTGATGGGAATTCCGTTTTACGTTTTCGGTTGACTACCGTTTCGGTACACACCGTTTTGTTCAAAGTATTGTGATTATTTAGGAGTGTTGTAGGTACGATGAGTAGTTTACATTAAAGTAAAGTAAACTATTTGCGTTTGTCGATTGTGGAAAAGTGCGAAATTCGAGAAACTGGCCGCCCTTTCCCGTCTCTCCTTGGACACCAGCAGACGTTGAAATTTAAAAACCATGCAGATTCGTACATTAAGTTTTAATGTCGACTATTATAAGAAGGTAGATTGGCTTTGTGGGTGTGAAGTGTCTAACTGATAATTTTGCTTTGCTTGAATACTTTTTTCTACCAACCGACATGAGGTTTGAGTTAAAGACGGCATAAGTGATCTCCCATTTAGCCGAAAAATTGAAAAACGCTTAGGCTGTCTCCCATAACACCGCTCTGGTAGATTTGCGTGGATTGGGTCGTCAAAATATAATGCAACAACTCGACAGTGCACATCGTCATAATCTGATACAAAAAAAGAGAAAAAAACGAAATGGTTAAGAAAAATAGGTGCATTTTTTATCCCGAATCATTGATTGTATCAAGTTCCGTGGTGTTTTCGAGCTAGCCGTGCGTGGGCATGATGAGAGGGAAGATTCTTCGAATCTCGGAGTTTTCAAGGGGCTCGTTAATTTTTCTTCCGAATTGGACGATGTTTTGAATCGTAACGGGCAAATATACATTTCAGCTATGGATGAATTTCTTGGGTTTCGACCTTTGATGATTAAGTATTTCAGAATTTTTGTTAACACCTTGAACGCGGATCGCGTCTATGTCACGCAAATCCCGGGGTCTGTGTGGCTGGCCGCGTCTATGTCACGCAAACACCTCTCGCAAAACAGGTTCAAGAATATCTGCTCCTGTTCTTTCGTTCACAGTTTCCACTCTTTTCTAGCATTTTTTCGTGATAGATGAACATATTATGAGTTGAACGGTTCAATCCGGAGCTGAATCGGTCGAGGTTGAAGGTAATTGAGCAGTTATCAAAGTGACACCTTATCTTTGTGTGCGCCTCCGGTAATTTTTTTATGTTTTCACATTTTTCATCCATTTTTACGGAATAATTCACTCTTTTTAAGGTTGATCGACATTGTTTAATTGTTGGTTGTGTCAATAATCAGCTCAATCCTCTCATAAGTTTCATACTTTCAGTTCGTTATCGTGAAAAAGACACAGTGGTTCGACTCCGATTTTTTTTGTGTTTCACTCGGTTTTTCTGTTTTGAATCTTTGCCAGACAACTCTACAAAGCTCCCAAAAAAGAGAAGACTTGTTCTCTTTCCAGGTATGGAATAACTAGGTATTATATTGTCGTACATGATTGATTCCTACCCATTCTATGCACCATCAACCTATCTCCCTTGCAAAGGGCGGCCTGAGCCAACCCACTCACATAGGGGTTGATTTCCCATTCAAACTGGAGCAACTTGACACCACCGCTGGCCGCGTCACGTTGACGCCGAGAATAAATTCTCAAAATTCTCAACTTTTTTTATGTCAAAATTTTTGGAAAAATGTACTTTTTAATATATGTTGCTGCTATAGCGTTTCGTCGAAAAAAAATGTCTCCGCCACAGGGGACCAACGCGTTTTTTTTCCCGCGTGCAAGGTGTTAACCACTAGAGAACATGTTTCGTGTCTATTTACTACGTATTTAGTACCGTTTGCAATTTTAAGATGAAAAAGTTACCAAGATTTATCCCATTTGCATATCGTTGAAATTTCTATTTGGCAGAGAAAATCACTTATTCTGTCCCTTCTCCATAGCCTCTCTTGATCTCTGTGCACCCCCTAAGTTTCGGGGCAGGAGCCGCCACTGATAGAGATACTTTAGAAATGACAGACTTCACTACGAGCTGAAGATAGAATCTGTCAATGAGGTCATTCGCAGCCAAGCCATGAATCACCTTTTGAGGCTCCAAGACCATGTAAATCAGGATGTCATCCATCTTCTCAACACAGATGGTCTGCTTAGAAGACTTAAGAGAACCAAGCCACACGATCTAATCCACTTCGTGTGACCATCATGAAGTGCAAATTTCAGGACAATAAGAACTAAGTGAAGTATCTTAGTTTTATTAACGTACACCACTATGTATCAGAAGAATCTTGCTTATAAGTTGTAACTTGGTGCAATAAAAACAAGTAAAAAAAAGCTGGGGGATTCATTGCGCTTCATCAGCCAAACCGTTGATTGGGCTGATGGAATAAACACGAAAATATCACTTCAAAATGGTGATTTCAATTCTGGAGGCCTAACTACGTAGGTACATTATTCATAGATAATGCAATAATGGGTGTCAAAGTACAGAAAACAGCTTGAGCAACTCTCCATCAGGATGTTCTCATCAGCCAAGTCGTGTTATTTACTGGGCCTGATTTTCAAATGGTGATCCAGGAAATACATACTGGAATACTGAGAACAAGAGAAGATAATCTCAAGTACCCATTTGTACTGAATCAAACTTTCACGTAATGCAATAACAATTGATGATGTAAAAAAGTTGATACCTACATGGTATTTAGGTACCAATTTCAATATTACAATGAAACAAGGTAGGCATTATAAATAATCGAGGTCTAAGAATTTCGGAAACAAAATAAATATAAAATTCTAGGTAGGTAAATAGGTAGATACGTGATATTTCTTGTTTTTTGTGAATCTGTCGCAATGGGCGGTAATCGCAGTCATAAGTTGTTGACAGCAGTTATTCAGATTGAGGTTTTCACTACTTCCTCCAAAGGCGTTCAATTCTAGCACGTGAAAGGTCTGGAGCTTACTCATATGAATGTATCACAAAATACTTCAACAATAAAACCACAAATCGTGAATTTTTAGCGAGTAAACCCGAGTCATCGTCGAGTGACATGAAATGACTTGTGACCACCGATTTGGACGGGACGAGGTCCTCCCTGAATTTCGGTAAAAGGCGAAATGTTTTACCATGCTTGTCTTTCCTCTCGACGTCGTGAGTTCTTAGCAGAGCGGATAATTTCCTCACATCACCGCGAAAAACACTTTCATGCAACAAAAAACAATCTTGAACATCCGCCATATTATTGATATGACACCGAACTTCCAGAACTCCGGATGCCAAAGCGAGCACCGAAGTCCGACTGATTTCTCTAACGCCGAATGACAACACTGAGCAAAGTGAGAAACGAACACACGGACGGATGCTTGTATAAAAATACATTTTTTCACTCGGTAGGAATTTTAAAAAATAAAAAAACATTTTAAAAGTAAATATCTACAAATCAAGAAAATTATCATAAATTGTCTAGGGTAGCCTCCATGTTCGATTTCTTGGAGGAAGAACAAGTTTCATCGTTTATCAATGGATCATACTTCCATGATTCCCATACTTCCATACTGCCATCAAACAACAACAACAACAACAACAAAGAACTTGCTGATCTCGCTATTCCCGTTGTCAATTTTAATTCTTCTGGCAATTTAATTTTATTGTGTACTCACTAATAAGTACTTAGTCGATTGTTGTATGTATTTTCTCTCTATGTGGTTGTTATCGTGATTTTGTAGGTTCCTTTCTTCAATTCAAGAAATATAATTGTTTCCTGTTATTGGTACGTAAGTATTTTTCTCTGTAGTATGTACCTACTTAACATGGAATAAATCAAAATAATAATCGACTTATACCGCATTCTCGGCTCTTGAAGGAAGATTTCCTGTTTGATCGGTCGGTCTTCACTTTTATAGTGCCCGCTTACGCCATGTGATGTCATCCTCCTGTATACCTATAGTTGTACATTCATGTCTTCAATCAACTCCGGTTGAATTGTTGGCGTGAGGCATTTTTTGAGGATTTCCTGAAACGAAGTGACTCGATACTTTTCAAACATACGCACTCTAGCTTCCTCTGTCAGTTGGCATTCCTTTAGTACGTGGTCGAGTTCATCCAGCCCTTCTCTGCATACACAAATTCGGTCCTGCTCAGCTCTCATAAGGTACTTGAAGTATCTGTTGTTGGCATGTCCGTATAGCAATCTGTTGATTGTGGTTGTGTAGGTATTTATTTCCCTTTTTTATGTTTTGGAACCATGTCTCGTGTTGATCATACGTAGATAAAATATTATTGGTGCAGCTTCCAGCGCCTTGCAATCTGCTCTTTTGTTCTTTTTGGTGTGGCCAACGACGTCTCCGCCAGTATTGGTTTTAGTTCTCCTTCAGTGGCCGTCGGAAATCTGCACAGTTCGCCCCTTTCAGTGCAGAGCTTACCCAATTTATCCCAAAAAGTGTTTTTTGGGACCACGTGTGCCGGAATCCACTGGAAATAAACATTATTATTAGTTTCATATTTATATTGGCTAACCAGTTTCAGTAAGTTGTGAATGATTATAGGTGGTTTATCTCCTATTTTCAGATTTTTTAGGAAGGATACTAGGGCTTGTGAGTTAGTATACATGCATCTTCTGTACTACCAGTATGGAAGGAGGTTAGGTGTTTAAGGGCGAGGATGACGGCGTTTACTTCAGCAGAGTAATTTGAGCAGGTGGCTGATGCAAAAGCCTTCTCCGGTTCTGCGTTTGTCACAAAAAAGTAAAGTCAAGTAAGCAACCATTTCAGGTTGAATTTTCGTCCGACTGCCATTCTTGGCCCAAAGGGGAGATCAGAATTTGTTCTGATGATTTCGCTCATGGCTTCCCAAACATCACCGCCCTGGGTTGGAACGAGAGATTGCCGATCGTCTAATAGACAGAAAACTTTCTGCTAGCGACCAGATTCGAACTCGCATCCCCGCAAGACGGTTCTTATCTTATCACCGCAGTCGGGTACACTGTCCACTAGACCACCGAAGCCCTCACGTTTGTCACAATAATAAGCGGATGCAGCGCTTATATTGTTCGGTTTAGATCCGTCAGTATATAAATTGATATGCCCAGAGTATTTGTCTAGAATGTGTTGGATGGTGCTTTGTTTCATTTGAGCGGGGGGTACGTTCTCTTTGTATCGATGCCAGGTACCTCGTCAATGGCCTTGTATCCCCTTTGTGGGGGGGGGGGGGATCCGGAAGCTATTGTCATTTCAATGTGTACCACAATCTTCTGAAGCTAGATTCACATGGGACGGAAGAGGGAGGAAACGGAAAAGACGGACAGAAATATCACAATCTTATTAGCTGATTTTCCCCGGTTGAGAATGGTGGTTACCATCCTGACAAAACCTTTCAGTGGAAGGAATTTTCATACCGTTGCCCGTCTTCCGCCCTTTCTGTGCTACTATAAGTAGAACAGTATTCGAAACTGGAACATTGAAGTTGAAACCAAAAGTCATACTTACCTGTAACTAATTTTAAGCAAGCTGTAACGCCTAGTCAAGTCAAGTCAATCACATTTGCCTCTCGTAGTAAGCCCTTCAGGCAGAACTGGGTCGTGGAACCCTCTAGTCTCATTTCATTCTTAATAAACAACCTTGCATTACTCTACATTTTCTTTCAGTCTTAACCTGGTTCTGATTCTGGTTCATGAGTATCGGGTATCGGTCAATAGGTAGTTAAAGTCAATTGCACAGAAACGAGTAACTTAAAATCATTCTTTATTTCAACAACCGATACACCGCATTGGTACTAAACAGGTAAACATTTGCATAAATCTCAATAGTATCTTCAAAGTATAACGCAGCCTCATCTCCCAAGCCGTATCGAGTCAAGCTAACAATGACACGCTACAAGCTAAGTATTATTCAATTCCTAGTTTAAGTCTTTTTCTTTTCAGTTGTTCCTAGAACCGTTACACTCCCCCCCTTTTAACAGTAACAACAAATTTAGAATCTTTTAGTCCCGATCGGATCGATACCCCGACCAAAGGCTTACAGTATGATTGTTCAAGACCCTATCATTAGAGGTGTCATTAGGGCAAGGCACAGCTGTGGCCAGAATGACACATCTGCCGGAATTGTATCAGCAAATACAGCATTTTGTTACCACTCAAGCTGGATTCACATGGGACGGAAGAAGGTGGAAATGGAAAAGACGGAAAGACGAGAAAACCAGTGGAGGGGGTAGCCAGAGTCAGTGGAAGGTTCACATGGATGAAGGACAGAATGATAACCTTCCTCCTGGAAGCCTCTGAAATGATAACCTAATCTCTGATCTGTAACCTCTGTTGAATTTGACGTTCAATTCCTCGTTGAAATTAATTTTGTATTAAAAAAAGGAGAAGAAAACGAGCAAGAAAAGGACAGCACAACAAACAAATGAAGTGTGAGCGTGGAACCTTGGGGTGCCAGATTGTCAATTGCAACAATTGATTGTTTTTTCCTAGAGTCGATAGTCGATAGAAACGAGTAATATTGCTCTTGGAATTTTCAATTTGCCCACATGCTCATTTATTTTTATGAAAGCCAGCTGAACAACGTTTCTAGAAAATTCACAGTTGGGGGTCTGCAATAATTCTGGGAATACATTATTACAGCTCCTTAACGCATCAATCGCGTCGATCGTATCAGAACAATCGATTGTGGGCTACTATCGACAGTTGGCCACACCTAGTGCAACCTCCACTCGTGGTTATCATTCCTGACCACTGCTCAGGCGCAATAGTTACTGAGTTACTTTCCACTGACTACCTACTATTGGCCAATAAATAGGAGTATCACTATGTTCACTCACGTGACGGGGTACCGTAGCTAGTCCGAACACGATGAGAGGCGAGGTGAAGATCTTGTGAGGGGGAGTAGCCGGGATCGGACTGGATCGCGTCGCGGTTCCTTTGGACGGTTCCAGGGGAGGCAGGACGGAAGCCGGTTTCACTGAGGAGCACCACTCACAGGATATAGCCAGAATGTTCGACTGGGAGGCAGGAGGACAATTTGTGTACAGTTCGATACAGGGTCGACACTGGTACGGGGGAGAGAGCTTCACGGACGAGGGGGATAGCTTCATAGAAAGTGCTGGCTAGGCGCGCTTCAAGGACTGAGGTGTTCAGGTCTCTTCCTCACTATTTGACTTCTCCCCTCCTCAGTCTGGCCAACTTAACAATGCCAAAAACAGTTGATCTCGTGGTCTTTCTTGATCAGGGCTCTTTCTTCTGGCTTGACAATTGATGTTGGTTTTTTGTGCCCAAGGTGGTGGGAGGGCACGGTGAATGGCCACGCCCATTTGTGTGTGGCTGTTGGGCTTTTTTCTCCTGCTGATGATCAGGTCTTACTGGCCTCTGCGGCCTGGGGTCTTCCTGTGTCTAGGGTGGTTCAGGGCTTACTGGCCTCTGCGGCCTGGGGTCTTTCTCCCGGGGGTTGTCAGGGCTTAATGGCCTCGATGGCCTGATAAGGGAAACAGTGAGCTGCTGAGCGGCAGCTCACAATACGCAGCATGATGCTTTGAGAGATGAACTGGGCTGTGGCAGCTATATACTGTGTTCGACAAATTGTGTGCATTGATGGGATGGGAGTGGACTTGAATGCACCCGAGATTTGTCGTAAGGCATTGTTCTGTAGTACTTGGTACATATGATACATTGTATGCCGTATTTTATTTTTGGTAGTATGACTCCTTTGTACAGGTTGACTTGAGTGGGATGGTTGCCCCATGATGAGCCTTTGAGCATTTTCATTGCATTTATGTCTCTGTTGCATCTATCGATCACATGGGGATCGAGTGACCGATCTGTGACCGAGCGAGCTACGGCGTATGTCTCTGGAGACGGGACTCGAACCAGTTGCAGGGGCCATGAGTTCGAAGCCCGCCTCCGCGGCATATTTTCGGGGCGAGTCGGTCGCAGTTTCCCTCGTCCCAACGCAGGGCGGTGAGACCAATGGGAAGCCATGAGCGAAATCATCAGAACAAATTCTGATCTTCCCTTAGGAAGACAGCCGATGACGTCTGCGACGCCAGGAATGGCAGTCAGACGAAAATCCAACCTGAAATGGTTGTTTACTTTACTTACTTTTACTTTACTATCGATCACATACTGTGTCTGTCTTACTCCATTCATATTGGCGTCTAAGTATATTCCCAAGTACTTGTGACTTTGGGTTAAACTAATGGATTGTTAGATTGGGAAGGGGAAAACGGGTTTCCTACTTGGGTCTACCGAGTGGTTCACACAATCAGACACGTGTAGATTCTGCGGGATACCCTAGAATCTACGGGAGGGATGTTGTTGAGACTGTACACTAAGTACTCTTTACGACTAGGCAATTGGGTCGATGCAGGCATGTCATAAATAAATAGGAGCTGTAGGGAGCAGCTGGTGCTTCATGGACCTTTTCCTTGGTGAGGGAATAAGTCCAATTCTAGTTTCCGCCATTGTCGAATCACTTTCTCCTGGATGAATTCAATAAATTGCTCCCTATAAAATAGAACACAGTCAAACTAGCGAATAACAATATTATTCGCTAGTTATTAATATATTATATTAATAAGTGACTATTTATTGAAGAATGACTCAGCTTATTATTTAAGTTACATTTAATTTTGTATGCTTCCAGAAAGATGGACAGCATTTTCGTAAAGGAGGAAGATAATGGAGATAGCGACATCGACTTGTTAGCTGATTCTTCTATGCGATGTGATGACCCTATGGAACTCGGCAGGTTCACCGCCGAAAACCCAAATTTCGACGATGATTCTAAAGCTAACATCGACAGACTCAAAGAAGAGTTGGAGGAGAGTTTGAATAACCAGGAGGAGAGGGACACAAGTTGGGAGCTGAGTTCAAGTTCGAGGCCTAAAGAGAAAAAGAAGGAAAAGTCGAAGAAGGAACTTGAAGAAGAAGAAAGAGAAAAGATGCAGTAAGTACCTATTGTGGTTATGTATTTCTTTTGCTGATCTGAAGTCAAATCGAACTTCAAAAGACGTTACATTATAGTACGGAGAAGGAAAGTATTGACCCAATTTGATTTCTAATTGGAAAGACCTTTCGACATTCACAGGAAATTTTTTAAATCAAAATTTGCAGTTACCTACGTCTTCCAGTTGTACCGTTGGCAGCATTGGCGCTCTCTAGGCTGTTACACAAGTTCTAGATTTTACTGGTTTTATGAGAATCCATTCTCTTTCTGTATTGATCACTAATTGAATCTCAACAGACGAAAAGACGTCAGTCATCAGGTATTTTATTAATCCATTCGATGCGGAGAAAAAAAGGGGTGTTACGCCCCGGAACAATTTGAAGGGGGCGCTCTTATTGTTAGGCATGGGATCATATGATGCCATCCGCACTGAATGGGTTAAATAAAATTCACACATAATTTTTAATGTATGTTTTTCTGTTTTCCTGTAGAGTGTTGGTGTCTAACTTCACTGAAGATCAACTGAACCACTATGAAATGTTCCGACGTGCTGCTTTCCCCAAAGCTGCCATCAAAAGGGTATGTATACTATGCTAATCAAGACAAAACTCAGCTTTATTATTTATGGACGGTATTTATTTATTATTTATTATTTAGCTTACTCAGTTTTTTATTTATGGACGGTAGTTATTGAATCAAACCTAGGAAACTCATGATGAATGGAAAAAACAGGGGAGTTAGTCAAAGGCTCAAAAATTGAGCGCCTTTTTTGTAGTAAGGTCCCCATTGTCATCTATTCCGACATTAGGCCTTTCGTGGAATAGGAAGAGCAAATTGATATTTGGATGGGTCATTTTTTTAAAATCTCCCCTCAAATACTAATTGTCTTTTGTGAGGGAGGAGGCACGCCATAAATAAAAATAAATGAATAAATCAAATATAATAGGGAGGACGCCCAGGACTCACCCAACGCTGGCTCTGGGGATGAGGGAAGATGAGGAAGGTGGGGGTGGGATAGAGGGATGAGGGGAAGTGCCTTTATAGAAGGACCACCAATTGAAATATGAGCCTAGCAGGACGAGGATTACACCTACTGAGATGCCTAACTCGCTCAACTTCGTGGCACTTTTCCCGCACCACACTCCGCGTGACGACAGTGTTGCAGCTTTAGGCCTTCTGACGAGGATCAAGGCGAGGAAAATGAAAACACCGTGCCGACATGTAGCCACTGCCCACGTACCAGATACGAAATTGACTTTCGCCGCAAGTTCCCTGAGCGCATGCTCCCCATTCCCAGCGTGCTGGCGCAGCAAGTCACTGCCGAGGATGGCAGCTTTCAGGAGGGGGAGGGAAGCTGTAGGCCTCCCAACAAGGATCAAGTCGAGGAAAATGCGGGACGAACGGCCTTCGAGATGAGCTGGCTGGGAGAGGGAGCTAGTACGAACAGGAAGGGAACCCCTCCACCGACCCCCTTGCACTGGGCCAGAAGTGTATCCGCCATTGTGAAAGTCGTTTGAATTCATTGCCTCCTTGTGTTGGACTAAGTTGTGACGCCAATTGCACTGTTGAAATCATGGAGAACTTCTGTTAACTTACCGAGTTTATGTACAGGAATAACTAGTAACCATTTGTTGAGACAGAGACTCATTAATTCTTCAATTAGGCCCTACGGAACTCGCCTAAAACCTTTTGATCCAGTACACGCATCAAATCGAGATCGAGTCGGGTAATGTACCTCTGTATCATTGTATTTCTGGTAGTATCTCTGTGTGATTTGCAACATTCTTGTCATTAGTCATCAACATAGTCCATGTTGAGTCACCGGTAATTTATCTACTTAGCTCCAGTCACGACTTTAGATGATAGTGCCCTAACACGGCACTCACCACATGGACCCAAAAGGGTACTAAAGTTGTTTGAAGTCATTGACATCGTTTATAGACGTTCGTGTTGGTTGATACGGTTGATACTGAAGGTTTACTGATTTAATTTACTAGATTGAACTATTTTTATGTTCATAATTACTTGAGGGTATGCGGAGTGCTGCCCGATGCTGTTGAGTTCCCTTACCACATTCTTCTTTATTTTATGTGATTTTGATACTTACTTGTCACTTACCTGTGTGTCGTTCATTAGAGGATTATTTTACTGATTTTTAATTACCTTGAGACTGAATAATTATATTTTTGGGTACTAATGCTGAGGGTACGTACCTGGCAGTGCCAATCAGGTTTCCTAGAGCAGGTATCGTAAACTATACTCTACCTTCCTTGTTTGCACTTACCTGAGAGTGCTGATTGGAGTTCTTGAAGCTATTACTACAAACTAAACTATACCTACCTTGTTTATATTTACCTGTGTAAGCCACCAAATTGTAAAGCAGCGGGAAAACGAGGCGCCACAGCCTTCGAAGAGGTTGGAGTGGAGATGGGAAGAGTAACGGACGAGGAGGAGACTTGCGAGGAGGGGAGCATTGACCCTCTCTACATGGAAGGGCCAGTCACGTTTCGTCGTCGGTCAAGTACGCCTCAATTGTCGGCCGGTTGTGAAGTTGAAAGCCATTTGTGCTGAGTTGTGGAACTGTTTATCGGGATATTTCCCCACGAGTTGTTGAACGTTTTGTGCAGTATAAAGTCATCAGTTGAATTTACCGGATTTTAGCAGATTTAACCAGCAAATTATCCTCCAAAGACGCCCTCGGGACCATCTTCATTATCCACTTATCTACTACGAGCGATTCCAGTGAAGTTATTCGGTAAAGTACTTGTCAGATCGTTTAACCTTGCTGTGTGATCATTTTTGCCACATTTTATCAATTGTAAATTCATCCATCCAATCTAGAAATAGTTAAATTCACTCAGTCCCTATTAGACTTTATTATTGTATGACTGTTTGGTGTACCTGGGTGATATCATCGAGTTCTCCACAGCTTTGGATACTCACTTGGACAGGCTGAGGGAGACCCGCCTCCGAGCCAATATCAGTAAGTGCAATTTCTTACTGCAAGAGACGAGTTACCTGGGACATCGTATCACAGGTGAGGGAGTCGGAATGGAACAGGAAAAGATACGAGCTGTTCAGGAGTATCCGGTTCCGACCACCCTGAGCCAGGTGCGTGCCTTCCTGGGACCTGCAGGATTTTACCGTCGTTTCGTGCCTGGGATCTCGGGTATTGATGGAGCTTTTCAAGGAAGGAGTGGAATATAAGTGGGAGAATCCCCAAGAAAAGGCCTTTGTGGCTTTGAAGGAGGCCATATTGTCGGACGCAGTTTTGATTTACCCTGACATGGCCTGGGAGTTTGTGTTGGCCACTGACGCATCACAGACCGCGCTGGGGGCAGTACTGTCCCAGAGGTGCCGGGACGTGGACCGACTGGTGGCGTTTGCGAGTCAAAAGTTAAACCATGCAGAGATTAGGTACTCCTTGATGGAGAAGGAACTGTTGGCGGTGGTGTGGGCATGCAGAAACTATTAGGAATATCTGTTGGGAAGAAGGTTTGTGGAGGAAACGGATCACATGGCACTGATGGTGGCCCTGATACTAAGGGATCTAAGGGGGCGGTGGACCCTGAGACTGGCGGAATACGACTTCGAGCCCAGGTACTGACCCGGGGTCAACATGGGGCATGCAGACGGGCTAAGTAGAATGCATGTGGCTGCTGTAAACGTTGAGGTGCCAAGACCATTGTTGGGGGCAGTACAGGACATGGACCCTGGGTTCAGGATGTGGTGAGCAAACGCCAGGACAAATTGAAGAAAGAGGATGAGGTATGGATGATTTCCGTCGAAGTTGAAGGGGGAAAAGGATGGGACCCCTGATACCAGTCACTATACAAGAGTGAGTGTTGGTCACCTGCCATGGAAGCGCATGGGCCAGTCATCTGGGAGTTGAGGTGACTGAAAGGTTGGTGCAACGTGTGGGGTATTGGCCGAAAATTCGACGTGATGTGAAGAAGTTTCTGGCTGCGTGTGACCCGTGTCGAAAACGGAACCCCCCAGGACAGTCACAGGCCCCTATTCAATGGCCCCTCTTACCCTCGGCGCCAGGTGAGGTGGTGGGTATGGACTTTGTGGGCCCATTAACCACAATTAACGGCCCCAAGTATATCTTGACCATGGTGGATCACTACGTGGTGGCAAATACAACGGCTGAAACCATCGCCCGTGTGTTGGTGGGATGCTACATATCCTCCCATGGAGTGCCTGGGAGGTTGGTAACAGATTTGGGTATGGGGTTCACATCCAAACTCATCAGACAGCTCTGTGAGGATTGGTGGATTACCAAGGTACAGACCATGGCCTATCACCCTCAAGGGAACGGGGTTTGCAAAAGGTTCCACTGAACCTTTGCTAACATCATGGCCAAGCTGGTGAGGCGAACCAGGGACTGGGAATGCATGGTACCCATTGTTCTAGCTGCGTATAGGGCCACACCTCATTAGAGTACAGGATAGTCCCCAAACTACAAGACTTATGGAAGGGAAGTGTGCCTTCTGAACGTTACGGAATGGTCTCGTCAGAGCAATGGTCATCGCTCCGCTGAACTGAGAACCCTGATGGAAGCCAGAAGAATTGCCAAGCAGTGCTTGGACCGAGCTTGGAAGCAGCAGGCGGACCGTATTAATCGGCGCCGAACCCCCAGACAATTCGTCAAGGGAGATCGGGTTTACTTAAAACAAATGCACTTACCCCCTGGTGAATGTCAGAAGTTTTGGAGCTCATGGTCGGGGCCATGGATGGTGAAAAGGATAATCTCGGCTGTCAATTATGAAATTCATGACTTGTTAGGAGCCAAGCAACAGGTGGTGCACATCAACTGGTTGACAATGTGGTGCTGGACGAGCCGGGAGCTGTGGCCATACCCGAGGTACGGGTGCCCAAATAAACCCTAGAAGTTGACCGCAACTGGGAGCTGGGGGATGCCTGGGTTGAGGAAAACACGCCCCAAATCAAGGCGAACCCTGAGGAACTTGCTGGAAATTCATCCGGTGTGTCGACTTGGACGCTGACGCAAACCCCAGGAGCAGGTCATAGTGAGGAAGAGAAAGGTGCGGATGCAGGTGGAGGGGCGTGCTTGCCGCGACCCCGCCTGCCACGTAACTATAAAAAGTTACATGAAAAAGGGGTGCTGGCTGGGGTTCGGGCAGGGTACTGGATACCGCAGGGTGTGTGTGGTGACTGAGGCTACTTGTAATAATAGAAAAAGAGAGAAATATAAATAATACTTAATTAGATACTATATAAATATAAATTAGACTTACCTGTGAGTGGAGACACATGATGAGGATGACAGTGATTTACCTGAAATAGGGAAGGAAATTAAGTTAAATAGTGGCGATCACACAGTAGTAGGTAGGAAACAATGTGGTACAAGAAGCAACATGATATGAGGTGACCTTACTAACCTGAAATTGTTTTCTGTTATACCATAGGAGATGGAGACTCGGAGGGAGTCCGACTTGTGCCCGCCCGAAGCAGAGGCCTCCCTTGCAAGTACCATGCACTCGGTGCAACAGGTGCGTCAGACATATGAGGCGGCTTGCCGACAGGTCCTGACCCGGTCTGCGTTTAGTGATGCAGCTCAGGCATGTGACCATGAACGTGCGGCGATAGAACAGGTGGAGGTGGTGGCGGCGGCAATGCAGGTAATGAGGCAGGCTGACAATCGTGTGCTCCTGGATTCTTTTTTCGAGACGGGTATGAGTGGGTTGGACAAATTAGCCGCGCTCCTACCAGAATGGCGCCTTCATGAAATGGAAATTGCGGGGTGGCGAGCACAATGTGAGTTCACCGAGGAGAACCTTAAGGAGGCCAAGGACAGGATCGCCGAATTGACCAAGCAGCTCGACAATATGGTGGTGCAATTGAATGCCAGAACCACCGTACGACTGGAAAAGATGACGAAGCCAATTGCCAGTCGGCGTACTGAGAAGAGGGGTCATCAAGGGAGTGCAGGACCAGACGAGTCCATAGATACGTCGGCTGGGGAGTCCAATGACGAAAATGAAGAGCAAGACCCGGAGTATCTTGAACCCACCATTGCTTCCTCCATCATCCGTAGAGGTCGACCCTCTCCAGGGTTCACCAGTTTCCCGATGGCCGCCATAAAGAGGTCAGAGGATGTCGCAGTCAACACCACCAAGAAATTCATCTGCCCGATCTGCTTGAGACCACCAACGGTGATGAGAGGCTTCCGTTGTGCCTCATGTAAAGCATTTTGGGAGAGGCTGATCAAGCGGAGCGAGAGGGGACACCTCGTGAACTACTGCTACCCATCGCACACCGGAGTGGCCCCCACTTGCAGTCATTGTCGACGTACCCGGTATGAGCTGGAATTTACTCGGCGGTACCCCGGACGCAGGTTGCCTATACCCAGTGTGGCCGAACGGGAATCCACTGCCAAGGACATTCACTAGTTTATCTCCTACTGAAGATTTATTCTTATTTTGCTTCCAAGTCCACCAAGGTACGAGGAAGCTATGTGCCACACCCACTTGGCAGATGTTTCTTACTTACCTGTTTCTAGGACTGAAAAGACTGAAATTCTTACATAACATGAATATTATCCTTTTTTTTTATTGGTGACAAAACATTCACGCATATAAGACTGAATATTTTTGTGTATTTCTTATTTGGTTGCAGGGTACCCGTACCCCACCTCATTTTCGTATTAATTTATATTCTAAGTTCCAAATATTGACATTTTTACCTGTGATCATATTTCGTTTGAATAAACTATCTTGCTTGTTGAAAACCTGTTGGTGTTGTTTCGTACCCTGAGTACCCCATGTGTAGGTGAGTTCAGACTTGGTTTCTTGTAGGTGCAAATTTGGTGAATAACGCCCATCAGGCAAAAAACGCTACTATTCGTTTTATCCTCGAGACTCAATAATCGATTATTTTCGATATCAAACATAACCTTCTCAACATAATCTTCTCTGACCCGATCAGCTGGTCGTGAAGGGGCGCCATTTGCGCTCCTATCCAGCAAGGTTATTCTGTTTACATACCAAGTTTCGTGGTATGTAAACAGAACGATGGTGATAATATTCTTTAAAAGCAATTATGTAATCGTTATTATTATGTCTCCCTTGTGGGTTAGATGTCAGACAAGAAATTCCATACTCAGTATGTGTCTTAAGATACGTCTCTGCGGTGGTTTAGACCTCTTTGAGCAGAGTGTTGTTGAGTGTGACGACGATTTTCCTGACATAACTCACGAAGATCACGTGGAGTATTTTGTATTGAAGATGGATTTCATATCCCTGAAGCAACTGAAGTGCTACAAATCTTTGGATCCGCACAACTTCGTTAATTCAGGGCATGTGAAATCCGTCTCATGCAAGGTACTCCCAGGTGACAAGGTGGTGGTGTTTGGAAAGGTAAGTAATTCAAATGTTATCCAATTATTATTAGGTTAATTGAAATAATAACGATGTATGCCATGTTTTGGGCAGGTAGTAGATTCAACAACGGTCGTTTGATGAGAATAATGTTATGATAGCATCCCCTGCCCATTGCTAAGTCAACATTGTTATGAAACTTTGAAAAATCATGGGAAAAGATCTACTCATGATAGAAGAATCCAGTTGATACCAAAACTCTCAGTGAGGGCTCTACTTTCAATTAAAAATTATAATAAACCACTTTCCCAACTCTAGCACGCACCCTACTTCGAGCCATGAAGCAGTACCTATTGTATGAGCAATTTTTCAAAATTAGGTTCCATATTGACCTAATATATATTGACCTATATATATATATGACCTATATATTGACCTAAACGTTTGCTCCGTTTTATGGTTCGAATATGGATAGATTAACATGCAATGGAGTCATTACTTGAATTTTGAAATTCAGGAGATGAAGTGCATATTTACAATCAATCGTACATTGATCATTAAATGATTAGTAAATTTTACTAATTGAACTTCAAAACAATCACGCAAATTGGTTCGAAATTATCTTCCTGGAAACTTCGTACAAATCAAAACACTTGGACACAAACAAAACCATTTCGTGAAGCTCGTCCAATGAGGGTAGGTATTCTATTACTCGTATTATATGATTCTATTATTATTAGATGACTGAAGTAACGTAAGCACATTAAAATGTGATGTATTTTTATTCTTACTGGTGATGAAATGCCGAGAACAAACTAGTATTTGTTTGGAGTTTAGTTGTCGCCCTCTCAAATTGCGATTGATTCGAGCGAGCCACCTTGCTCTTCTTTTTTCTTATAGGTCTTTTGTCTTTTCACATTGGCTTCTAATGACTTTTGGTAAACCATACAACGAAATACTGCTCCCGTGACGGGAAGAGCAGCCAAACACCGGACAAATCGGCATGTCTAATGAAAAAATCTTTGTTTACAACGATGGGAATTCAGTCAGTTCATCGAACATGGTTGTCAGGAACGCTGGGAAACAGCGACGCCAAAAGGCTGATATTCTTATTTTTTTGGAAAGTTCTCTTGTCTTTCCACACTGTTTCTAATCACTTTTGGCAAACCAAAAAATTAAATACCGCTTCCGGGACGAGAAGAGCAATTAATAACCGCATAAATTGGCATAAACCGTCCACACAATCTTTGTTTACAACGGAGTCAACATGGCCGCCTTTCAGTGAGATTCGAATAACCGTTCGATTAGTCGAAGAATCGATACATCCATTCTGTGTGACGTCACACGGATAAAAGCAATTATGCTCTTTAAATTCAAAATCTTTATTTTATTTTGCTTCACAATATAGACGAAATTCTTACATTCACTATCGGTTTGTGGCTCACACCTGAGAGTGCTGATTGGAATACTTACAAACTACATTATACTCACCTTGTTTACTTACCTGGTAACCTACTTAAGTAGGAGTAAACCTATTTTTGTTTAATTAAAGTCATATACTTACCTAAGAGGATTAGCTGGTTCCTTAGATTGTGTTAATAAACACTATTGTTTTGTAGATGGTATTTTCCTTGCGAATTGACTCTGAGTTCCACCCCCATGGGAGTTCACGTTTGTGGTCGCTGGGTTGTACTAGTCGTGGCCCTTCTGGTCATAGCTACCAACGTACAGTTTAATCGTTAATACGACGGTTTACTCCGCCTCACGACAAACTAGCGGCTTACACAGCCATCACCCTGTTGTTGGGTGCCTTCTGGTTCACTAATTCTCAAGTCAGAGGTTATTTATTCCTTCACCAAGGAGAAGGATAGGATAGATGTTGGCCCAGATGAACTCCCTTTAGCCGTTATCAAACTTTATGGTTTATGAAACGGGTCGAATCCTGGAGGATTGGATGGAATCAACTTTTGTTTAAATTTCCAAAAAAAAAATCAGCATCCAAAGGACTGTGATGGTTAAAGATTGATCAGTTGATGTCTCACGTGTTGAAAGCATTCCTGAGAGTAATTTATCCTCGTATCTAGGGATGTCCGATACTTCAAAAGTATCGATATAATATCGTATCGATACATCTATAAAGTATCAAAAAGTATCGATACGATACTTTTAAAAAATATTGATATTTTGAAGTATCGATACTTTCACAAAACTGGTTGAAATTGTCGTTTATGTTTCTCTTCATCAGTGTGACATCTCTCCATCACGAGGATAATAATATAGAATGAACAAAACCATAAATCACTAATTTTGTTATTGACATTTTCATGTCTTTGCTTTGGCACATGAACTGAAAAATCGTCACGAAAACTTAGCAAATCTTGCTCACGTGACCAATAAATAAAATAGACTCACTGTGTTGCGTAGAGAACAATCAACAACCTTACATTTTGCTTTGGCACATGAACTGAAAAATCGTCACGAAAACTTTGATGCTTGGGTACATGAACTAACAACCTTACTTCACTACCTTGTTGTGTAATGGTTGACATGAAAATGTCCCAATGTGTTGCAGACTCGTATGCAAGCATTTAAAATTCGAATGATTTTGCAAAGGTCTGATTTAAAACTTGTTTTTATCTAGGCACTTGTTTTCGTATTGCACTTGTTTGGGTTAACATTTTGGTAGTCCTTCCTCGATTATGGAGGACAGCAGGTTATCATAGAGAGCTGGAGGTCGTGGTTCATCATCTTTGTTTAATTTGTTGAAGTTTGTTAGTCTCCCAACAATCTACGTAGAGATAGAGGTACTGTCAAGTAGGTACCTTCATGTTGTAGGTGTTGAAACAGATAAAATGTGAGATATAAAAAAGTATCGCCTCTGATACTGGAAAAAAGTATCGCTACTACGATATATATCAGAAAAAAATCGATATGTATCGATACTTTTTTTAAGAAGTATCGATATTCTTGGGACATCCCTACTCTTATCGGTTCGAAGTGTGAGCTCGATTTGCGTGCTGCACAGTTTTAGTTTTAGAAATTTTTTTTTTTTTTTTTGGTAGGTACTTGGGCGGCGTTGTTTGCCTTTAATGTGCTGTTGCAGAAATGTGATTGCGATCAGGGATGTTTTGATTGTTTTATCGATACAAGACTGACCAAAATTTTGAAAAAATATGGAGTCAGGAAGCTGAAGTTCAATTAGGATTGAACCAAACAACAAGCTTGACCAAACAAGCTTGAGAGCATTATGAGAGGTGTCATACAGGGCTCTTTGCTTCCTCCCTTGTCGTTTTCATGGGAGCCGTTGGGGTTTGGATTAAAAAAAAATGCATTTAGGATTTTGGCATTAAGATGAATGGAGAAAAGATAAGCTTTCGAAGTATGCGGACGACACGGTTCTCATGACTAAGAGTGCTAGAATGTTCAGTGGCTCCTTGATCGACTGCCAGACGATGGACAGCTGGCCAGGCTGAGTATTAATGGTGGTTTTCTGCCATGAAGGAAGGACACTTCCGCGGACTACCTCAACGAGACTATTCAAGAGCTCGAGTAAATTTGGAATCCATTCCAAAGAGTTGGTGATATGAACCAGTCTCATGTCCCTCAATAGGCAACCACTTTGTTGTAGGCCATCCCAGTTGAAGTAATGCTGTTAATTTCTATCTATGTAGATACTCCTCTAACGCTCCTGTTGATGAATTTGTTGTTGTTTTCAGTTGATGCAAACTCTCACAGGCACGTCCATTTCCCAAAATGTTGTCATCGCTATGTCTGGCATTGCTAAGGTCTTTGTCGGCGAAGTCGTTGAAGAAGGTACCTATAATAACTGTTCTATTATTCTAAATAATAAAGAAGATCCTTCCTTGTGATTACTGATTAAGAATGAGTATCGATTAGTAGGAATTATCGATTTTTTGTCAAATCATCGATGTCACTAGGGTAAGTCATTAGAGTAATCGATTATTTCGAGTTTAGTTTACTTTGTCTTTCACTGAGATTTCAGTTTTCAAGATCGATTTTTATTTTTTATTTCATTGAGGCAAATTGCTTAAAATAGTAGATGATAATGCTCCGCATGCTACTGATGTGAACCTGACATTATCATTATCACCGCACTGTTATCAACAGAAATAATTTTAGTGATGTGTGCTGTCATGGATTTTTCGCGAATTCCTATCTACTTAAGGCCAAGATGCCATTTAAAAGTGGGGTTTGGGAACATTTTGAGGAAGTGAATAACCATGCTGTGTTGACCGTTTATTCACTACCTGAATTCCCATTTTTTGCCGGCAATTATTGTTCGATTTTATGATCCCAGCGTCAATCTTCTGGTTTTTCAATTCCCCGGGTAGATGCACTGATGAATTTCGAAAATCCTTGAAATTTCAAATTTAAGTACAACTTTTAAACTTTGAGCGCCTGTTCTTGAGAGAAATACCAACCTGGATTGAGGAACGAACAGCGACCGACTGAGACCCCTTAATTGATTGTTGGTTGATACCCATAATTTATTGATCCATGTATCCATTTCGTACAATTTCTACTGTCAGGAGTCCATCATTTTCCACCATCCTCTCCTGTAATATTGCAGATTGACGAGACTCACCTATTTTCTTTCATTAGAGACTTCTTGCTGCCAAAATTTGTCTAGCACCGTTAGGAGGAGACTAGCGCAAGCAACTGAGGATGCTACCCAGGATCCCTGGGGGGGGGGGGGGGGGGCGCTCTTGCTAAGGGCCTCTAGAAACGGGTGGCTGCCTGGGGAACCCTTTCATTATCGCCTGCTGTTGGCAGGAGGCTAATTCATCATCACCTGCAAACTCCGAGCTTTGTGAAGAGGTTCTATGGGCTCCAGTAGGGGCGTGCAAAAACTCTATTGTGAGATCGAAAGAACAGGCTATTTAAGTCTTCCACTGACAGGTTACTAAGGTTTGGTTGTTTTCAGCTCTAGATGTGATGGAGTTCTGGCAGGAGACGGGCCCCTTGCAACCGAAGCATCTTCGAGAAGCCGTCCGAAGGTTGAGGAAGAAGAGCGCGATTCCTAACTGCCGACCTAAGCCACCATATTTGAGACTTTGAACTTCATTGGCTCCGCCTGGTGCGTGAGTGATTGCATCCCTTCTCTATGTGTTCTCTTTTCAACTTCTTTGTATTATAGTTTCCACTGTGTCATGTATAGATTTGTAGATGTGAATAGATTTCATAAACATTATATTACACAAACTGTTCCAAGGCTTTCGAAAACTTCATCATAACTTGTTTGGTTATCAACTACAAAAAAATTCAACCACATAAGAATGAAGACTCTGTATTTACATTGTTTTACATAGAATATCTTTAAATATCAAGAACCTACGTTTAAAGTATTTATAATATATTGTGGGTATCACATATTTACATGGAGTTCTGTATAATAAATCATAAGCTATTACATTAATTAAAACTTCGTTTCATACAAAATTTACACAATATTGAGGTTTGAACCAACCTACATTCCTATATTTAAGGGTGTAAATTAATGGTATGTGTGGGCATTTCGAAGTAGTAGTCCAGAGGAAACTAGTAAGGTAGACGATATCACATTTTTGAATTCGTGTTCGGTAATCACGCGATGAAAGACAGCTTTTAGTTCACAATGGGGGTTGCGCCTGATTTTTTTTAAAATTTTTAATCGGAAAGTAGACCTCATCCTGAGAATTTTGACACCATCCGTTCTCTTTTTGGATGAGTTGTAACAATATAGGATGAATTTCAGATTGAAATTCACCTTGTTGTTCATAATTAGTCAGAGGAGGGTGTGACGACCCTACCCCTTCAAACCAGTGATTAGATTAATCAGCCGGCCCAAAGAGGATATCGATTCATATCTCTATGAATCGGATATCTCTACAGGCGTAGCTCCAACAAATCGGGAACAAACCAATTGGTTTGTCCCGTATAAAATGTAGGGTCATCACAGAGTAGATCTTTTTCTACGATTAGTTTATGACGTCACGCGCTCCTCCCGCCTGGGTGGGACTCCCCCAGCCACAGAGTACTGGAGACAAGTTAACAGAAGAGAAAGCTACTGTTAGAATGGCGTGCAAGCATTTTTGGGCTGCCTCAGTTGCGCCATCTACTTTCATCTAAAGAACTACTACAAAAACTGAAGTGGTGGGGGAGGCCACACTCTTCATACCACTTCTTTTCCAATCCTTTCGAATGACCAGAAATTGATAACTGTTCGTTTCATCATCATTTAGAATTGCAAAAATTACTTAGAAAAACCTTAGGAAATCGCTCGATTTTTTCTTACATATCGCAAATGTAGGTAACTAAATGTTATCAAATTAATCACTTAGATGCGGCTGGTATCGCACCAAGGAGAAAAATATGTGATAAACAAGGTGACTTGTAGTGATGAGGTTGGGAACAAACGATCATGAACGCGATCTGTTGCACTCATCTTTAACTACGTCCTGGAGCTCCACCAAGCAGAATGCTTCTCGGGCTCCCCGATTCAGCCCCCAGCCCACTGTGACGTCATAAACATTCGAAACTTTGAAAAATCATAGAAAAAGGTCTTCTCTTGCTAGAAGGTCGCGGTTGGTGTCAAAATTCTCTGAATGAGATCTAATTTGGATTAAAAATAACAATAAACAGTTTTTCCGACCCATGCGCACATCCCATTGAGGTAGGTACCTGCGTACTTCATGCAACTGTTGCTATGAAATTCTTGTTCATGTAGGTAGGTACATAGTTAGGTACTCTTACAGGATCCGTATTTTGAAACCCAACATCTAATGAATAATTTAAACTTCAGAAGGAATAATTCAGAAGGAATGAGTAGGAAAGTACGATTTTTGCACAGTTCTGTTAGGAGGCACGTAAGGAGTTTGCAAAATATGTAGGTTCGTGAACCTCATCAAGGAAGGAACGTTTGAAGTTTCAATCACAAATGCTAAGTCTTCGACTTGTAAATAGGAAAGTTTCAACTTAGATGATCCTTACCGGTTTATAGGATTTTTTTTTGCCTCAACAAGAGCCCGAAATGGTTCAAGGAATATTCTCAAATTTGGCCTCACTCGTCTGTTTGGAGAACCTACTTAAAAACTATACAGTCGAAGTTGATCTAGGTTCTGCTGCTTGTACGAAGAGGCCTTTCAAAAGTACCCTCTAGTCTTCCTTGCCTCCTGGTTTGAAAGGACTTGGGGTTGTTCTCTTCAAAGGAAAAACATGAGAAATTTCCCTTCGATAAATCTGATAAGGGTTTGAACCAGACGGTAGGTACCCATTGTTGTTGCCATCTGTTGCAGAACAGGTACCTATATATCCTGTAGGTATCTATGTATCCTCGTACTTATTGATGCTTTATGCAACGTTCTGAATCGTATTCAGAATTCATTGTTATAAGCATCAAAAATATAGTCTTGGTACTGACCCAAGCTTTGAAGTTGAGAACCTACCGTGCAGGTACTACCTGTAATTTTTGTCGTGTAATTACTTTTTGTATGAGTCTGTGGTGGGGTATCGGTTTTTGTATTTCTCTCTAATAGGTTCGCCACCTGTCAATGTGCTTTTTCTTCGAATGTCCGGCACCTCGAAGTCCTCTTCTGGTCCTTTGGGGTCGTTCCACGGCTGTACTTCACCCGATCCCCAGAAGATGAACACGAAGTTGCTGAGGACGAGGACAGCAGACATGACCCAGAAAACTAGCCGCCACTCCATCAGTGTTCTCTGAAACAGGAAGAGTTTATTGAGGGACAGATTCGGTTGAACATCATGATTCAATCAATCGATCATTTTTTTATTTGCAGTAAAACACAGTGTATGTGCAGTTGTCAACAAATTAAATTAAATACAAAGAAGAAACAAAAGAAGATAAAACTAACAATGTATTGTACATAATAAGCACTACAACACCTCTGCTATACTCCATACCTACAACTTCCTGGAAAAATTGTCAAAGTTGTAAGGAGCTAGGGTGATCAAGAATTTGCTGAGGTAGGCTCTGAAAGAACTGAGAGCTGCACTTCGAAGTTTCAAAGGGAGGGCGTTGAAAATTGTAATGCCCCACCAGGTGTTACCATTACGTGTGGTCTTTAAACAATGGAAAGGAAGACAGAGGTCCAGCCTATGCCGTGTAGGATAAACATGAGCAGGGTGGGCGTAACATTTAACATTTCTCCTTGTCCAAGCTGTGGACAGATAGATAAGATTAGAATATTATTATTCCTAAATGAACTGTGGACTGACGTTTGTGCCCGCGAGTGAAGTGTAAGTGGGGAGCTCAGCATTGCGTCCATCGCCTTTCCTCAGTTCTTCGTCGAAGTTCTCAACTTACCGATGTCCTGTCGTCTTCCAATTTTTCGACTCAAGCGACGCCATCACCGCATGCAGCAGGTCTCCAGGTTTTTTTTTTTTTTTTTAAAAGAAGGGAGAGCCTGGTTCAGGAGGAGGAGCCTGGTTGGAGGAGAGCTTGGTTCAAGGTCGGGAGGCTGAAGCATTCTTGGGTGTGTTGGCCTGATACTCACATTTGAGCAGATGAATTGAGTTTGAAAGAAACATCCACAGGATTCTGGAGACCTGCTGCATGCGGTGATGGCGTCGCTTGAGTCGAAAAATTGGCAGACGACAGGAGATTGGTAAGTTGAGAGCTTCGACGAAGAACTGAGGAAAGGCGATGGACGCAATGCTGAGCTCCCCACTTACACTTCACTCGCGGGCACAAACGTCAGTCCACAGTTCATTTAGGAATAATAATATTCTAATCTTATATATCTGTCCACAGCTTGGACACTCCTGATATAACAAAGACATTCCAAAATGTAGGCAGCTGGGATGGTTACACCTAGTTGCTTGTAGGCCGCCCTACAGTCTTCTTGATACTTCAAGTTAGTAACCACTCTAACGGCTTTCCTTCGGCACCCAAAGATGGCAGATGAAGCAGGAGAATGGCGGGGAACAATTGCATGAAAAGCTGCTAATACAGCAGACACCGGGAGGGAAGCTTCAAGTTGGGTGCAATGTGATTTCCAGTTCAGCTTTGGGTCAAGAACTACACCAAGAAATTTCACTTCCTCTGGGTGTTTATCTAAACTGGTCAAAATCTTAAACCGAAAGTGCATGACATGCGTTTTTTCGTCATTTACCGTGAGTCTATTTGTTGTGAACCAGTTAGATACTGCAACTAGAGACGCATTTTCCTCTTCACACAGTGACGAAAGCAGTAAGTTCTTTGACAACAAAGAAGTGTCTCAGCGAACAATATTGGTGGAGTTGGGAGGCTCTGTGGAAGGTAATTTATAAAAATGAGGAATAATATCGGCCCCAAAACGGACCCTTGTGGTACACCGTACTTAACAGGGAGGAAATTGGACAAATCACCATCGTGACGCACAGTGATTCTCTATAAAGGCGACGAATTTGGGAAAATCGAAGTGAAATATCAACTCACATTGGGGACCATGAAGCCGATAAGAGTCGGAGCCACCATCCCAGAAACGGAGCCAATGCCATTGGCCAGCGCCATGATTGTGCCGGCGAAGTTGGGCGAGAGGTCGAGACTGTTGACACGGAGGCTGGCGTAGCAGAAGCCCATGAATCCCATT
Source organism: Apolygus lucorum (assembly GCA_009739505.2). Lineage (NCBI taxonomy): Eukaryota > Metazoa > Arthropoda > Insecta > Hemiptera > Miridae > Apolygus > Apolygus lucorum. The sequence goes on along the minus strand of CM019170.2, from coordinate 34,455,626 downwards.
CCCACCGTGAATAGGATCGCCACCGCTGTTTTGTTGCAGCCAGCGTACGACGCCAAGAGACACCCTACCGCTGGCCCTACAGCACCTGCAAAATGTATTATACTAATGTTAAACCATCTCCGATGAAAGAAGTTTGCCGTTCAGATGTCTTCAAGTGAGAATTACTCAAACATACTGTGTAAAATACAAAACCACATTTCATGATTTCACGACTTGGATGTACTCTTATCTGTTCCTGCGAGGCAATTATCTCAAACCATCTCTTTTGTAAATTAAAAAACATATTTCATCTTTCTCAATAAGCCTTTCTTTCATGACACCGTCGTCCTGGCTGACGGCCTTGCTGATCTCCAGTGTTTCATGAATCCAATTGTTCAGCATAGTGAAGCATATGGCCTGACGTAGAACGTCTCAGAGAGTCTGAGGCAGACAGATTTCTTCTTCATAACTCATTAATTTGGCTCTAATTTGACTTATCTATAGCATTTTCACGTCAAATTGGAGGTTTTCCATTTCAAATTGGAGGTTTTACACATCAATTTGGAGGTTTTACACATCAAGTTGGAGGTTTTACATTTCAAATAGGATAATTTACATTTAAAATTGGCGTTTTTACATTTAAAATTGGAGGTTTTACATTTAAAATTGGAGGTTTTACATTTCAAATTGGAGGTTTTACAGTTCAAATTGGATGTTTTACACATCAATTTGGAGGTTTTACACATCAAATTGGAGGTTTTACATTTCAAATCGGAGGTTTTAAATTACAAATTGGAGATTTTACATTTCAAATTGGAGGTTTTACACATCAATTTGGAGGTTTTACATTTCAAATTGGAGGTTTTACATTTAAAATTGGAGGTTTTACATTTCAAATTGGAGGTTTTACATTTCAAATTGGAGATTTTACATTTCAAATTGGAGGTTTTACACATCAATTTGGAGGTTTTACATTTCAAATTGGAGGTTTTACATTTTAAATTGGAGGTTTTACATTTAAAATTGGAGGTTTTACACATCAAATTGAAGGTTTTACATTTCAAATTGAAGGTTTTACATTTCAAATTGGATATTTTACACTTAAAATTGGAGGTTTTACATTTAAAATTGGAAGTTTTACATTTAAAATTGGAGGTTTTACACATCAAATTGGAGGTTTTACACATCAAATTGGAGGTTTTACATTTCAAATTGGGGGTTTCACATTTCAAATTGGAGGTTTTACATTTCAAATAGGAGGTTCTACATTTAAAATTGAAGGTTTTACATTTCAAATTGGAGGTTTTACACGTCAATTTGGAGGTTTTACATTTCAAATTGGAGGCTTTACATTTCAAATTGGATGTTTTACACATCAATTTGGAGGTTTTACACATCAAATTGGAGGTTTTACATTTCAAATTGGAGATTTTACATTTCAAATTGGAGGTTTTACACATCAATTTGGAGGTTTTACATTTCAAATTGGGGGTTTCACATTTCAAATTGGAGGTTTTACATTTCAAATTGTAGGTTTTACACATCAATTTGGAGGTTTTACACATCAATTTGGAGGTTTTACACGTCAATTTGGAGGTTTTAAATTTCAAATTGGAGGTTTTCCATTTCAAATTGGAGGTTTTACACATAAATTTGGAGGTTTCACACATCAATTTGGAGGTTTTACACATCAATTTGGAGGTTTTACACATCAAATTGGAGGTTTTACATTTCAAATGGGAGGTTTTACATTTCAAATTGGAGGTTTTTCATTTCAAATTGGAGGTTTTACATTTCAAATTGGAGATTTTACACATCAATTTGGAGGTTTTACACATCAATTTGGAGGTTTTACACATCAATTTGGAGGTTTTACATTTCAAATTGGAGGTTTAACCTGCAATATCTGCCCCCCTACTCACCCAACTTGAATCCAGTGGAGCACTGCTTTTCAAAAATCAAGTTTCTCAGCAAGACAAATCCTCAGTGATCCCCAAACAAACCACGACCTGTGTGACACGATAACCCGAAGCGTTGCAACTGTCACCACATCGGACTGCACAAATTATGTTATGAGAATGATGATAGACCTGACAGCCGCTGCTGCAAGGAGAGACTTACGTTGAAAATTTGTTCATTCTTTTCCGTTCATTATGTCCATTCTTACTTGTTGAATGTTACGTTTCACTCGCTAATTTGTTGTTATTGCTTTCCCAGAATTAAATCATGTATTTCCGTCAACCTCTAATTTGAAATGTAAAACCTCCAAATTGATGTGTAAAACATCCAAATTGAAATGGAAAACCTCCAATTTGACGTGAAAATGCTATATATGGAGACACAATTTGGTCCTCAGCCTCGAAAACTATTTACAATGGCATTTCATCATAATCTCTAACCTTTTAATAACTCTACTCCTCCTTAGGACTTACGACTAGGTATAGGCCGTATCTTACCTAAGGTTGCGAGTACTTTTCTCAGGTTGGTGATACCGATTATTTTCTTTTCCAACAATTTGTCTGCTACGTATCCAAGAGCCAATGAAGTGATCCACATGACAAGGTACGGCATCGATGTCAGGATCCCATTCTAGAAACATCATGGCAAAATAGATATACCTATTGCTTAGAGAAAATGTAAAAGGATTCAAAATCACAAATAGGTTCGAAAAAATCGTTTATGTTGTTAAATGTCTTAAATGTGCTGAAGAGCGATTGGTTATAGAAAAAACCGCTCATAGTTATCTGGGTACTAACGTCAGCTATTGAGAAGTGCATGACGTCGTTCATGTACTTGGGGAGGTCCGTAACGATGGTGAACAGACCCCAGTCGTGTCCCGTCTCTCCGATGATGGTCGCCCAGACGGCTCCGCTGGTTAGGATGGCCACCCATGGCGTCCCACCCAAGTCCTGAAATCAGAAATGAATTTAGCTTCATAAGTGGATGTAGGTATGTAACTATTTAACAAGATTTCAAAGTCTGAAGAAAGCCACTAGATTTTTATAAAATCCTTAATCCTAAAATCCCTAAAAATATGTATGTATACTTGAATAGTATGACTTTCGAACAAAAACGCTGCAAATTATTACACAATGGTTTATTATTTTTCTATATAGGTCACTCGTCTACAAAGCCACCAACCATCCAATATGAAGAAAAACATCGATCGTATTTCTGTCAGCTTTAATTTGAACGGAGATTAGGCCTCTTTTGCGATTCACACTCGTGTTTCTGATTTATCGTACGTAAAACCCTTAAATTCTCGTAGGGAGCGAACGGTTTGACCTACAGAGCTCCGCGTGGTCTCAAAAAATTCTAAAAATTCTATAGAATCTTAAATTGAAGGAAAAACAACACCTTTATATCAAAATTTTTTGAGTTAGGGCGTTTTCAAAATTGCAAAATTCATTTTTGAACCCTTGGAAGTGACCTACATCAACCAAAATCTTCGGGGCACCACTAGACCCCAAATGGAGCCTACATACCAAATTTCATCAAAATCGGTCGAGTGGCAAAAGTGCCGCGTACGGCGGACGGACGGCCAAATTTTTATTCGATTTTTGGATTCTACGTACCTTGAAACGTAAACCAACAAATTTTGAGGGGATGTTAAAAATATTTTTTTTCTTGGTCGATTCCAAAGGTACATTACCGATTGAAAATGGTAAGATGTCCAAACGCTTGGAGGTGTTTGTGCACTTTTTTTAAAAATAATTTATTGGCTTTTATTATTGCACTTCAAATGCAACAAAAACGTTCCTTTTGACCCCTGTCCGATTCTCAGGTGTGAGGAGGAAATTGCCAAATTTGTGTTTTTTGAAAAAAAAAGTGTTTTTTTTTTGCCTAAAACTAACAAACCCCCATTAACAACCAACTATTGGTCTTCTCAACTATTGTTCCCATTGCAAATTTAAAAAAGTTTCTTTAAGGAAACGCTCCATGATATTAACACATGTCCAAACTGTAAAAATGTCTAAATTGTAAAAAGTAAAGTAAACAACCATTTCAGGTTGGATTTTCGTCCGACTGCCATTCCTGGCGTCGCGGACATCAACTGTCTTCCAAAGCAAGTCCAAGGGAGCCCGGGATGCACAAAAACACGCCACCCCGGCGAGACTTGAACTCAATCTTCGCTAAAAGACGCATGCCGCAGCGAGCGCGGCCACAGCTGACTCCAATTGAATCTAAATTGTAGATAATTTGTCTTGGAGCAAACAAACTTAGTTTTCCGCTCTAAACTGTTCAGAATTTACAAAGATTTTCTTTTTTAATAAACTTTCTAGCGGTATAATAAACAAAATTACAATTGAATTTAGGAGAAAAAAATGTGTTTGAATGCGGAAAAACGTGAATTTTTTCATCAAAATCAATGTTATATCATGAGGTTCCGAGGTTAGACGAAGGGGGAAGGAGGCTGCGCATTAGAAAGCCCTGTAGATAACCCCCATGTTTCTATGCTCGTAATGATATTTTGAGGGGGTATTAAGATCGTTTGACTCCATAATAAGAATTTTCTCTAGTAATTTCCTTATAGTAGGAGTATCAATGGAGAGATCTTACATCTCTTCTGGATGTTTCGCCAATGGACTCCTTCAGATACTCTAACTCCTCAGGGCTGATGAAAGGGTGGGAAGAGGGGTCATTGTAGCAAAGGAAGCACCAGACGAGGTACCACACGACTCCTAACAATCCGAAGATGTAGAAGACTGCTTGCCACGAGTGGTTCTGCAAGATGAATCCGCCTCCAGCCGTCGAAACAACCGATCCGATTTGGACACCTGGAATAAATTATAACTTCAATAAGTTGTCCAATGTTCACTAAAATTAATATTTTTTATGAACTAAAATTATTCTTCTGAAGAGGGTTTTTTTTTCCTAGGTGAAGTAACCCTTCAACCAGGGAATTTATTCAGCCTGCTCCCATCACTGAATACAGGCGGTTTACATTCTTAACTTTTATAAGAATTTATAACAAGAATTTATTATCAACATGATTTAACAGAATAAAATAGGTTTCAAAATAAACCACAGGGTACTGCTAATAAGTTCCTCTTCCCACTTACAGTAGGTCAAAGTCCATGGAGTTCACAAACTCAATAAAATCAAACAAATGTTGGTTTATCAAATTAAAATATACTCCTGGCCAATCCGAACTGCTCAGCATCACTTTCCTGATGAGTCGTGCTCTTTCTGGCTCAAACAACGGGCACCGGATGATCAGATGGTCCCATGTTTGTAATACGCGCTCAACACAAGTGCAAGTCCCATCACTGAGCAAACCAAACCGCTGCAAATGGGCTTTATTCCTCCCGTGCCCTGTTAGAACCTGAGTAAGTTTGTAAGAGCACTCAAATTTAACCTTGAGCCTCCCTCTTACAGTTGGGGAAAACCGCTTTGTGTGCTGTGCTGTATCAGTGTTGGCATCCCACAGCAAGCTCCAGGCATTAATTGTCTCCTCACGCAACAATCTCCGAACATAAGATCGTGGATATGCTTTGAAAACTTCAGGCAGAGTGGTATCCTCTGCTGCTTCTTTGGCAAGTTCATCTGCAGCCTCATTTCCAACAATTCCCAAATGAGCTTTTAGCCACCTGACACCAATCCTCCACACACCACGAAGTTCGCGCAGGGACCCTCTTAAGCCGCGTCCACACTTGCAACATTCGGCCGCTCCGAACCTCGCTCCGATCCTCTGGCAGGATCGGGGCGGCGAAACTTCAAAGGAAAAAGGATCGGAGGAGCGGAGCGCAGTCCGATCGCTCCGTTGGCGGTTTTTCATCCTGCATCAAAGGAATGATCGGAGCGGGGTGAGCCTAGTGTGGACGGGGTCTTTGATGCGCCGCTCCGCTCCCCCGAACATTCCCCCACTCTTCAATAATTTCGTGAAGTGTCGTGCATTTTTTTTTCATTTTCCTCACTTTGCATTTGCTGTAGCAATTGAGTGGACGAAGGAAGAAACTTTTTCGTTGATAGATGAATTCAAAGCAAGAGGGTTGTTGTGGGACCCTAAAAACCCACAATATTTTAATAAACTTAAAAAACGGGACGCCTGGGAAGAGCTTTCCAAGCAAGTTGGAAACTTGAACTCAGCCAACAGGATGTTTTCACGATTTAAATAAAATTTTGTGGTCCACCGACGCGATTTTCTAATTTAAAAAAAATGGAATCCATCATTAAATAAGCAGCTTCGGCCACTTGAAGTTGAGATGCCATGACTGAGGAGCGCTCGATTCTCCCGATCGCCCTCCGAGGTTCGGAGCGAGGTTTGGAGCGCTGCGATGTTTGGGGCAAAAATCGGAGTAAGGTTCGGAGCGAGGATCGGAGCAAGGTTCGGAGCGGCCGAATGTTGCAAGTGTGGACGCGGCTTTATTTGCTCGACAATGGGCAAATGGTTTCTGTGGTCTTGCAGAGTTGCGATATAAACCTCGCTGTCTGTCCAAACGCATGCTGACCTGCAGAGGGGTTTGGGTAACTCATGAATTGTATCGAAATTTCTTAATCGATTTTATAGAGATCGAGTTATTAAATTATGTGTATCCGTTTGATTTGGTTGATGAGTCATCACCGTTGTTTTGCTGTGTACCTGGTCTACCAGTATTTTATGACACAAGTAGTTACTGTGCCTTAGTTCATAGGCCAGTCAAATAGTGTAATCACTCCCAGTAGTGTATACCCAAGTTTACAGCTTCGAAAAACCTGTGCTCGCTGCGTGGCAGTCGAAATACCTCAAAATTTTTGGACGTTTTTTGGTTTTTGGCATATATTTCTGTTAAGGCGCACTCTACAAAAAACATTACTCACACCTTTGTAAAAGTAGACAAAATTTGCTAAAGTTTGAGACCTAGTAGGTACCGAACTATCAGACCTAACGTAGGTGTGATAGTTCCCGAGAAACAGCTCTTCAAAAAATGGTCACTTTTTCGAAAAACTTGAAATTTAACTATTAGGTCCACTTTAGACCCAAATATCGGAGAAAATACACATCTTACGGGGAAAGCCATACGGAGAGATGTTGTAGCAAATTCAATAACATTTAATTTAAGCGCAAAGCGAAGTCTGTACGCCTCGTAGTTTCCTTACAATGCTACGAAGTATGAACAATGGGAAAAGTGAATTTTTTTTTCATTAGTTATCTGTAGTTACCTACTCACATGTAAACATATTGCGTCAGACTTGTTACGAGTATGTACCGAACAGAATAAACAACTCATCTAACCAGAGTCGGCTTATCCGGATTAGTACAAACCGTGCCTGGCGTCATGCCATTTCAATATCAATGGTTTAGGCACGTGTAGCAAGTATTCACGAGCGAGTAAGATTTTATTTTGTCGGAGGACCTCACGTTCACTCACATTCAGACATTCGAAGGTTTGGTCTTTGGTCATAAAAACCTTAAATCCCCTAAATAAATTAATGTTGTCTAATATTGATAATTGATATAAATTTTCAAGTACGTAGGTAGAAACTAATAGATAGGTTTCATAAAACAAAAGAATATACTGGATGTCTACAAAACAGATCTCATTCCTTCAAGGGGTCGATTCTACAACTAATTTGCAACAAAAATCTCTCCTAGCAATTTTTTTTAGAGGCTTCTTTTCCGAGTTATTTCAATTTTAAAGTTTTTTCTCGTGATTTTGACCTTATGCCATAAATTGGTAATAACTCCTTTAATTCGCTGTGATAATTACAATTTGAGGATACCGTTGGAAAGAGCATTAAATTTCCTACCTCCCAAATAACAAATAAAATTTTTTTCAGTTGAATTTTACGGGAACAAAGCAACGTTTTTTTCGAATTTGAGGTAGAAATTTCTGTTTGAACGCGGAAAAACGTGCATTTTATTCAACGAAATCGACGGTTGTGTGTCCTCCCGTCAAACCGTCGATTTCGTTGAAAAAAATGCACGTTTTTTCCGCGTTCAAACAGAAATTTCTCCCTCAAATTCGATTGTAAAATATTTTTTGATTACACCGTTGGAAAGCTGAGATTCTGGCGCTGTTTTTAGGCTTACCGGCAATAGTTCATTATCTCGAATTAGTTGGACATTACGGGCGTTAAAAAATGAAGGGTTTTCGAAAAGTTACCAAGTTCAATTTTTAGGTTGCTTTGTTCCCCCTTAAAATTCAACTGAAAAATTTTTATCTGGTATTAGGGAGGTAGGAAATGTAATGCTCTTTCCAACGGTATCCTCAAATTGTAATTATAACGGCAAATTAAAGGAGTTATTACCTATTTAATGACATAAGGTCAAAATCACGAAAAAAACTTTTAAGTTGAAATAACTCGGAAAAGAAGCCTCTAAAAAAAATTGGTAAGAGACATTTTTTGTTGCAAATTAGTTGTAGAATCGACCCGTTGAAGGAATGAGATCTGTTTTGTAGACACCCAGTAGAGATGACATTTCCAAACCACCTACGCCGAGACCAACTACGGACTACTTTTCACAAAAGTAGCTTCAAAGTGACAAAAGTTACTTAACTTTAATTTTCAGTCCTTTAAGATTCAAATTTTAACGCAATTTAGAATACCTGTGTGAGATACGAGATATGAAATAAAATATGTAGCTCGGTTTGTGGTTTAAGGCACTGAAATCACGTTCGAAGTAGGTATATAATTGTATTCCTAGGGGCCACTTGACCTTGTCGTTTTGCACGAGGACGAACAGTCAAGTCGTGTGCAAATAGCGGGTAAAAACCATCTCAATCTCCGAATCATTTACCTGAATTACGAACACGTTTGTCGGGCGTTCGTTCAACTGGTTGGTTTGAAAGATTGACAAGAGTCTCTGAACATCTTTATCCTCATCCCACCCACGTTCAAGAGTAAGCCAATCAACTGAATCATCCTAGTTAGATAATATCCCCAATACACCTTTGTCACCTAGGATCGTCAAAATTCATTAACCTCAATCGAGAAAGAATTGATTGCTAAACTTGACCTCGATTGCACGTCGTTGTTTATACTACAAAAGCTCAATCAGCATCGCTCCGGAGAGTTGTGTCATCCATTGTACCCTGAGATGCATCTTCTCACCTCAATTTTTTTGGTGATGTGCTCAACTATCTACATATTCGAGATTTTTCAATGTGTTCGATTTTCACGTTCATTCGATTTTATTGGGGAATTTACTGGCCTGATTATAATAGGTTTTTGTCGATGCCTACCCACCTGATTTCGAGTTGTACTCTATATTTTTACCTGATAATTCGCTAATTGGGTTCTTGTACGGGGTGTAACACTATTGGTTCACGACCTTTCTCCCACGTGTTCTACAACTAATTTCCGACAAAAAAAGCCTCCTGACTTTTTTTTGTATCCCCACTCAAAAAACCTTTTTTTTCACTTTGAAATTTTTTTTCGTGTTTTTGATCTTTGCTCAATAAATTTACCATAACTCCCTCAATTCAAGGGTTAGCCCAAATCTAAAAAAATCGTTGGAAAGAGCGTTAAATTTGCAATCTTTTTGATGCTTAATTACATTTTTTTGTGGAGTTGAGATGTGCAAACGACGTCTGAAAAGCAAAACTCGTCAAAATCTTGAAATCGCTTCTTTTTTCTGTCGCCTGGTAACCATATCAATTCTTGACGCAGAATTGAGAAACTTCCCTAAAAAATGCGCCAAAATCTCAGTTTTTCAACGGTGTAATCAAAAAATATTTTACAATCGAATTTGAGGGAGAAATTTCTGTTTGAATGCGGAAAAACGTGAATTGTTTTCAAGAAATCGACGGTTTGACGGGAGCACTCCGGGGTCTTCACCGCCGCGGCTCCTACGAAGCACTGAGTCCTCCCATCAACCGTCGATTTCGTTGAAAAAAATGCAGGTTTTTCCGCTTTCAAACAGAAATTTCTCCCTTAAATTCGATTGTAAAACATTTTTTGATTACACCTTTGGAAAGCTGACATTTTGGTGCACTTTTTAGGGAAGTTTCACAGTTTCACAATACGATTTCAAGATTTTGACGAGTTTTGTTTTTCAGACGTCGTTTGCACATCTCAACTCCACAAAAAAAATGTTATTGAGCATCAAAAAGATTGCAAATTTAACGCTCTTTCCAACGATTTTTTTAGATTTGGGCTAACCCTTGAATTGAGGGAGTTATGGTAGATTTATTGAGCAAAGATCAAAAACACGAAATAAATTCTCAAATTGAAAAAAAGACATTTTGAGTGGGGGAACCGAAAAATGTCAGGGGGCACTTTTTGTCGGAAATTAGTTGTAGAGCACGTGGGAGAAAAGTCGTGAACCACTCGTGTTACACCCTGTAGATATCCATTTCTGTATTTTATGTAGATACCACAAATGGTTTCTCACTTTCGTCATCGAATGAAACTTGAAAGACGAATCTGTTTTGCCTTCGTCTCGGCATGATTGAAATGATCACACAGGTGTTATTCGTAAGAGTAACTTTTTATTCAAAAGAACAAACACACGTTGCCGTGTTAACAACGCAACTCCATATTGTTAATAACTATGTAGGTATGGTAAACATACCATACTAGTATATCTCCCCTCCTTAACCTACCGCTGCCAAAAGCTTTCGGTTCCGGACCAGTATGGCTCCTTCGTGGGTTTTCACTTCGTACCTCCTGGGTACACCGCTGACTTCTACCACGACTGTTCCATATTTCTTCACATCCCTCACCCACTCCTTCTCTCCATCTTTTAAAGTTTTCAGATCCCTAGTTACGTGTCTCTTGTTGGACTGTCCCCTTTGTCGCTCTTATCTCTCTTTGTCAACTCTCCGGAAGACCTCCAGACCTCCAGTGGTATCAGCGAATTTGGATCGACCGGAAGTGTTCCTCTCAACTTTCGGTTCATCAATAATTCCGTTGGGGTTACTCCAGGCCAGGACAACGCCTTTGGTATGCTCAAAGTCAAGATCTCCTTCGTGGGTTTTCACTTCGTACCTCCTGGGTACACCGCTGACTTCTTGCAACCACGAAGGAGCCACAAGGAACCACTGAGAGAACTTTTGAGAAAAGAAAACGCATGGTACTGGGACGAGAACCACGACCAGTCCTTCAGTAAGATAAAAGCGTTGATTACAAAGCCTCCCATTTTAAAGTTTTGCAGTGCAAATCAGCCAACCAGGGTAGCAGCAGATGCCAGTTCGACTGGGATAGGCGCTGTATTGGAGCAATTAGACTCTTAAAACAACTGGAGGCCAGTACAGAATCAGATCCCAATTTTCGAACCATTTAATTTTATGGGGTGTTGTATACGAATCTGAAGACTTTGAACCAAAGTTTATAGAAGCAAAGGTATAATTTACGAAAAGAATTAAATTTACCGACAAAAGGTTATTTAAGAGATCTAAATAGTTGAAAAAAACCTATGAAATTCAAAGAGAAATTTATATTTTTGTCAAAATTGACGATTTCAGTGTACGCAAGAATTTCAAAACTTACGGTTCAAAGCTGCGGTTTGTGTTTCAACTCAGCGTTAAAAACTACACGAGACTCAATAGGTTTTTCGGTTCAAATTTTCGAGTCATAAAGGTCACAGACACACTGTTAGCTTATTATGTAATAGATATTCATGTGGGTACCACAGAGGTACCTAATCCTACGTCTTATTGCTTTACAAATGACGTTCTTATTACCGAGAGTATCTTGTTTTTAATGTCTACAGGTACGAGTATATAAACCTAATAATGAGTTTCAACCGCTGAAAATACAAATTTATCAATTGTTTGGTACCTAATTAGCACTTTTGTTATCTTTCGGGTTGTACGTTGTAAAAGTTTCAATCGTCTAGTGTAATTTTTCACTGTACCTAGTGCGTTATCAATTTGCAAAAAATACGAAGCTCACATCACGGTATCGAAGCTTTCCCTTTGCACGGTTCATTCTTCAAGGTGCAGACTATCCCCCTTTATAAATTTGCAAAAGTACATGTTTAGTCTGCCAGAACAAAGAAGACGATATATGTGCTCCACCCCTTCTTCAAATGCACCAAATGGGCGCCTGAAAGATATCAGCTGATGGCAGACCTGGCGTTAGCTCCCCACAGTTCAACACCTGAGGCTGCTGTCAGCAGGATAATGGAAGGTGAAAGGAGCTGCTGTGGCAGAGTACACGGAAAGCATCCTGACAAGGAAGATACTCTTAGAACGATATAGAGAGAGGAGGGATCATCTGGTTCGCCCCCTCACCCAGAACTGACCGAAGTAATGTGTTAAACGGTTCCGGGGTGAGTTCCAACGTGGGAGAAAAGGAGGTGTTTCTTTAGTGGGTTTGAATCCCACAAAACCTGAAGACGCGGACCCTTCCAGGTATCTTAAAAGAACCAACTCCACCATCTTAAAGGTTTTCTCACCTGCCTGCCGAAAAAAAAAGTACAGTCGTCCTCTACTGAGGGAAGTTATTAAAGCCTCGTTTCTTGACAATATCGGAGATGGAATTCGGCGTTGAGATAAATGTAATATAATGAGAAGAACAACCAGTGTTACAGTCTTTCACTTTTGGCGTGACGCTATGTAATGGGATAAGTAGTTATAAACGAATCACTTTCAACCAAAACTTCAAACAAAACGAATTAAGTAACTACGAAGAAGAAAAAAAATCGTCTGCAAAATGTTCGAATGGTTCCACCTGCATTTTCCAAGGTGGGTGATGAAATTAGCAATAAAATACGCTAGTTATGTACCATTGTCATTGGTTCATTGATTAGATTTGCCTATTATGATCCGTAGTAGGTAACACTAAACCTCGCTGGCGCATTTTATTGTCTACCTGTCACAGACACAAACAAATCGTTGCGCCATTCAATGGTATCTTGCAGGCGTTTTATCAACTTTTGTTTGAAAGAAACAGGTTCAGTTGGAAGTGAAATCAACATTGATTTGGTACGTACTTTTTAATAACGATGGATTCCTAGTACAGTGCACATATCACATCGATACCTTAAAGCGCAAAGGTGCAATGCCCATCCATCGTCCACATTTTTAATATTTTGCTTCCGAGTCTACCAAGGTAGCGGAAGCTTTGTTTTCACTTTTCAAGGACGAAAAAAAAAAGTTCTCCAAAATCAAAATTTTCACTCGCGTTTTGCGTTTTAGACCTTTCTGAACAATTTTGGTTCCGTGTCTGTGTGTCTGTGTCTGTCCGTCTGTCATGAATTCCTTGTAACGCGCATAACTATACGAAGTTATTGTCCGATTTCGATGAAATTTTCAGAGATTGTGCGGGTTGGTGTGTAGACGGTCCCCTATGAAAATCATCATCCTCGAACTGATAGAAGCGACTGCGCATGCGCAAACGTGAATTCCTTGTAACGGCCATAACTTCTACATTCTCCATCCGATTTCAATGAAATTCTCAGGAATGTTACAGATTAGTATTTAGATGGTTCCCTATGAAAATCATCACCTTCGGACTGATAGTAGCCGCTGCGCATGCGCAAACGTGAAATTCCTTGTAACGGCCATAACTTCTACATTCTGCATCCGATTTCAATGAAATTTTCAGGAATGTTACACATTAGTATTTAGATGGTCCCCTATGAAAATCATCACCTTCGGACTGATAGTAGCCACTGCGCATGCGCAAACGTGATTTTCCTTGTAACGGCCATAACTTCCACATTTTCTACGCGATTTTGATGAAATTTTCAGGGATTATGCGGATTAGGTTGTAGATGGTCTCTAATGAAGATCATCACTCCCGGACTGATAGTAGCTGCTGCGCATGCGCAAACGTGAATTCCTTGTAACGGCCATAACTTCTACATTCTCCATCCGATTTCAATGAAATTTTCAGGGATGTTACAGATTATTATTTAGATGGTCCCCTTTGAAAATCATCACCTTCGGACTAATAGTAGCCACTGCGCATGCGCATACGTAAAATCCTTGGAACAGCCATAACATTTCTAGGATTGTCCAGATTAGCGTGTAGATGGTCCCCTATGAGGGTAGTGAAAGGTACTTAGAGATTGGTGTTTTCAGATTAACTACTATGCATCTGATAATCTATATAATCGGGTTATGGGTACGAGGAAGCTATGTGCCACACCCACTTGGCAGACGTTTTTTTTTTTAATTTTTATAAAAACTCAAATTTAACAATTATTATTGACCTTTAAGATTATAGCTTGAAAGTTTCTTGAAGAGTTTAATCTAATTGAGGAGCTTTTTTTCAAAAGGGAATAAATCCACTTTTGGTTTATTATTTTCAATAATGAACCTTTGGAATCGACCAAGAAAAAAAAAATTGTAACACCCCCTCAAAATTTGATGGTTTACGTTTCAAGGTACGTAGAATCCAAAAATCGAATAAAAATTTGGCCGTCCGTCCGCCGTCCGCCGTCCGCCGTACGCCGTACGCCGTCCGCCGTACGCCGTACGCGGCACTTTTGCCACTTAGCATTGACCGATTTTGATGAAATTTGGTATGTAGGCTCCATTTGGGGTCTAGTTGTGCCCCGAAGCTTTTGGTTGATGTAGGTCACTCCTAAGGGTTCCAAAATCAATTTTGAAATTTTCAAAACGCCCTAACTCAAAAAATTTCGATATAAAGGTATTGTTTTTCTTTCAATTTAAGATTCTATGGAATTTTTAAAAATTTTTGAGACCACGCGGAGCTCTGTAGGACAAACCGTTCGCTCATTACGAAAATTTAAGGGTTTATATTGAAATATATATGTATATAAATCAAAACACGAGTGTGAATTGCAAAAGAGGCCTAATCTCCGTTCAAATTTTAGCTGACCAAAATGCGATCGATGGTTGGTGATTTTGATTTAAAAAAAAAAAATTTTTTGATTTTTTTTTCGATTTTTTTTTCCCCTCATATTGGATGGTTGGTGATTTTGTAGACGAGTTATCTATATAAAAATAATAAACCGTTGTGTAATAATTTGCAGCGTTTTTTGAGGAGTTTTTAAAGTTTATTTTCTGCATCTTCTGGGTAAGCCCCATCGAACCCTTCAGGCTGTAGCATCCCAAACGGAACGTATCCCTGTTCATTCAATAGGCAAAGATAGGGGTTTCAACCAAAAGGTGACACATACATTCCTTTCAATTTTTTCCGATCATATCCATCAAAAAGGAACATATCCTAAGCCTCACACTTTTAATCGGAACTCAGTTTTTCTCAAAAGGCCACATATCCATAACACCAAGAGTGTAATCTTCTGGTAGTTCTTGTAATTGATTGATTTAAACTTCATCTAATAGATGACGTGCCTTACGTTTCGGAGACAAGATTAGTATACCTTTCATCGGCCAGCACTCTGTCCTTCGGCAACCTTGCTATCAGATATGCTCTCGAGTTGACGTTATTCGCATTGCCGGCCCTGTTTATTGTTAGTGCTGCAAATGAATGTGCGGTACAGAGTACCGCTAGCGTCCACTAATGCGACAGTCGACATAGCGCCCACTAGAGGGTTAATAAAGCTCAAGGAGTGTTCTTGGGCTAAATGCAACCATACCGGTAATACCCGAGGATACCTGTGAGATTACATCCCCGTGAGACTACAAATCACATCCACTCGGATGCATCGGTTTAGTTTTCTAGTGTTTCATCACAGGATTTGGAAATCCATTTGACAATTTACTGATAAGGCAGTTATATGATCAGCGAGACATGCTATCCCTGATATCGGTCGATGAAGAGATTATCTGTGGTTTAATCTTTGAATTGCCGCAAATTATGGACTCACTTAGTTGTTTTACTTTACATTAAAAGTCTTTAATAATCAAAAATTACTTTAAAAAAAGAAAATCGGAATTTTTGAGTATTAAAGACGTTTACTTTAATACTCAAAAATGCCGATTTTCTTTTTATCGACTCGTAAGAGAAGGAAATCCGCTATCGTTTCCTAACTCGACACGCTCTACTTGAGACCTGAGCCAGGTTAATGAAAAGATTAGACTGAATGAGCGAGTAAATATAGAAGCGGAGTTTAGCTCAATATATAGATAAAAGAACGTTAGCCGCCAACCACGTTTATGGCGCATAATTTGTTAAAAACCTTTTTAACAGAAAATAACGGACCGACCTCAGAACTCATGGTGGCAAACCACTGAAAGGAGAAAATAATGAATAAAACGTATTCAAAAAGTTTGGTAGAAGTACGCATTGAAGTCACCGTACCCATCTGCAGACACAAACATACGCAAGTTTATTGAGTTAATATTTATGTGTTTCAAAACTGTTAGCGAGTACCTACGTCACTGCTGTCGTATGATCGGGGAAATGAGCGTGACAATAAGTGAAGCTTCTGATTTTTGATTAGACATATCTTCAACTAACTACTATTTCAAGTATGTTTGTGTTCTGAATTACACTGATGTAGCATCTACAAATATCGAGATCATGACATCGATTTGCTGTATGGGCATATACTTGCGAGAAAAAGAACATGTAGGAGATTCTCAAGATGTTTGCGGCTACCAGTGAGCACGGCGGCGACTTCAATACTTACCAAATTATCTAAACACGTTGTAATTATTATCTTCTCCTTTTTATCGGTTTGCAATCATCAATTTTGAGGTATAGGTCTATTTTTTGTTTAAAAATTTATTATTTTATTTCTTACTTTTATGTGGTCCTTAATTTTTTCTTATCGCGTAATTGTTCGATTTTCCTCATATTTGGTAGGAAAACACCTACCTGAACATTCATGAACACGTTTGATGTGGCTAATGCAGGTTCTTCTCGAATAACCCACTATAATTTCCCCTCTACTCCACCCCCCACCCGCAGCATTTTCTAGTTATTGGAACCCCCCTCATAAAGCATCTAATTTAAAAGCTTACAATCTGACCTTTAACTTGAATATATACCGACATGGTGAAAAGTTACTGGGGAAGTTACGTGAAAAAGGACCAATCTTCTCGAAATCAGCAACCTCGTTTTTCCACCTTTTCACTCATTTAAGACAATTTCAACAAGACAAAATGAAATCCGGTTGAAACAGGACCACAATGGTTACCGGTAGAACACATTTAAAAAATAATCAGGCAGATTGGTACCAGAATACAGGAATAAAAGGTGTACAGACATTAAAAGAAAAATAAATAAATGAATAAAATCGTCGTTCCTTGACACATTGAATTGATGACACTCCTCCTCCGCGCCTTCGAACTAGATAATGAGTGCCTTTGTACCCTTAAAGTACATATGAAAGGTTTTTCAATAATTTATAAATTTATGATTTATCTTGTTTTCCTACATTTTAATATATTATGAACTTGAGTAGAGAATTAGAAGTATCTATAGATACAATAAATACAAGTATACTTGAGTATTCTCGTAGTTTAAAGTCTTAATTTGTACTAGCGTGGCTACCTCTAGGTGAAATGCTCGGTATTTTCCTGACGAGTAGTCCAAGGAATTTCGTTCAGTGGATAATTGAGTATTAGGTACTTGATTATGTAACTCTTGTATTTACCTGCAAATACTAGAGTTGATAATTGGCTTCTCTCAAGCGGCGGCGACCACTGAGCTAGAAGAGTGCTGAGCGCCGGGAACGTTGTGCCCTGAGAAATAGAGTAATAATTTTATAGTTTGGTGTAAAACAGTTGAAAATTATGCCAGCAGTTAATAGTAAAAAACTAATGAATAATGTTCGAAAAGGTACGGTCCAATCCACCATCACATAAATATTAGATATATTTCCGATAAATACAACAATTAGATAAATATCCGAATTGAACGAAAACTCAACTCCGCAAATCAAGTTAGAAATTTAGACCTGAGCAGCGAGTAATAATACATTGTCGGAAAAGTAAGTTTTGCTTCCTTACTATGGAAAGTAAGCTGTGTAGCTGGTAAGAAAATGTGGGTTCTCCAAAATCTACGATTCCATTAGAATTTTGCGTTTCAGAGCATTTAAAACAATTTTGTTTATTATTTTTAATAATGAACCTTTGGAATCGGCGGAACTTTCCCCACTTAGCATTGACCTATTTTGATGAAATTTTTTGTGTAGGCTCCATTTGGGGTCTAGTTGTGCCCCGAAGACTTTGGTTGATGTAGGTCACTGATAAGGGTTGAAAAATAAGGTTTGAAATTTTTGAAACGCCTTAACTCAAAAAATTTTAATATAAAGGTATTGTCTTTCCATCAATTTAAGATAGTATAGAATTTTTAGAGACCACGCGGAGCCCTGTAGGACAAACCGTTCGCTCCCTACGAGAATTTAAGGGTTGTACTTACATAAATCAGAAACACGAGTGTGAATCGCAAAAGAGGCCTAATCCCCGTTCAAATTTTAGGTAACCGAAATTCGATCGATGTTTTTCTTCATGTTGGTTGGTACCTAGTGACAATGGCGAAGCCGTGTTCTTTGCAGACGAGTGATCAATAGAGAAAAAAAATAAACCTTTGTGTAATAATTTGCAGCGTTTTTTGTGGCTTCAAGTTAGTTATTTCAGAATTCCATTGCATTTTGATCTGTGGAAGCCACTGAGGCCTGGGAAAAGTAGAAAACTTCGATATCTAGTCTTGAGCAAGATATTCTAAAAAATGGTCCAATTTCTGTGAAATTTGAAGCATTACGAGTATCAGCTATTAAATGGTCCCGTATAAATAAACAAATATGTGATCGCCCGATTTTGCTCCGATTTGGAGGGTGTTGGGGTCCAAAATATTCGTTTGAATTTCATAGTAATCTAATATGTAGGGTAATTCTGACAGGACAGCGACTTATTTTGAATAAACCACAGGGTTTTTCTTGTTTCATATCAAATAACTTAAGTAGGTAGGTCTTAATATTAAATAACCTTATTAGTGATCATTTCCGAACCAATAGATTCTATATATTCACGTTATTCTTTGTGAAGAAGCTTTACTGCTCACTCGACTTGGGAGATGTTTTTTGGAACATCGACGAGGAATAACAAGAGAAACTTACACTTAGTTTGACAATCGATCTTTGATGTTCTTCAAACATTATAAGGTAGAAAACTTCCTGGTAATTTATTATTTTTTAGTGGATTGCTTTGTTGAAAGTGTTTTTCAGCTACGCCATTGCCTTCTATCCAAGGCTTTGCCAAGTAGAGCTGTTTTCCTACAGCCTGCATTTTCCAGTCATCGTTGAGGTATTATGTAGAATGCAGATTATCCTGTACATCACAATACGTAACATCCCCGCAGAATTCTAGGAAAAAGGTGCCGTGTAACAGGAAAGTTTGAGGGCACTAATAATATCGGCACTACCGAGCATCCAACTTGATTTTTTAAGCATTCTCTCTCAACTCATTCCGGTAGAAACAATGCGAACCCTCAGTCCTCATGAATATTCAATGGAAGTCCCGTAAAACAAGTACCCCGCAAAGACCGAGGAAAACTTGAAATTACTCAGTTGTCCGAGAAATCACGGAGCAAATCACACGAGTGTGACGATGTAAGAAATTTCACGGTGGCCGTAATTTCGTCTTATGACGTCTTGCTTCAGAAATAAGTTACATATGAAGTTTTCCATTACATACCAACTAGAAATTGGCCGATGATTCACTTTTTAATTTTCCATGATAACTTGAATTAGTTTTGATTATGTTTTTACATAAGGTTTGTTCCAAGCAAGCAGAATATTACTAAATATTACGAAATATGATAATACTTGGCAATACCACTTTTGTCTGTCTCACAGATAAGAATACTACTCAGATTTGTTCCAACAAACCGAAATAAGTTTAATACAAGTATCATATTGTACCTAATGTTTTAAGGTATATTTTATATAAGGATTTGTTATATAAAAACATTAAATTTATTTAAAAAAATTATTTCATAGGTACAAATACTTGGTTATGAGATATCTGAATTTATTTATTTTTCCTGCTATTTGAGAAGGATTATGATTAATTTCTAATTATATAATATTAAATTAAGTAATACATTTGGTTGGAACGATAGTTATTAAATTTATTATCTATGATACCTAGTTTTCATCTACTTGTCCAAGGACTTTACAAACAGACATAGAATTCTGCCTAATGGATGTGGCACATAGCATCCTTAACAAGGCTATGGTGGGCTACGAGGGAACCCAATATTATTAAAGGGTTCGTCAAACATCAACTCCCAACTACTCTCTAAGTTTCAGAGAAATTGGACGTTTAGTGAGTAAATTATGTTTGAAGGTATTTCTATTTTTGCGCGTGCGAGGTGGTTACTGAAGATTTTATCACGATCATAAGGAACCATCCAGAGGCCCCTGAAAACTACCAAATTCCCTGAAAATTTAACTTAAGTAAAGAACTTATATTTGAAACAAGGATGTATTTCACGTTTGCGCATGCGTATTCCATATCAACGATCCAATCTCGATAGAACGATCTCCCAAGTTTGAGAAAAATCGAGCAATAGGAGTGAAAAAATTGGACAATTTAACAATTGAGTATGAGCAGGCTATATAATAATAATATAATAATAAAAACACATTAATTTCCCATTATAGTTTATTGTTTTTAATAATGAACCATTGAAATTGAGCAAGAAAAAATTATAACCCCCACAAAATTTAGAAATTTTTGTTTCAAGGAATGTAAAATCCAAAAATCGAATATACAATTTTCCGTCCGTCATCCGTAGGTACGCCATTTGGCCAGTTGCCTATAATCGAATTGCTATATCGGCCTCCATTTGGGGTGTCATTGTGCCCCGAAGTTTTTGGTTATTGTCGGCAACTTCTAAGGTGTAAAAATTTGGGAAAAACATTTTCAAAACTTCCAAGCTTGAAAAATTTCAATGTCTATTGTTTTTTTTCATTTATTTGAAATAAAGACGATTTTTGAACAACACCCAGAGCAATGTGGGATCAACCGATCGCTTAAGGATAACCATAAGATGACAATGCAAGTCGTCTTTGTTATCTCTGTTACTGGTTGTTATTATGTTCTTCGAGGTTAAGATCCTACTCCTTGTATAGGCCCTTAAAACAAATAAAAGAATTGGATTGAATATTCCATGAGTTTTTTTCATCAATTTAAGATAGTGTCCAATTTTGGTTCATTATTTTCAATAATGAACCTTTAGAATCGACCGAAAAAAATGTTTACCCCTCCCCCCCTCAAAATTTGTTGGTTTACGTTGCAAGGTACGTATAATCCGAAAATCGAATAAAAAGTTTTCCTTTGTTACCATGGACCGATTTTGATGAAATTTGGTATATGGGCTCCATTTGGGGTCTAGTTGTGCTGCGAAGCTTTTGGTTGATGTCAGTCACTTCTAAGGGGTGAATAATGAGGGTTGAAATTTTCTAAAGTGCCCTAGCTCGAAAACTCTCGATGTAAAGGTATTGTTTTTTTTACCAATTTGAAATAGTGTTGAATTTTTAGAATTTTTAGAGACCACGCGGAGCTCTGTAGGACAAACCGTTCGCTCCCTACGAGAACTTAAGGGTTGGGTTTACGATAAATCAAAAACACGAGTGTGAATCGCAAAAGAGGCCTAATCTCCGTTGAAATTTTATGTAACGAAAATGCGATCGCTGTTCGCTTCTTCGAGTTGCACTCAGTTTTGCGTCCGTATTTCAAAACGATTGTGAAGCTTTTATTTCTTCCAAATAAACTTGTTTTTGAAGGTATGAAGGTAATTATGTAGTAGATAGGTAATAAGTCCTATGGTTGGTAGGTAAAAAAAATTTTAAAAAAATAGTGACAATGGCAAAGCTGTGATCTTCGCAGACGAGTGATCTATACAGGAAAATAATTTGCAGCGTTTGCAAAAAGGAATGAAACCACCCAGCCGATCAATCGTCGTTGGATGAGCAATTGTGGAATTTATCAGACCCACGTGTTAGTATCCCCTAGCTAGCCTAGCCTGAGAGGAACCCAGTCCCCCTCACGTTTCCTACAGCTAGTGTTTAGAAAAAGCCGTTTGAAGGACGAACGATGAATCAGAAACACGAGTGTGAATCTCATAATACATGAAATATATGGTTCACCATAACATATTATGTTATGGTGAACCATATATTTCATATATTATGAGTGTGAATCTATGTTATGAATACGCTATGTTATGAGTGTGAATATATTATGTTATAGTGAACCATATATTTCATATATTATGAGTGTGAAACACGAGTGTGAATCTCATAATATATGAAATATATGGTTCACCATAACATATTATGTTACGGTGAACCATATATTTGCCGCTCTTCCTTCAGTAAACCATAATATGGTAACTCATAATATATGAAATATATGGTTCACCATAACATATTATGTTATAGTGAACCATAATATGGTAACTCATAATATATGAAATATATGGTTTATGGATTCATATATTATGAGTTACCATATTATGGTTCACTGAAGGAAGAGCGGCAAATTTCATCTGATCAAATAACGATATTCTTCGAAGACGGGCGATCTTTACTGGAAAATAATAAATCGTTGTTTATTAATTTGCAGCGTTTTACTGTTAATCGGAGCCATTTCATGTCACGGTTGCTGGGGTAGGAAGTTCCAAGGTTTCTAGAAAGTAAAAGTAGGATCTCAAAACAAGTTCCCGTTTTGGCTGAAAATTGGATTGGTACATCAATTTATTGAATAATTGCATCTATTGCATTGAAGCTTGGCGACCTTGAAGAGAAACCGGTCAGTATGTTATCGGGCCAAGTAGATACTCGTAAATGTCAGGTTATTTTACCAATTACACGGACGATAAACTGTACGTCTTAGAATTATTCTTAATATCCCAATGTGAGTTGAGCGTGTAAGAAATAATTTGTTTGCTTAACAGAAGGTAAGTAAACAATGACTGCCAAGTCGGATGGGCAGTACCTACTACGTTTCACATCCAATCGCGACGAAAACCGCGAAAAAAATTAGAAGAAAATTAGATCGATTTTGATGAAATTTGTAGGTTATTTTCTAGAGAGTAAACCCCTGCTTATTACCCGTCGACTTTCATCAAAATCGGACCACGTTTCAGTATTATTTTGCCTTACTTTCAGGCTCGAGATTTGGCTGCAGTTTGACTCGAAACATAACCTAGTTTAGAACGCACAATACGTGTAGAGAACTCTAATTATTTCGACCTACTCATTTGATTGTGAAGAGGCTAAATAATAGGTCTAGAAGCAAAAAACGTAGTGAGAATAGAACCAAAATTTTCCACAAAACAAATAGGATAGAACGGTTGTTTAATGGTAATGTACACGATGGTACCACAACCGTTCAAGGTCGTTCGTACGACTCTTATTTGGGTCGGGAGCACGAGATTGGAAATAACCTTGACAGAGACACTTGGAAATTATTGTTTTTGGACTGTCACTTTGTCCGGCTTGTAATCGGGAGGATATGCTCAAGTTGCCTGTCACGCTGAATAGATTTCGAGGATTGAAAACAGGATTAGAAGCACGATTGGGGTTCTACTGCTTTTTAATGGGATAACTAATTGCCTCCAGTAGGGTGTTAACCTTCAATTGTTTTCATGAATATTATTATTCAAATAATAACGTAACGCTTGAGCCTACTAGGTGTCCTATAAGTTATCCACCAAACTTCGAGAGTAGTTTTTACAACTAATTTGCTACAAAAAATATCTCTTTGCAATTTTCTTTTAACCCCCTTAAAATCCGACTTTTTTACTTTTAAGATTTTTTTCGTGTTTTCGACCTTACACCATTTAAACGGTCATAACTCCTCTAAATTACTCTCGGAAATTAAAAATAAGGATACCGTTGGAAAGAGTGTAAAATTTCTCAATAGATGAGCCGTTGACCAGCAGAGAAAAACTGAACGCTAGAGTAGTATTTTTATTTTTAATAAATTTTGATGATTTTTCCTCATTAAAACAAAGTATTTGCCAGAAGGGTTCAAAAGCTTAAAAACTGCTCCATTTCATCATCTCAGGGAGAAAAAAGGAAAACGTGAACTTTTTTCAACGACATCGACGGTTTGACAGGGAGGCTCGGTGCTTTGGAGGAGCCGCGGCGGAGCAGACAGCGGAGTCTCCCCGTCAAACCGTCGATTTCGATGAAAAACATTCACGTTTTGTCGGATTGATACACCATTTTATACCTCAAATTCCACAGTAAAACTACAAATTGGATGACCGTTGGAAAGCTGTTGAAATAAAGCAGTTTTTGAGCTTTTGAGCCCCTCTGGCAAATACCTTGTTTTAATGAGGAAAATTCATCAAAATTTAAAAAATAAATAAAAAATAAAATAAAAAAGTAGAAATTGACAAATGTTTAAGTTTCAGGTAAAAATACTACTCTAGCGTTTTGTTTGTCTCGACTGGTCAACGGCTCATCTATTGAGATGCTCATCTATTGTATGCTCTTTCCAACTGTATCCTTATTTTTGATTTTTGAGTGTAATTTAAGGGGGTTATGATCGTTTAAATGGTGTAAGGTCGGATTTCAAGGGGTTTAAAAGAAAATTGCTTAAAGACATTTTTGCTGCAAATTAGTTGTAGAAACTACTCCCGAAGTTTGGTGGATAATTTATGGGACACCCTGAATAGGCCATTCAAAAGTCTGGATTTAGTGAAATTTTCAAAATTCCACTACAAACACCTATATAATATGGACCTATTTAATAGGTGTTTGAAATCCAAAATACTAGGTACTTACTTACCTAATAGTGATAGCAAAAGAGCTGATTACTCATTTCCAAGGGTAATTTCAGTGAGTCTCAATAGATAGTGAGGATCCTAGTGAGTGGAAGAATCGTTCTTCCGAAAGCCTACAAAGTCTCTGGTAGCCACAAATTTCTTCTAGAGGCTCCTTGATGAGTCGAAGAACCGTTTGGTGAGTGACTTGTTTGCTCGTCCCTTCAATGATACCTAAGCTCCTAAACGGTTCTTCGATAAGTTTGTATTGTACAAACTAACCCAATGGTGTAATTTTGCTTCCTTCAAGGCCGGAAAAATCAAACAAAATTTAGTTCTATTGAGGAAATTATTGATAAGTACATACTACCTGTCTAAATCATAGTACAGCTTCATAATGATATAACAAGCATCCATTAAACCTTCCTATGAGATGTCAGAAGATGAGGTTTTTAATTAACTATTGTAGGTAAATTCTAGATTAATAACCGGAAATTAATGTCAGCTTTATAATGTCTGTTCTATCGTTGGAATTGGATTAATCGTTTGTTCGTTCACAGTGCGGAATAATTAGTGGCAGACACGGTAGGCCATCTGCGGTCTTCGGAGGATTAGATCTGGAACGGACTCGATCAAGGACCAAGGACTACAGGCAACCTCCGTGTCTTTATCAATTCATTCAAATACAGTTTTCAGACGTTGGAAAAAGGCTGTTTTTTTACAAGTTGTTACATAGCGGTATGCTCCAGTACGTTTCCATGGCCAACCTGTTGAACAACGCATATCACGCCCAAACGGCCGAACCAGGTTTAATACCGCACCATAATGTCTGAACCACGTGAGTTCCACGCCCTTGCACCTGATCCACGGGTGATCGATTAAATCACGCCCAAACTGCAGAATAATCCATAGTAGGGAAATCCAGAAGATTTATCCATGTTTCTAAGTACCTTTATACAACGAAAATCTTTTCCTTGAATTTTTTGAAAGCTCTCTGTTAATTCTACAGGTAGGAAGAATCTTTTTAAAAACACACAAATTTACGGTTTTCATTTTTTTAAGGTTTAGTAAATTAATTTCCCATTTTGAAGGTTGAATTCGGATATTGAAATCAGATTGCGAGTTCTTTATTATAGGATATAATTAATTATAGTTTCTTTATTATAGGACATTATATTATAATAATATCTCCATTGAAATAGTCGCTAGGATCCAGCAAGACTTTTACATGTTTACGCGTCTTTGTGAATAGCTTGATAATGTTTCTTCATTTTTGCTTTATTATTTTCAATAATGAACCTCTGGAATCGTCCCAGAAAAAAAATGTAACCCCATCTCAATGTTGGTTTATGTTTCAAGGTACGTAGAATCCAAAAATTGAATGAACATTTTTCCGTCCTTCCGCCGTACACAGCACTTTCCTTAGTTATCATGAACCGATTTCGATGAAATTTGGTATATGGGCTCTATTTGGGGTCTGGTTGTGCTGCAAAGCTTTTGGTTGATGTCATTCACTTCTAAGGGATAAAAAATGAGGGTTGAAATTTTCAAAAGTGTCCAAGCTCGAAAACTCTGAAAGTGAAGGTATTGTTATTTCTCCAATTTGAAATACCTAGCATTGAATTTTTAGATACCACCCGGCGCTCTGTAGGACAAACCGTTCGCTCCCTACGAAAACTTAAGTTGGACGATAAATCAAAAACACGAGTGCGAATCGCAGAAGAGGCCAAATCTCCGTTCAAATTTTAGCTGACCAAAATGCGATCGTTTTTTCATTTCTCCGAGTTGTACTCGTTTGAGGACTCAGTTTTGAGTCCTTAGCAACCAGTAATCAAATTTCCTAATGAAGGCTCATACAAGTCTTTTTCTTCGAATTGAGTGTTGATATGTTATTAGCTACGCATGCGCAAATAAGGTTCTCCCCAGTCTTTTCAAGTCGGTCATCTCGAATGTTCCAGTTCTCCTGTTTTCTAGAAGTGAAGTGTCCTTCTGTTAACTGAGTTTCATGTGTGTCGTTTATGAACAATTACCCATTAATATTTACCATATTGATCCCATCCTCGTTAATTGCTCATAAACAACACACATGAAACAGTTAACAGAAGGGCACTTTACTTGTAGAAAACAGGATAACTAGAACATTCATGATGGCCGACTTGAAAAGACTGGGGAGAACCTTATTTGCGCATGCGCAACTGATAACATATCAAGTGTGAAGCGTTTTTCAAATTAAACTTGATTGTGAAGCGAAAATATGGTTGTTTGGTAGTGACAATGCAAAGCTTTGAAGTCCAGTGGTCTATATAGAAAAATAATAAACCTTCGTGTAATAATTTGCAGCGTTTTGTCCCAATTTTGGCCTCAAGTTATTGGTCGATTGATCCAATACACACAAATTTCCAGTAAGAATATGTTAGTTTATTAATCATGATTCATAGTTTGACCTACTCTAGCCATGAAGAGCCTCTGAATCCTTATCTGACCTGAAACTTGTAAAGCTAAAATTCTCTTGCGACATAGAATGTAATTTAGTTCAAACAATCTTTTACGTAATTTGTATGAGTGGTGTTTCAAGGTAGTGTTGCTACATTAGTTCAAAAACGTGTGTTTTACGATTTTGGTAAAACAGGTACGTTAGGTACTCAATAAGGTATTTGAAAACAGTGTGAGAGTTTATAAAAGAATAAAGCGATTCATTCGAGACTCATTTGGTCTCTTTTAACTATAGGACCGTATTTTGGGAAATTGGGGTCGATCGATGAACCCAAATGGGACACGTGCATGAATTATACGCATATAAATAGAGCGTTAGAATAATACAAATTCAAATAATCTCAGGTATTTCAATAACGGCTCTGATAGGTAGATACGCTAATTTTTGTATGTCCATCTACGAGTATCTAACTGCTCATTAGAGTTTCTTCGAACTGCAACTAAACTTGGTTATCGAGTCGGAAAATTGGTTTTATATCAATAATGTATTAGCAGGTAGGTATCATATCACTCTTTCTTGAACAATCATCGTAGGAACCTACCGACCTATCTAATTGCTCATGATCTCTTTCTACACAGCTAAATTCACCTACTTTATTTGGATTGTACAATGTCGGTACATAAGTACCAAAAAAATTTGTTTTTATATGATAAGGGTAGATGGTACGATTCTTGATGTCCAAGTTATTAATGGCAGCTTGGACAAGGAGCAGACAAGGCAGGCCAAGATATGAAAATATGATGGGAATAGCTTGCTGCAAGGAATATCCGAGCTAAAAGGAGTGGCTGGGACTCGGTGTGTGACCGCAGACTTTACACGAGCTGAGCATCTCGGCAGATTCACTCCGTGGTTTCATCGTTGTTTCATTTTTTATATTTTTCTTTATTTTTTATGACGCACTCCCTCCTTCTTGAAATGGAGTTGATAAAACGTGCTTGTCGCTTAAAATATAGTTCGTCGAGTTATTAAAAGCAACGTTTACTTGAAGAAAAGGCAAATTTTGTATATTTTATGTGCCGTACTGGAGTTTTTCATTTTCCTACAAGGAATTTGAAAATCAGATTTTTGAACACGTACTGTTCAAAATGTGAAAAAGTCAGGAGACAAAAAAAAGTCGCAAATTAGTTGTAGAATCGAACCCTTGCCGGTGGTTTGACCTTAACCGTAACACCCTGTATACCTACAACATTTCTTTCGAAAAAAAAAGATTTGCTCACCTCCCCCAATCCCATAAGAATTCTGAGGATGACCATGGCAGTCGGCCCATGGTCGGCCACCCAGGGCGTCAACATCGTGAGAACCCCCGTGCTGAGGATGCCGAGTCCCAGGGTGTGCTTCCCGCCGTACCTCTGCGCCAGGAGTCCGCCCGGGATGTGCGTGAAGATGTAGCCGTAGTAGAAAGCCGACAGGATTACGCCCTGCGTCTGCTCCGACCAGTCATATCCGTCACTCTAACGGCAAACAACTGAATATAAAATTTTATTTTTTTAAACCAATCAGAAGGCGATTTTCACTTTTTTGTACAAAAATTATTTTATGGTCGGTAGTTACCTTGAGGGAGACGTTCTTAACGCGATTGTAGTCGTCTGGGTAGGGACAAGCGTCGGGATCGCTTTGGTTGAAGTTGTCTACGGAGTGCTCGCGGACCATCTGGGTGATGGCGATGGACAGACATCCGCGCATGATGTAGGCGTTGGCCACACCGCAGAACCCCATGAAAGCCAAGACATACCGCTGCGGCACAACTAAAACAATAAATAATAATAGTTTCACTATAATAACGTCATTAAAGAGCTTAAATTGTTTTCTCATTAACCCCATGAAATCCCAGGCGTTTGTAGTAGTCAAATACTCGAACGATTTACACATACCGAATCCTCCACTGCTGGTCATTTGCGTTTCCATCGAATATGATCACTCAACTAAACATATTGTTAAGTAATGCATGCCAGGGGACGTCCCATTGGATAAGCATTAGGTAAATTTAAACCAGTTGGTAAGCGCTAAAACTGTTTCACTCGATGTAATTTATTTAGTATTTTAGGAAACAAATAGTGGTCTCCCTCCCCTACTCTTATCCACCATAACATTTTAGCAGCATTTTAAAGTCCATGATCTACGATACCCAGCATGCAAATTCGAGTTCACCACCATCCCCCCCCTCCCCACCATACCGGGCAATGGTGCCAGTCTGGCACCAAAGCAGAAATATGTCGTAAGGTTGAACTTTCATCCATTAGTTTTGGTAGACGATGTCTGCATGCTATCACAGCGCCTGATATGAGTTTCAAGCTCGAGAAACTCACTGAATTGGCTCAACTGGCGGGACTCAAAATAAATATGAGCAAGACAAAGGAGATCCGGGTTAGCGTTCCAAGAAGGGACAAACTTGAGGTGAATGGAGAAGTTGTTGAGCAGGTGGAAACTTTCCAGTGCCTCGACAGTATCGTGGACGCAAGGGGAGGAGCCGAAGAAGATGTGAAGAGCAGAATTAGGAAGGCCAATGGTGCCTTCATCCAGCTATACCCGGTTTGGAGGAATAGAAACATTTCCCTATAGACGAAGCCGCGACTTTTGAATACAAACGTTAAGTCGGTCCTCCTGTACTGTTGCGAGACCTGGAAGGTGACGAGTTTGCTTACAAGCAAGTTACAAGTTTTCGTCAATTGCTGCTTTAGAAGTTTTCTGGCCAGATGTCATCTCGAACGATCAGCTTCTCGAGAGAACTAACCAAAAGTCTATCTCATCAGAGATTATGCAGCAGAAATGGAGACGGATAGGCCACGCGCTCAGGAAGAATGAATCGTCCATTGAAAAGAACGTTTTTGACTGGAACCCTCAGGGTTACAGAA
Source organism: Apolygus lucorum (assembly GCA_009739505.2). Lineage (NCBI taxonomy): Eukaryota > Metazoa > Arthropoda > Insecta > Hemiptera > Miridae > Apolygus > Apolygus lucorum. The sequence continues at coordinate 34,425,770 of CM019170.2, read as the reverse complement.
GGAGAGGACGACCACGTTCGACTTGGAGGCGGTCTGTGGAAATTGAAGCTAGACAAGCCGGGAAGTCGTGGCAGGAAGTCAAAGCTTTGGCACCTAACTGAGAAGAATGGCGAAATTTCGTTACGGCCCTATGCTCCTCTTAGGAGTTACAGGAAACAAGACAAGTCAAGTCAAGACAAGTTGAACTTTCATATATTAGTTTTGGTAGGCTGTCCGTCGAGGTTCATAACCGTATTCAAGGTTAAACACAAAAAGCCCACGAAATATGCGTTTGTGGTGTCCTGGCACCATGTTGGCGCCACTATTATGGTGGTAAAGAGAATAATTCACGAAAATCCGAAAGTATAATGAGATTTTTCCTGAATTTCAAAGCTTGGGTACAATTAGTTAGCTATAAAGGAACCGAATTATTGAAAAATCGGATATTTTGTGAATATTATCCCCCCTCTCTCCCCCTCCCCTAAGAATTTTGATACTCTGGTGAAATAGTGTGGAATTCTGAAGATTTCCGAGTCGAACAAAAATAGGAACACGAAAATCGGTTGGAAATTGAGGACGGGGCAGTGTACACAAGATTGTGCCCAATTATAATTACAGCCGGGATGAGCAGGTCTTCATATGATGGGGGCCTAAAAACGCTGCAAATGATTACACAATGGTTTATTATTTTACTTTATGGATCATCCGCCTGCATAGAAAGCGTCTTTTCCATAATGTCTTTGTTATTCTTTTACTACCTATCTGTAATATTATTTCACCTGAGAAGTCCTCAGGCCTTCATCTTGGTGAGCAAAAAATTTTTCAATTTCCACGAAAGACTCTATATTATAAAATAAAAAAATGAGTTGAAGATTGAGAAAGGATACAGCTTTCGTACAAGTACGCAACCACGAGAGACATTTTATGTCTTATGTTTAACTAGCTGTAAAGCCTACTAAAAGTAGGCAAAACGCTTCTTCCGACTCTCCCCGCATCCCACTCCCTCCGGCTCCTCCCGCCTCCGATTCCCCCCTCCCGCCCCTCCGACTCGTCCCGCCTCCCACGACCCCTCCGTGCATACGTACGTACGTACGTACGGTTGGCGTTTTATTATATTAGATAAATTGAGAGCTTTCCAATGATTGGTGAACGATTTTTGTGGGGTGGAAAATGAGGAAGTTAGTTTTCCCTAGGAACGATTGGTTGTACGTGAAAATCATCAGAAATTTCCGCGTAACGCTCCCCGCGTGACGATTTTTCATTTATGTGCCATAGTAAAGACGTAAAATGTCAAAAACGCACGTTTTTTGAGCATTAAACCACCTCCCCCCTCCTTGAAAGGCAAAATTCGAAATTCCGGCGATGTAGTGCACAACTAGATAGTTTTCCGGGACAAAAAAAAAAAAAAAACACGAAAATCGGCAGAAAACTAAGGGCTGGGCAGAGTACACATGATTTTGTCACACACATACACACACACATTCACCTGTGGTTTTTTTCCCGGATTTGGATTCAGATTGGTCTACAACGGATTAGTGTGTGGTTATTTTTTTCTGTTGAGTGTTGTCCAACTTTACCCCAGATCAATCGCATAAGGACGCCCAAGTCTTACTGTGGGACGTCCTAAAAATTTGGAAGATGTTATAAACACTCGCCTATCGTGGGGTGATCATGTTCCCAAAATCTTTATGATGTCTACGGCTTCGAAGTAGGTACGCAGGTAACTCTTTAAATCCTTAATGCTATACTTCATTTCAACTGCTTCGATTTTCTCGAGGAAGGTCCTTAGAACTCTCTTTGTTGGATATCACTCCAACACACTTATGTTGTTATGTACGTTGTCGATGTTAAAAAATATTCTTTTAAATCAGTTTAATAGCATCCGGTGTAGTAAAATGTTACTTTCATTTCGTCCCTCTCCGGGCAGATGAGGCAATAAAACAAATCCAATGAACTTAAGTTAGCAAGCCGTTATATTCCATTGTTACTTCTTGGCACCTTCAAGATATTATTCTTTAGAATAATTAAGGGTTTTAGACACTTTCGGGGTATTTTATCCCACCTGGGCTGAGGAAAGCAAACACTTCTTTTGGAATTAGTTGACAACGAATCCGCAACGCTCTATTATATAAAATTTCTTTATCCTTGTTAACTTCCTACGTATCATCCTTTTTTCACGGTTTTTCAAAACACCTGACAGCGTCGGGGGCGTCAGAGATAAGGATTGAGTGCCGTTATGTCAGTTGATTGTCATTCAAGTGGGAAGATAAACTAGGTACCAACGCGAACAACCGTTTTTTAAAATCTAACTAATACCTACTTGACGTCTCTACAAAATGGAATTGTGATTGATTTTTTTCTTCGCTTGAAACCGAACATTCAGGTTTATTCAACACTTTGAATTATTTCCCTTTTCAGCTGCCTATCTTTAAAAACCACAACAAATCTTACTTTCTTATTTCAATACTATTGCATTACCTAAATATAATCCTTGTTTTTGTATCTTCAAAATTAGGGAGTAATAAATCAATCACGAATGGCGACCGTTGCGTAGGCAGGAGCGGTTGCCCGTTCGTTGACTTCAAGTATCGTAATAGTGAAATGAATGGTCGGTGAGGCTTCATGACGTCATCTGTTTTGAAGAAAGTTCATTCACCAGGTTCATCAAACCTCTTCTATCCGGTTGATGCCGGTTCGGGGAGTGTACGTAGGTCATTATATAGTCATTGTATTTATATTTATAGGTATATCTACCTACCTAGGTTTCTTGAAACCAAGAAATATATATCAAGTATAGTTGTGAATGAAATACTAAGCAATAAAAAGTACTTTATACTCAAGGAATATTTTTTCTCCTCTATGCTTTAATCCTAATTGGACCAAGGGGTCACCTATGTCACCAAAAATATCTTAGGAATGCCATACCTGTCCGTAGGCGACACCAGATTAACCAGATTTAAATTGCAATTTAGAAATTAATGGACTGAGCTGAATTTTTTGAACCACTTTTTGTAAGTTAATAAAAGTCAAAAAATTATGTTATTATGTTATGACAAAAATTTTGGAAATGGTTTCATCGATATCCTTGGAAATTTTGGACATAACTCTATTTTTTGACTTTCTACACCCCACAAAAAAAAAAAAAAAAAATCTGCTGCCCATTAAAATTGCGATTTAATTTTGGTTACTCCGATGAGACTTTGGGACATCTGTGGAGTTCCGATGAGATGTTCTCGGTGACATTCGTGACACCATGGTCCAATTAGGGTTAATTAATTTTTAAAGTTCCATGGACAGCCAGTTATTGTGATACTTCTCCTGAAAACCCCAATCTGAATGATTATTTCATGTCGGGTTCATTCTTAACCCTTATCTTGGCAAGCTATCAAATTTTTGGAATTTTTTAATTTTTATTCTTTATTCTACTTTCTTAGGCTTTTAATAGAATTAATCCGATTTTTAATTTACTTTTTTACGTTTAGTACGTTTTGTACACGTATTGTGCCATAGGTGACCCACTGCCATGATAGGGTAGCGCTCTTCATGGAACCCCAGTTCCAAAAGTTAGATCTATTTTCTAATAAAAAGAGGTACAAAAATGACAGTTGTTGATTTACTTGTTGAATTATTTATTTTTTTAATCGGAACTTTCATTGACATGATAAGTAGTACATAATATCATCGAATCAGTCAACAGGCACTTCAAAAAGTATTGCTTTGAAGACACTAAAAAGACATAAAACTTACATGACTATTATTATTGGTAACTGTAATGTTCCATTTACTCGTATATTTTAGTTCTCCAATAAAGGACATGACTCGTCGTGCAGGTAGGTAGAGTGAGGTACGGGGGTAGAACACGTCAGACTGACGTCACTCTCTTTACCTTGTCAACAGTACCTTTACCTTGTGCTTCTTCCTCATACATTCTACCACTTGTTACCTAGGAGTTGTCTTCCCCAACTACCCACTAGGTAAATGTACCGCCTCCCTCCGGTCTGTGGCTATCGCGCCGAGGAGAGCGGCTCAGCGAATTTCTATGCACTCCTGCAAACGGTAGAGCTGAAACGCGCCGGGCAGACAGTGCATCTCCATCCTGCATCCTTGTTGAATAGGGACCAATAAAAATCAACAAGCCATCGAGAAGGCAATCGCCTTCACTCGACAACACACTGACATAACAGTAACAATGGAAAAAACATCATCCTCTGGATCCGAGAGGATCTGCCCCTGAGAGCTTAAGTGCGTCTGAAACCAAAAACAAAATTTACCTGAACTAAAATTCATCATACATTATGAGAAATGGAAAACATTGAGAAATTATAGTGAAAACAACTACTTGTTGATGGATTGCAAGCGCTACCCTATCTTGGCTATGGGTCACAGGTGGTACATTTGGTTTTTCCCGATTTTCTGAGATCATGCTTCAAAATTTCTGTTTCACTGAATTTCTCTATGTTCTACAATAGATTTGTGACAACATAAATCAAAATCGACGGATAAAAGTTCAGTATTCATTACAATATATTTTATCAAAACTCACCTTGCTGCTATGCGTGTCCATTTCCCTCCATCTGCTTGTTCCGGTGATAAGACAGTGATACCACACGCCACTTGTTCCTTCAAAAGCCGAACCAGTGGTACCAACGGGTTCAGTGAATATCAGTATTACAGGAAAAAACAAAACAAAACTCTAGACACTTCCTACAAATTACAAAAAATCAGAAACTAAAGTGGGTCACAGGTGACCCACTGCCAAGATAAGGGTTAAACACGTGTACGGCATTCTTCTGGATGTTAAGAAAATTCACTATTCACAACCGTGTTTCTGACAACTTTTTAATGAAAGGTTGTACATTAATTGTGAATTTCTGACAAATTGTTAATAAAAGATTGGATATTCGTATACATCATTCTATAACTTGTGTTGGGAACATAATTTTCGTTGTTTTATAAGAGCTACCTAATTGTTGCAGACATGAGGAAACTTTAGGTGATATGTATACCTTTACATTATATTTAAACATGTAATCGAAGTTGTGTTTCTACCAGCAGGTTGAAAAATGACCATTTTTTCAAATTTCTGGCATAACATGATTATGAATTTGCAAAGAAGCCAGTTCTTTATCTACTTTAACTATTTATGTAGCTATGTAAACGAATTTCACACATTTTCAGCCTTTCCTGCCAGAATTGCTTACTACCTTCTCTTACCGTAGTCAATTTCAATAACATTCAAGCGACAGAATGTCTTGTTTCTAACTGATTTCTAGCTATAAGTGATTTAACTCTTTTTTTTGTAGATAATTGCAAATGCTTTAAGCTTTTTTCTATCCATAAGTTGTGGCGAGGACATCATATAATAAATTAGATACCTACTTGTGAATACGCTTATGGAGCACAGTTTAGAGAATGTAATCCATTTTTTATCTTCACCTGAGGTTTTAAATTCATCTAGTATAAACTCTCGCCAATTTATTCTTGCTGTTCGATTCTCGTGTTCATAGGTACAAAGATGAAACTACGCCCAGCGTTATAGTCTAGTCCTAGGTTCTCTAGCACGAATCCACATAAAATAACCACAGCGCATGTATTGTTGAAAAACGCTGCAAATTATTACACAAAGGTTTATTATTTTTCTATACAGATCACTCGTCTGCAAAGAACACGGCTTCGCCATTGTTACCGCCAACCAACTTGAAGAAAAACATCGATCGCATTTCGGTCAACTAACATTTGAACGGGAATTAGGCCTCTTTTGCGAATCACACTCGTGTTTCTGATTTATCGTAAGTCCAACCAATAAGTTCTCGTAGAGAGCGAATAATTTGTCCTACAGGGCTCCGCGTGGTCTCTAAAAATTCAATACTATAAATTGATGGAAAGACAATACCTTCATATCAAAACTTTTGAGTTAGGGCGTTTTCAAAATTTCAACACTTCAAAATTTTCCAACCCTTAGCTTTGGGGCACAACTAGACCCCAAATGAACGGCCACATTTTTATTCGACTTTCGGATTCGACGTACCTTGAAACGTAAACCAACCAATTTTGTGGAGGGGTTAAATTTTTTCTTCCTTGGTCGATTCCAAAGGATTATTATTGAAAACGATAAACCAAAACTGTAACATGGTGTGAGCTCTCGCTCTCTGGGCCAAATTCCCAGTGAGGCGGGAGCTGGGCACCACTAGCCCCCTTCGGTCAGCCTCGTAGGTGACGTCATCAGCTCAGGTGGATGCAAGACACTCGACGCCGAACGCCACCCCGCGCGTCCCTCCCCCCCCAGCTGGGAGGGACCCAACGGTCTCTCCCCCACTCGACCAGCCGTCCCCACTACCATCTTCTGGCGGGGCGGAGGGGGGAGGACTCCACCTGAGCTCCCCGCCAACGACGATCGCCTCATACCCAGTCCAACAGCGTTCAAAGTCAGTGACAGCGAGTACGTCCCATCCTGACGAATCTTCCTCCCGTATCCCCCCCTCAAACCGCCACGATCGCCACGACCTCGAGCTACGATCGCCACGGAATATTCAAGCCGCCACACCCATTCAAGGATACCTCCGGGCCCAACAGTGAGTGTGAAACCTTTAAGCATACATATATTGGCCAATTATTTATGCAACTGTGCTAGAGTAAGGAAGTAAAAAGACATTAGTAAAACAACATTGAGTAAATTGAGAACATTGAGTAAATTGAGAACATTGAGTAAATTTGAGAACTTTAGTAGATTTGAAACATTGAGCAAACTTGAACGAATACATATCTTAATTTTGGAATTGATGACCTATGCTTTGAAACTGATAAATGAGATTGGAATTCTGAATGTACTTGATGAAACTGAGAACCATACTGTATTTTGTAAAACTTTACTTGAAAGCCTTCAGCTCTTAACCGCCACACTTGTGGGGAAGTCATTTGCCGTTCCTAATTTCTAATAAATCCACCTGCTAGTTGTACTTTGTAGTTCTTCTTCTGAGTATACCTGGTTCAGTAAAAGGTTAGAGGAGAGTGCAACGACACCCCTCAATTGGTATTAGGTCCCTTCAGGACGAACGTCAGCCCCTCTGGCAAAAGGACACACTTGTGTACCTGTTTTCTCTTTAATTCGCCCTTCAGGCTTTCAAGTTTTGCTGTACGACGATCGCCACGCAGTCGCCGACGTCGCCACGCTTTGTCGCCACAGGTAAATATCATTTGCTACCATTTCAAATTCTAAGTGTTTTTCGATATTTTATTTCAGCTAAATTAACTTCAAATCAAACTCCCCCCGAACTCGTGTGCAAACGTTTGGTGCTCGTGTTCGTTGATTTTCATCAACCAACCCGACCCCCAAACGCCCATCACCGCTTGTTGGCTTCATTTAAATTCAGCTGCCATCAAGCGTGGGGCCAAAAAGGCTTACAAAATTGGTGGCAGCGGTTTGGATTGCAATACCCTCTTGTCTCCCCAACTTGTTTCACCGTAAAAGGTGTATAAAGTTGTGGCGACACGCGGGATTGTTGTGAGTTCGCCTCACACGAATCCACACAAAAAAAATAGTAGGTCTTGTTTCGCCACGAGTTCTAACATTTAAAAGTAGAGTCTATCGAAAACACAAAAACTGACCAGGTATACAATTAGGTAGGATGTGCATCCGTTTATTGTATTCCTAGGAAAAGTGACGCAACGCAGCCTCCTATATTTTTGATCGCCATAATCGCCACGAGAAGCTGATTTTCTCAATAGACCTAACTACTACCGACACACCACTGAACACACGCGTACAGATTTCCTTTTGCCTAAGTGGTAGCCCACATAAGTCGACACACTCATCCTCAATACCTCTTCAACCGACACGATGTCTTTAAATTTGTCGGGAGCTAGTGATAGGGGAGAAGGTACACACTCCTCCGCCGGCACAGAGGCTGTTGAAATCATGACACAGACGATGAGGGAGATGAACGTGCTCCTTCAGCGTTACAATACTGCGACACACGAGGGTGAGAGAGGGGACATACCGCGCTCGGTATTCCTCGAACTCGAACCATGGGACCCCGATACACCAGGTGCACTCAGTGTAGTTTCATTTTTTGCGAATTTTGATCTAGTGACCGCGGGCCTAACCTCACAACAACGGTATCGGCTACTTCGTACCAAAGCACGCGGGATAGCCAAACAATTCCTAATCGATCGCGATGACGCCGTTGACGTGGATAACGTTTATGAAATCGTCCGTGAAGACATGTTGCGATGGTTCCAGAAAGAAAATCCGCAGCATGCCGCAGCATTATTGTGGACGGTTAAACGCAACACAACCGAAACGCTCCGTCAATTCGCCGATCGCGTGCGCGGGATAGCAAGATGTGCCGTCATGGAAGAGGGGACGCGCCTACGCCGCCACGAACGCAACGAATGGGTCGAAAAGAAGACAAAGGACGCCTTCATTCGCGGCGTCGGTAAGAACATGAGTGCCCTATTGATAACCAACCGACCACGAAATATTCAAGATGCGTTGAGTAAAGCAGAAGAGCTTGAAGAAACCCTTGATGATACCACCGATATAGAGGAAAGATGGGACCTCGCGGCCGTCACGAACGACCGTCGATGTTATAGCTGCGGAAGCCACGATCATTTCGCAGCACGATGCCCTCGGAAAGATGACCATACACCACGACACAATCGCCACAAAGAAGAGGACTATCGCCGGGAGAAGCCAAGCGAGCCACGAAACGAGGAGAAGCCAAGCCCGCGCTATCCTTGTATGTTTTGTGCCGACCGCGCGCATTTCCCCGTGAATTGCCCATTTAGTCCGCAGAAGACCATTTTTTGCGACTTTTGTGGTATGAGAGAACACCTAGAGGCCGATTGTTTCAGAAAGAAGCGTTTGCTCCCTGTTTCGCAACCAATAGCGGCTCCCGCACACACGATGGAGATAGCTCGGTACAAGAAGCCCGCAGAAGAGGACCACATCCCCGCAGTTGAAGCCCCGATGTCACGCACCCTGAAAATTACCGTAGGCTTGGGCCCCGAGGAAAGAGACATGATTGTCGACACGGGCGCCGCGCTTTCGGTTTTATCAACTCCCGTCAAGGGAATAAAATTGTACCCGACACGAGCGGTCGCGTGGGGCGCGGACGGGATGCCCTTGCATTTCTCGGGAGAACAACATCTCGTAACACGTATCGGTGGGTGCACGTTCGAGCATACTTTTTTGGTGTTCGCACGTAAATGCGCCACACTCGATTTGTTGGGATTAGATGTGCTAAGAAGAGTACCGATTACCTTCACCACGGGACCGAATATGAAGTACCACACACCGGAAGGGAAAATAAGACCTTTTACGCCCGTCGAGATGCTAGATGAGCCGTGCAGTGTGGGTGTGGTGTTGCGGCCGGAGGGGCGGGAAACCGGGTTGCTTGATGATCGTATCCACAATCGCGACACAAGCACACCTCTCCCTAGTACCCTTTCGGCGGCAACAGCCACACTCAACGTCGTAGAACGCGATACCTCTGTTCTCGACACACGTACCGGCGCGACGAGCACACCTACGACCTCCGCTAACAACAGCAGCGGATCCGGTGGAATGAAATTTTGGAGTAGACACTTCCGAGGAGTCACCACGCCGATCGACACACCCGCCGATTTGTACGATCATGCGACTCGCCACGAAAAATTGGATTCGGTGTCCGCACCGAACGAGGAGGAACGCGATACGGAAGAAGCTAGAAGAGTCCGTTTCGAGATACCGGGAGTGGTACGCGATGCAGAACGCGTCGCCACGCCGCTACCGACCGTCCACCCACGTTCCGGTACGAGTTCCGATACGTTTGACGATTCATCTCTTGATCAGTACATCGACGCGGCCGTTGATCGAGCGGTACGCACCATCGACGAGTCCACCGCCACAGTAAACCATCTGACCGCCACGACACCCGATTTATTTGTAAATAGGGTCGTCGACACACCATATCGGCACACCAACGCCACAAATGACACAGATATCGGCACACCAAATCGGCACACCGACACCATGATGAATGAGATCATCGGCACACCGATTCGGCATACCGTCGCCACACCGGGGGTGGTTGTCGCCACACCAGATGTGGTCATCGCCACACCGAACACGGTCGTCGCCACACCCGAGCGACACACAAATGCCAATGTCGCCATGGTCGTCGCCACACCCGATATGGTCGTCGCCACACCAAATGAGCATACCATCGCCACATTCGACACGGTTCTCGCCACACCTGAAAATAAAAATGAAATTAAATTTTCGGAAATTTCAACAACCTCCCAGATTGAACCTGCAATTGATCAACATCTTGATATGATATTACGCGAGATGAACCCACCCGAGCGAAAACGCCCACGAAACGATCCACCCCTTGTTCAAAACGATGAAAAAGAGGGCGTGATAAATTCTCTTCAAGAAACGTCAGATGAGGAAGAATGGGGAGAAGTTCCGACCGATCAATGGGATCCGCCTTTACCACAATTTGAGACCGTCCTTGAACAAAAATTGCAACATTTAACTACACCGGACGCTGAACCAACGAAGGAATTGTTGAATACCTACCGGGACTTGTTTAAGCCACCGACGGGGGCGGGATGCAACCTCAACGTGTCCCACGAGATTATTCTCACCCAACCTACCGTAACTCAACAAAAACCTTACCCCGTTCCTCACGCGCTCCGGGAGGTAGTCGAAACGCAAATCAAGGATATGTTGGAATCCGGAGTGATTAGCCCATCTACCAGCCCGTGGTGCGCGCCCGTCTTATTAGTAAAAAAGAAGACGCCGCCGGGGGAAAAACAGCTTTGGAGATTCTGTACTGACTTCCGTCAATTAAACAAGATAACCAAAGGAGACGCTTACCCCCTCCCACGTTTGCAGGAGACGCTCGCAATGCTCGGACAATGTAAATGGTTTTCAACAATCGATCTCATCGCGGGTTACCATCAGATCCCGGTCCACGCTGATTCCAAGGAAAAAACCGCCTTCTCGGTCCTCGGAAGACATTTCCATTACGAGAAAATGCCCTTCGGGCTCAAAAACGCTCCCGCCACGTTTCAGCGCGTAATGAACGACGCATTAGACGGAATTCTGGGAAATAATTGTCTTGTGTATTTGGATGATGTAATTGTGTTCTCAGCCACACGTGAAGAGCATCTTGAGAAACTCGCACAAGTTTTCGATCGATTGTCCGAGGCTCGACTTCAAGTCAACCTCGCGAAGTGCGAATTCCTCAAAAATGAAGTTCGCTTTTTGGGACATCGAATAACAACAGAAGGGATCCTCACTGAGCCGGAGAAGACAAAAGCGATCAAGGAATTCCCCGTACCGACCTCCGTAGTAAAGCTTCAGTCCTTTTTAGGTCTCGCCAGTTTCTACCGACGGTTCATTCGGAACTTTTCGGAAATAGTGGTGCCCTTGACCGAGTTGTTGAAAAAAACCCAGCCTTTTGAGTGGACGACCCGACAACAGAAAGCGTTCGATGACCTCAAAGAAAAGTTGACCAGTGAACCCATACTCGCCTATCCTGACCTGACTAAACCGTTTATCCTCGCAACCGATGCATCCGGCTTCGCCTTGGGAGCCGTCCTCTCACAAAGCTTTAATGGGGAAGAGAGGCCCGTGGCGTATGCGAGTCGCAAATTAAACCCGGCCGAAACCAGGTACTCGGTCACCGAACGGGAGCTCCTAGCGGTCGTTTGGGCTGTTCGACACTTCCAGGAATATCTCCTCGGGCAGACCTTCGAACTTCAAACCGACCATATGGCCCTCACCGCCGCTATGCACCTCTGTGATCCGACTTCGCGCATCGGACGATGGGTACTCAGATTGGCAGAGTATGACTTCACACCCCGCTACCGACCAGGAACACAAATGGGTCATGCCGACGGATTGAGCCGCGGAGACATAGCTGTAGTTACTCTCGAGTTTCCGCGAGAGCTTATGATCGCCGCTCAAGACCTCGACAATTGGATCCAATCGATCACTTTAGACCGCCACAGAGAGGACCTACGCAAAACCAACGGCGTATGGGAGACACGCGTTCGATACGACGGACAACATGAATGGGTGCCGCTCATTCCCTCCTCACTTCGGGAATGGCTCATCGATAGATGTCACAAAAATGAATGGGCCGGACACCCCGGAGCGGAGGTGACAGAAAAGATAGTACGGAAACTCGGAACCTGGCCTGGGTTAGCTAAAGACGTTCGCGAAAACATACAACGATGCGAAACATGTTCACGACGCAACACCCCGCCCGGTCTCCGAAATCCAATCCAGAAACCTTTACTCCCCGAGCGCCCCGGACAAATCGTTGGGATTGATTTTGTCGGACCGATTGCGGGAGGAAAAACCACTAAATATCTGATGACGGTCATAGACCATTTCACAAAATATGCGGAAGCGTATGTCACCACGGACTGCACCGCCACGACAGTAGCACGAAACCTCGCAAGAAAGTATATACCCACTCATGGCGTTCCGGAACGGTTGGTCTCGGACCGCGGAACCGCTTTTACGGCCGGATCAACCAGGGCGCTGTGTGATCAATGGGGTATCAGACAGATTTTCACAACGGCGTATCACCCCGAGAGCAACGGCGTCTGCGAGAGATTTCACCGTACCCTCGCCAATATCATCGCTAAAATCTCGAAGAGAACGAAGGATTGGGAGAGTATGTTACCCGTTGCACTCGCGGCTTATCGCGCAACCCCACACAAGAGCACAGGGTTCAGCCCGAACTTCTTGACCTTCGGCCGAGAACTCCGGTTGCCGAACGAATCGCTACAAAGCCTGAAACCACGTCCCGACGAACCCACCACACTGAAGAATCTGAGAATAGCCCGAGAAGCCACTCAACAGAGCCTTCATGAAGCGTGGCGAAAACGAAGCGACGCCATCAACAGCCGTCGAACGCTACGCTCATTCGAAGGCGGTGACGCCGTGTACCTCAAAGACATGCAAGCACCCCCAGGGGTTGTTAAGAAATTTTGGAGTCCCTGGAGCGGACCCTGGATAGTCGTGAAAAAGTATTCGGATGTAACATACGAAATAAGAGACTTACCGGATATCCGCCGCCAGACTGTCCACATCAACCGTTTAAAGCCTGCATTCGAGTTAGGTGTTCCGGACGAAGTCTTCGTTGACCCCGAACGGATCAGACCCGACACGCATGGCGCCACGACATCGACACACCAGGAAGAGATGACACCTGAAACAGAAAGAGAGTTTATTGAAGAGTATGGATGGTCGACCACTGCAAAAACCACCACCTTGATTCCACCTATCACCAGCCAAAAAGGGAATTCATCGAGGACACCCCAAAACGAGGCATCGACCCGACTAAGTTCCCCTTCGGACACACAAAGGACGGCGGATGCGGATCACCAATTTGATCGCTACGCCGAACAAGAAACACAAGAAGGAAGTACTCACCTCGGGAACGAGACGTTGCGGGACGAGATCGATCGCCACGACGATCGCCACAGCAACCGCCACAGCGATCGCAACGAAAGTCGCCACGATGAACAAAGCCCAAGAAGTCCAGTGGAAATCCCAGTAGTCGACTTACCTGAACCACCCACCGTATCTGAATCGTCCGCAGACGAATTTGAAGAAGCTGAAGAAAATCCACCATCAAAGAAATCCCGTGGAGACGCCAATGAATCGACCTCTCGCTACCCGTTCCGAAAACGAGATGCTTCGATCGATTATCGACAGCTCCACTTAGGGAAAAAGACTAACTAACTGACTAATAGGGAGACATGTACGAACATACACACACACATTAGGACATAACACGACACTTGGATCCTTCAGATCACAACATTACACTTGGATCCTTCAGATCAATCAAACCTTACCTCTGCCAGTTGTCCTGAATTATGGCCAGCTAGGAAAATTGAAGTAGATGAAGTACGTAGAATCTTGGAGTCACTTTTCCTAGATCAGGATGTCACAGTAGGGTTTTTGTTTCCGATTGTTATAGGCTATGACCCAGCAGCAGGTGGAGGATTGGGTTTTGGAAGGAGGCCCAAAGTCGCCCGACCCGGCAGTGCTCCTCATGAGGAAGCGAGTGGAGACTGCGAAGGAACAACACAAGAAGCTCCCAGACGGTTTCGTTCAGACCAAGGAACCTGTATCCGATCCCTTCCCTTCTCTGGAAACCCTCACCAATTGCGTCCGCTTCACCATGTGCGGAGACACCCCCACGGTTCGAAATATTAACGGCAAGGCGGCTCTCCTGACCATCCTCGAAATTGCAAAATGGGTGCCCACCTACCAACGAATCGCCCAGGAGAGGGACATCCTGGCCAAGCGACAGGAGATATGGCTGGAAGAGCGGCAGCTGCTCATGATGGACCGCGATGCCGCCTGGGCAAAGGTGGAGCAGGCCAAAGCACAGGTGGTTGCTGAGCCACCTGCGGCAAGGACAGCAGCATCTGAGGCGACCCCGCAGGCATCCGCAGAGGCACCTGCGGCGAGGTCTGACGAGCCTGCGGGGGACTTGGCCCTCTCCCCTCATCATCCCACGTCACCATCACCGGCCTTCAGCCCTCTCTCACTCCCACCACCAGAGAGAGCGGCCTCCGTCCAAGCATCTCCGTTCGCGTCACTACCAACCTCACCCAGCCTTCCTCCACGAGCAAGCAGTAGAACTGGCATATTCGCGCCCTCGGAATCCTCAGCCTCCTACTCGCCATCTCCAGAACCGCTCCCCACCTCGAGCAAGGCACCAAAGGCGTCGACATCCGCCCGGAAACAGCCACCATCCAAGCATCCTCGCATCGTCCTGAAACTGGGCCGCAGATCGAAGACCACCTGCCCTGTCTGCATGAAGACCGTCGCCAAGCTCTTCAGTTTCCGCTGCCCGGCATGCAAAGAGTTCTGGCAGCGGCTGAAGAGCTATCACCGGCGTGGACAACCGCTTCCTACCTGCGACCAGGACCACTCCCGTCAGCAGAAGCCAGCCAGCTGCAAAGGATGTCGCCGGCGCGCCTACGAGCTGGCCATTAAGAAGGCGCGCCCTCTCGCACCCCTGGAAATCCCCAGCGTCATCTCCGACGACGCTGGCTCCCAGGGAGGCGGGGGGTGTGAGCTCTCGCTCTCTGGGCCAAATTCCCAGTGAGGCGGGAGCTGGGCACCACTAGCCCCCTTCGGTCAGCCTCGTAGGTGACGTCATCAGCTCAGGTGGATGCAAGACACTCGACGCCGAACGCCACCCCGCGCGTCCCTCCCCCCCCAGCTGGGAGGGACCCAACGGTCTCTCCCCCACTCGACCAGCCGTCCCCACTACCATCTTCTGGCGGGGCGGAGGGGGGAGGACTCCACCTGAGCTCCCCGCCAACGACGATCGCCTCATACCCAGTCCAACAGCGTTCAAAGTCAGTGACAGCGAGTACGTCCCATCCTGACGAATCTTCCTCCCGTATCCCCCCCTCAAACCGCCACGATCGCCACGACCTCGAGCTACGATCGCCACGGAATATTCAAGCCGCCACACCCATTCAAGGATACCTCCGGGCCCAACAGTGAGTGTGAAACCTTTAAGCATACATATATTGGCCAATTATTTATGCAACTGTGCTAGAGTAAGGAAGTAAAAAGACATTAGTAAAACAACATTGAGTAAATTGAGAACATTGAGTAAATTGAGAACATTGAGTAAATTTGAGAACTTTAGTAGATTTGAAACATTGAGCAAACTTGAACGAATACATATCTTAATTTTGGAATTGATGACCTATGCTTTGAAACTGATAAATGAGATTGGAATTCTGAATGTACTTGATGAAACTGAGAACCATACTGTATTTTGTAAAACTTTACTTGAAAGCCTTCAGCTCTTAACCGCCACACTTGTGGGGAAGTCATTTGCCGTTCCTAATTTCTAATAAATCCACCTGCTAGTTGTACTTTGTAGTTCTTCTTCTGAGTATACCTGGTTCAGTAAAAGGTTAGAGGAGAGTGCAACGACACCCCTCAATTGGTATTAGGTCCCTTCAGGACGAACGTCAGCCCCTCTGGCAAAAGGACACACTTGTGTACCTGTTTTCTCTTTAATTCGCCCTTCAGGCTTTCAAGTTTTGCTGTACGACGATCGCCACGCAGTCGCCGACGTCGCCACGCTTTGTCGCCACAGGTAAATATCATTTGCTACCATTTCAAATTCTAAGTGTTTTTCGATATTTTATTTCAGCTAAATTAACTTCAAATCAAACTCCCCCCGAACTCGTGTGCAAACGTTTGGTGCTCGTGTTCGTTGATTTTTATCAACCAACACGACCCCCAAACGCCCATCACCGCTTGTTGGCTTCATTTAAATTCAGCTGCCATCAAGCGTGGGGCCAAAAAGGCTTACAATATCATTTGAAGTTTCCATAACGTTATATTACAATCATGTATAACGTAATCAAGCATGTTTCAAATTAGGTTGAAGGTGTTAATTTAAACTAATTGCTTAGAGTAAACTCCAACTTATCGCGTATTATTTTCAGCGCTCTCTATCACAAAGGTAAACATCGTTGTATCCCAGCAGGCCTTCATCCTTCATAGAACTGTCCAAACATCGAGATAGGTACCCTCTCTGATAGGAAGATAAAATAGGCACCTAATATGATATCGTTGCTCGCAAAAATATTGTCACGACTAAGTTTTAGTCTTGAAAAAAAAAAAAAAATCCAAATTATGGAGGCCAATGTGCTATTTACCTGTTCCATCGAATTTAACCAATGACAATAGAATTTTCCTATAGGGGACTCAAGAGTTTGGCATTATTATACCTTACTCCTTTCCACAACCAAATCATCTAATGAGAATTTTGGGAGGTATTGTAGTTAAAATACGTTTGCAAGCTTTTGCCCATAATCTTAACACTACTCACCAAATACATAACAATACTGGGCATGAGAGCGAGTAAACGGCGCACAGAGTCTATCCCTCCTTCAAGACCTCCAGGTCATGCTGGTTTTGCATACCTAACTAAAAACGCTGCAAATTATTACACAATGGTTTGTTATGTTTCTATATAGATCACTCGTCTGCAAAGCCACCAACATGAAGAAAAACATCGATCGCATTTCGGTCAGCTATAATTTGAAAGGAGATTAGGCCTCTTTTGCGATTCACACTCGTGTTTCTGATTAATCGTAAGTCCAACCCCTAAATTCTCGTAGGGAGCGAACGGTTTGTCCTACAGGGCTCCGCGTGGTCTCAAAAAATTCTAAAAATTCCATACTATCTTAAATTGATGGAAAAACAATACCTCAACATCAAAATTTTTTGAGTTAGGGCGTTTTCAAAATTTTAAAATTTATTTTTTGACCCTTAGAAGTGACCTACATCAACCAAAATCTTCGGGGCACGACTGGACCCCGAATGGAGCCTACATACCAAATTTCATCAAAATGAATCAATGCTAAGTGGGGAAAGTGCCAAATTTGAGGGGGTGTTAAAAAAACGTTTTTCTAGGCCGATTCCAAATGTTCATTATTGAAAATAATAAACCAAAACCAACACTGGTTCTCGAGAAACCATAATCACTTCCATCCATGAACTTTGAGTCTGAAGGTGCTGAATTGAACTCACTTCTTCTCTACAAACGCCGCATATTCAAGATGCCAGGTATTGTCGTTCAATAACACATAAGAGCAGTTTCCAATCTTCAACTTTTACGAGTTTCTCAATTTTGTTTTTTGCCCACAATTTGACTGATTTGGGCCATTTTGGTTCATTATTTTTAATAATGAACCTTTGGAATCGACCAAGAAAAAAAATTTTTTAACACCCCCTCAAAATTTGATGGTCTACGTTTCAAGGTACGTAGAATCCAATAATCGAATAAAAATTTTGCCGTCCGTCCGCCGTCCGCCGTACGCCGTACGCGGCACTTTTGCCACTTAGCATTGACCGATTTTGATGAAATTTGGTATGTAGGCTCCATTTGGGGTCTAGTTGTGCCCCGAAGCTTTTGGTTGATGTAGGTCACTCCTAAGGGTTCCAAAATCAATTTTGAAATTTTGAAAACGCCCTAACTCAAAAAATTTCGATATAAAGGTATTGTTTTTCCTTCAATTAAAGATTCTATGGAATTTTTAGAATTTTTCGAGACCACGCGGAGCTCTGTAGGACAAACCGTTCGCTCCCTACGAAAATTTAAGGGTTTATATTGAAATATATATAAATCAAAACACGAGTGTGAGTCGCAAAAGAGGCCTAATCTCCGTTCAAATTAGAGCTGACCAAAATGCGATCAATGGTTGGTGATTTTGATTTTTTTTTTATTTAAAAAAAAAAATTTTTTTGATTTTTTTTCTTTTTTTCTTTATATTGGATGGTTGGTGACTTTGTAGACGAGTGATCTATATAAAAATAATAAACCGTTGTGTAATAGGTAATTTGCATCGTTTTTGCTGATGGAATAAGTGGAATCAGAAAGGTGGACTTGTAAATTTCAAAACATCTAACAATTTTCTACTCACCATCATCTAGTCTGCTTCGGCCATTCCGCTAAATTGAGCCAGTAAATGGTTCTTTTAAACCGGTAGAGCACAGAGAACCCATAAAACATGTTTAATAACTTTATAATCTGTGTTTTTTGGTCGACATGGGGAGTACACCGACGCTAATAATAAAGAGGGAAAAAAAGTCAAAAATTGGTCAACATTTTGACAAAATTTGGTCGACTTTGCCTGTACTGGGAAGGGGAAGGAAGGTTATAAACTCGTGTTTTCCACATTTAGATAATTACTTAATACTAGGGATGTCCCAAAAGTATCGATACTTAAAAGTATCGATATTTCTTGAAAAAAGTATCGATACATATCGATACTTTTTTCCCTGATACATATCGTAGTATCGATACTTTTATTCCAGTATTGGAGGCGATACTTTTTTATATCACAGTAACTGTGAAATAGATAAACTGTTTATCTATTTCAACACCTACGACATGAAGGTACCTACTTGACAGTTCCTCTATCTCTAAGTAGATTGTTGGGAGACTAACAAAAAAAAAAAAAACTTCAACAAATTAAACAAAGATGATGTACCACCTTATTCCAGCTCTCTATGATAACCTGCTGTATCGAGGAAGGACCACCAAAATGTTAGCCCAAACAAGTGCAGTGGGTTAACCCTTATCTTGGCATGCTATCAAATGTTTGGAATTTTTTAATTTTTATTCTTTTTTCTACTTTCTTTGGCTTTTTATAGAATTAATCCGATTTTAAAATAATTTTTTTATGTTTAGTACGTTTTGTACACGTATTGTGCCACGGGTGACCCACCGCCAAGATAGGGTAGCGCTCTTCATGGAACCCCAATTCTAAATATTAATACTATTTTCTAATAAAAAGAGGTAAAAAAATGAAAGTTATTGATTTATTTGTGGAATTATTTATTCTTTTAATCTTAACTTTCATTGACATGATAAGTAGTACATAATATCATCGAGTCAGCCAACAGGCACTTCAAAAAGTATTGCTTTGAAGGCACTAAAAAGGCATAAAATTTACATGACTACGTTATTATTATTGGTAAGTGTAATGTGTTACTCGTATATTTTAGTTCTCAAATAAAGGACATAAGGGGAACCCCTGAGTGACTCATTCTGCAGGTAGGTAGTGAGGTACAGGGGTAGAACACGTCAGACTGACGTCACTCTCCCTTTACCTTGTCAACAGTACCTTTACCTTGTGCTTCTTCCTCATGCATTCTACCACTTGTTACCTAGGAGTTGTCTTCCCCAACTACCCACAAGGTAAATGTACCGCCTCCCTCCGGTCTGCGGCTGTCGCGCCGAGGAAAGCGGCTGAGCGAATTTCTATACACTCCTGCAAACAGTAGAGCTGAAACGCGCCGGGCAGACAGTGCACCCTTGTGGAATAGGGACCAATATAAATCAACAAGCAATCGAGAAGGCAATCGCCTTCACTCGATAGCACACTTACATAACAGTAACAATGTAAAAAACATCATCCTCTGTATCCGAGAGGATCTGCCCCCGAGAGCTATAGTTCGTCTGAAACCAAAAGCAAAATTTACCTGAACTAAAATTCATCAAAAATTATGAAAAATGGGAAACATTGAGAAATTTCAGTGAAAAGAACTATTTGTTGATGGGTTGCAAGCGCTACCCTGTCTTGGCAATGGGTCACAGGTGGTACATTTGGTTTTTTCCGATTTTCTGAGATCATGCTTCAAAATTTCTGTTTCGCTGAATTTCTCTATGTTCTACAATAGATTTGTGACAACATAAATAAAAACCGACAGATAAAAATTCAGTATTCACTACAACATGTTATATCAAAGCTCACCTTGCTGCTTTGCGCGTCCATTTCCCTCCATCTGCTGGTTCCGGTGGTAACAAAGTGATACCACACGCCACTTGTTCCTTCAAAAGCGGAACTAGTGGTACCAACGGCTTCAGTGAATATCAGTATTACAGGGAAAAAACAAAATAAAACTCTAGACACTTCCTACAAACTACAAAAAATCAGAAACTAAAGTGGGTCACAGGTGACCCACTGCCAAGATAAGGGCTAATGAGTAACAAAATGAGTGATTTATCGTTTTGTTCATTCTATATTAATTATTATCCTCGTGATGGAGAGATGTCACACTGATGGAGAGAAACATAAAAGACAATTTCACCCATTTTTGTGAAAGTATCAAAAAGTATCGATACTTCAAAATATCGATACTTTTTGAAAGTATCCTATCGATACTTTTTGATACTTCCTAGATTTATCGATACGATATTATATCGATACTTTTGAAGTATCGGACATCCCTACTTAATACTTCCATCACAACTAAAATATTGAACTGTCCATTAAATTTGACATTTTCAAATCTGCCGCCATTTTTCGAGCTAAAGCGTTTTGAAAATTACAACATCTAATTTTCACTCTTTAGAAGTGAAACAAGTGGGTGTGGCACATAGCTTCCTCGTATCCATAACCCGATTATATAGATGATCCGATGCATAGTAGTTATTCCCAAAACACCAATCTCTAAATACCTTTCACTACCCTCATAGGGGACCATCTACACGCTAATCTGGACAATCCTAGAAAATTTCATCAAATTCGGATGAAAAATGTAAATGTTATAGCTATTACAAGGATTTTACGCAGAGGCTTCTGTAAATTTTAAGGCCTTGATTTTCATTGGGGACCATCTACATCCTAATCGGCGTAATCCCTAAAAATGTCATCGAAATCGGGTAGAAAATGTGGAAGTTATGGCTGTTACAAGGAATTCAGGTTTGCGCATGCGCAGCGGCTACTATCACTCCGAAGGAGAGGATTTTCATAGAAGACCATCTAAATACTAATCTGTAACATCCCTGAAAATTTCATCGAAATCGGGTAGAAAATGTGGAAGTTATGGCCGTTACAAGGAAATTCACGTTTGCGCATGCGCAGTGGCTACTAACAGTCCGAAGGTGATGATTTTCATAGGGGACCATCTAAATACTAATCTGTAACATCCCTGAAAATTTCATTGAACTCGGACAATAACTTCGTATAGTTATGCGCGTTACAAGGAATTCACGACAGACATACAAACAGACAGACACGGAACCAAAATTGTTCAGAAAGGTCTGAAACGCAAAACGCGAGTGAAAATTTCGATTTTGGAGAACTTTTTTTTTCGTCCTTGAAAAGTGAAAACAAAGCTTCCGCTACCTTGGTAGACTCGGAAGCAAAAAACGCTGCAAATTATTACACAATGGTTTATTATTTTTCTATATAGATCACTCGTCTACAAAATCACCAACCATCCAATATGAAAAGAAGAAAAAAAAAAAATCAAAAAAAAAAAAAAAAAAAAAAATCAAAATCACCAACCATCGATCGCATTTCGGTCAGCTCTAATTTGAACGGAGATTAGGCCTCTTTTGCGATCCACACTCGTGTTTTGATTTATATAATCAAAACACGAGTGTGAATCGCAAAAGAGGCCTAATCTCCGTTCAAATTAGAGCTGACCGAAATTCAATTATTTCAATATAAACCCTTAAATTTTCTTAGGGAGCGAACGGTTTGTCCTACAGAGCTCCGCGTGGTCTCAAAAAATTCTAAAAATTCTATAAAATCTTAAATTGAAGGAAAAACAATACTTTTATATCAAATTTTTTGAGTTAGGGCGTTTTCAAAATTTCAAAATTGATTTTGGAACCCTTAGAAGTGACCTACATCAACCAAAAGCTTCGGAGCACAACTAGACCCCAAATGGAGCCTACATACCAAATTTCATCAAAATCGGTCAATGCTAAGTGGCAAAAGTGCCGCGTACGGCGGACGGCGTACGGCGGACGGACGGCCAAATTTTCATTCGATTTTTGGATTCTACGTACCTTGAAACGTAAACCATCAAATTTTGAGGGGGTGTTAATTTTTTTTTTCTTGGTCGATTCCAAAGGTTCATTATTGAAAATAATAAACCAATAGGACACTAACCAAAACCTTCGCGGCACAACTAGACCCTATATACAGGGTGTCCAAGTAACTACGCTCCCCCACTTATTTTCTCCAATAGTGTAAGAAAAAAAATCGTATTAACGCTAGTCTTCATAATTTTTTGCGTAGGATTCAAAAATGACAAAATTGGGCAGTGCGCAATCGTGATCAACTTTGTTTTTTCAAATGAGAACCCCCATTTTTTATTGCAGATTCGGGTTCTACGTCAAATTTTACGAACATTTTACTTCGACAACTTTTTTTTTGGACGCGCGCAGCCCGCTCAGCGAGCGCTCAAAGATGCGCAACCCAGAGATTGCGCCAAAGTTGAGATGAAGGTAGACCTCAAGTGTGGCACATCACTTACCACTGTTTTTCCACGATGAACAGTGTGGTGATATCCCTTTCTTGATTTGATTTCATTTTACCGTACCTACAGCCGAAAAAGTCACTTTTTGAGGAGGAAATCATCGATTTTCCGTGGAATCTTTTCCGAGTATTGTTTTCTTCTCGAATTATTACTCCTTTGTGCAGGTAGACAATACAGTTTACATTAGGAGTTATTATTTATTGAGAGTTTATTTAAGAGTTCTTAATTTATTAAGAGTTTATCGCTTAATTGTTTCAATCATTGTTCATCCAATCACGTTTTTAGAAGACTGAAATAATTTTGCAACATTTTGTGATAATTATGTAGAAGTTTCCCGTTATTTTACAATTTTAAAAATTTAATTTTTTTACATTTAATTACGATGATCATTAGGTACCCTTTGTAAGGAAATTGATGATATCCTCCTCAAAAAGTGACTTTTTCGGCTGTAGATACGGTAAAATGAAATCAAATCAAGAAAGGGACACCACCACGCGATTCAGCGTAGAAAAACAGTGGTAAGTGATGTGCCACATTTGAGGTTTACCTTCGTCTCAACTTTGGCGCAATCTGTGGGTTGCGCATCTTCGAGCGCTCGCTTAGCGGGCTGCGCGCGTCCGAAAAAAAGGTTGTCGAAGTAAAATGTTCCTAAAATTTGACGTCGAATCCGAATCTGCAATAAAAAATGGGGGTTCTCATTTGAAAAAACAAAGTTGATCACGATTGCGCATGGTTGAGAGATTGCGCACTGCCAAATTTTGTCATTTTTGAATTCTACGCAAAAATTTATGATGAATAGCGTTAATACGATTTTTTTCTTACACTATTAGAGAAAATAAGTGGGGGGAGCGTAGTTACTTGGACACCCTGTATAGGCCATAAACCAAATGTCATCAAAATCGGCATTTAACTAAGGAAAGTGTATTCGATTTTCGGATTCTACGTTCCTTGAAACATAAAGCATCAAATTATGATGGAGAGGGGGTAAAATTTGTTTTTCTTTCCCGATTCCATAGTTTATAACTGAAGATAATAAACCGAAATTGGTTCTAGCTTTCAAGTCGTGAATAATTTTTTCGGCCTGTTAGATTTGCTAGAAATTTCTTAGGATTTTGTTAAACTTAGTATCTATTTCCAGCAGGAAATTATATAAGAAAATTTAAGTATCAATTTGGTGAATCTACTCATTGTACGGTAGTCTATAACAACACTTGGTTCATAAACGGAACTGCAACGGTGCAAAACGATTCTGTATTACTTGATGTTTGTCAACACGCACAAGCTCGGCTGTTTCATGAGTTCGAGGTAAACTGGTAGCCAAACGACTCATAATCGCCTTCACCGCCGAAGCACCTTTATCCAACTTTCGATACGTTCTTTAAAGAGAATGCCGTCCGCGATAAAGGAATACCTACGATCACAGCCGTCCTTGGTTGGAGAGGCCAGCCGTGCACAGAAGGGTCAACCTCTAATACCTTTTTCATGCTAATTTTCTGGGTGAAGGACGAGAAGGTCGAAGGAATGCTTCGGATGACACCTTCACCCACATCCGACTTCACCTGTGGCTTGGAATTACAATAATTATTTCTAGCAGTTTATGGCCTTCGACGGTTTCAAGTCGGTAGTGGCTGAATCTTATTTTGAGTATAGCTGCACACCTGTTCAAGATGAGAATCCTTGACAAATTTGTTCTCCTTAACCCTTAACTGCACACAATTTCCGATTTTCTTGAAAAAAAAAAAAAGAATTTCATGTATTTTGGCCCTCTGAAAACGAAAGTGACAAGGAAAAGTCCCTAAATTACATAGTTTGACCGATAATCCCTAATTTATTCCCTTATCATATATGATAGAACGTGGTTAAGCAGCCGAGACGATGATTTCATATGTGATATAATGCGAGCAAAATGGAAGAAAGAAATACATGTGACCAAATAGGTTTTCTCGCATAATGCTATTTAAAAATCACATTATAATGCTATAAGAAAGCATAAATGCTCATTTGGAGTTTCTATCACCTATTTAGAAACTTAGTAGGATTATGGACAAAAATCTAGAGATGTATTATACATAAGACATTTTTTCAAAGCATTTATTATGATAATTTGTATGTATGTAATTTTTAGTATAGGCAGCAATAAATTTTCCTCTTATCATTGGCCAGACTATAGACAAGAATAGTTGAAGACTAAACAATAAGTAGACAATTTTTGACAAGGTGGCTTCGGCTTCATGTGACATCTCCCACGACCACTCTAACTCCTCGCGATCGGCGACATGCATACATACATGCATGTACATACGGTTGGGGTTTTATGTAATTAGATTCTTTTGGTTCCATCTCTGTCCACATATGTGAAGTGGTTAGGAACCATTTCTGAAATATAGTAGGGATACCTAATGTGAAATTTATGATGACGTCTAATAAAATTTATAAAATCATCAAAAACATAAAATAAAATTATATTTAAAAAAACATCATGTGCAGCAAGTGGCTTGTATCACGTTTGAACGAGATGGTAATGCAGTGGAGAAGTCCACGTTCTATCATATATGAAATTCACCCAGGTCCTCCTCCTTCACGTTCTATCATATGAGATATCCAAGCAAAAGCGCAGTTTCCATAAACACTGGAAACTTGATCGATTAGTTCTTTTCATATTTCATTTCTACATATCTTGAGACAGCACGCAGTATTTTTTTAGCCGAAAATCTTCAAAAATGTTGTTGTAAGAGGCACAGCAAAACAACACTTCTCACGCGTGTTGTCAACTCGTGATTTCTGCTGATTTGAGAGAGGTTATAACCTTACAGGAGGGGTTATGGACACAGAGTACCTACCGGAGACAAGGTTATGGATATTCTTTAATTTTTATGAGATCTAGCGGTAGTTCACTAAAGTAAAAATTCCACAAAGAGCTCGAGAAGACCACCAAAATGCTCTTGAGCCTCCTTTAAAGTTCCATATCATATATGATAGCTGGTGCAGTTAAGGGTTAAAGTATGTTTTATAGGTGCACACATTTTGAATTATCTTCACTCCAACTTCACCCGTCGAATGAACGTTTTGGTCGTAAGCCGCGACCATCTTTAGCTAATCCAATCCATAACTTGTTTGTTAATAAATTGAATAAAACACTATTTATATTTTCAATAAAATGTTTATATTATTACAAATCTCTCCAGAGCTTATAAAAGCTTTGAAATCAATTTAAAAAAACCTTATTGGATATCTAAAAGATGTTGAAATCAATGTTTGATTTTCACAAAAAATTGAATACCTTTGATAACCTGGGATTGTTGTTCCTGTTAAATTTGAAAAAGTTCTCCTGTCTGTGATCCCCTCTAGTCATTGTTTTATTGTTAATTAGTTTTAAATAATTTTTAGATCTTGCCAGTGATTTGAAAAGAATAATTGTTATGGAAATGGACAAAGGTAGTTTTTTTTAATTTTTTAAATTTTTTTTAAATTTTTAAATTTTTTTAGTTTTTTTTTTAATTTTTTAATTTTTTTAATTTTTTTTTTTTTTTTAAGGTTTTTTTTTGTATGTTTTTAGTTAGTAGAAAGTTCTTCAAAAATATGTTGAAATGTGTTACTGGTTTTCCAGTGAGAATAGTTTTCAAGATTGGCAGAGGTGAGATTTTGGTGATTGAGGAGGGATGGAAGATAGTGGGGGAATAATTGCAGAGTGAGCATAGGTAGGTTGTTTTGTTTTCTTTCTATTTTTTAATGTTTGTCTGTGTGTTAGTGTGTGTATTGTTCAGTTCTTGGTTGCTTATATTCTTATTGGTTTTTAGATGACGAAAAATAGGTTTAATCTAGGTGGCTCATTTTTAATGGTTTTAATAAAAAGTATTTATTAAGTAATAACATTTTTTTGACGTAATATTTTTGACTGGTTGGTTATACTAACCGTAATTGTTCATACTACTGTTATTTTTTAGTCTTCAATTAATTGTTTTTTTTTTCTTGTGGGCTTGAGAAAAGGGCCATAGTTTGCCCCGAAAGCGCTTGCCAAATAAATGTTGAAAAAAGTATATTGACGTCCTCTGCTTCCTTCTCCACAACAATCAAGAAAACAAAAAATTGAGAGAAACCTTATCTGTTTGGTGAACTATGTCATGTACCCTCTCTAAAGTTGCGATGTAAGTAGTAGAGAATTTCCACATAAATATGATCTTGTTTTTTGAACGATTTGAATGTTTCAATAGGTGTTCCCACCTAGGTACTCCAAAATCATACGCATTGATGTAAGAAAAGAGTTCAGGACCACCGCCTTCAAACTCTGAGCAATCTTCTTCTAATTTCCACTCCTCGGAAGGCCAAGAAACCATTGGAAAAATCTAACCTGTTAATTTTCGTATACTTTCTGAAGTCCATTGACCTATGTAGTAATTGAACGAGCTCCGATCAGAATCAATAGTATTTATTATACCGTATGCTCGGTTAGACGGATAAGACCAAATTACCTGATCATGTACCTATTGTGATACTAATCTCAACGTCACCCGTTCAAATTACACAACGGTCGGTTTCTAATTGTCTTTCAAGAGTAATCTGTCGGTACAATCTCCTTTTTCAGTCACATCAACTATATGATTGAGTGTAATTGTTCCTAACCAGAGTAATCTTAGTTATCAACGTGAAGAAGACAACAACTGTAACCAAATAACGACGAATAGCGGTAAAACCCACTATACAGGGTGTCTACCATTTGGATGGACCAAACTTCAAGGATCGATTCTACAACTAATTTACAACAAAAAATATCTCTTAGCAATTTTGTCTTAACCCACTCAAAATTCTTTTTTTTCCCACTTTAATGTTTTATTCGTATTTCCGACCTTGCAGCACTAAAATGGCCATAACTCCCTTATTTCTCATGCTACTTCAAATCTGAGTACACCGTTGGACAGAGCGTTAAATTTCCTATCAATTTAGTGGGAAACCCAGTTTCTTAAAGCCATTTGTAAAAGTAAAAAAATAAATCAAAGTCAACATCAATAATTTTTTTTGAAAATCGACATTTTTCAGGCTAACGATTCCCCCGTGAAAAATACAGCTATCGTGGTGCACTCAACGTGAAAAACTACCCCAAGATCTCACCTTTCCAATGGTATGTCAGTTTCAAGGTCTAAGAGGAAAGTTTCTTCGAAAAAATTGAGTTTTATGCAAAAAAACGTGCTTTTTTAGGCATATTCCGCTAGAGAGTCGACCAAGTATCATTGCCTTCACTTTTCAAGGATTGCAGTAAAAAGTCCACTAAATTAAATATCCACTCGTATTTCACGTTTTGGACCTTCCTGAACAATTTTGGTACCGTGTCTGTCCATCTGACTGTCGGTCTGTATGTCTGAAAGTCCTAGTAGATGGCAAAAGCAATACGAAGCTACTGTCCGATTTTGATGTAATTTTCGGCGGTGTTCTCCTTGTAAATCAATGTGAATGCATTAAATTATCAAAATCAAATTCAAAAATTTTAATTTTTTTCTCACCATTTTAATTTTGTATTTTAATTACCATTTTTTGGTTTATTATTTTCAATAACAAGCCTTTGGAATTGAGCAAGAAAAAAAAGTTAACCCCCTCTCAAAATCTTTTTATTGTTTGCCCGTAATAAGTAGCGCTATCGCGGGGCCAGTCAATATCCAAAGCTACCCCGGGATCACATCTTTTCTACGTTATAATCAGTTTTTCGTTTAATTAGAATAAATATCATGAAATTGACTTTTTGTAGCAGAAGAATAACTTGAAGAGTTTCATTGACAATAATACTTTTTTTTACAATACAAATCATTGTACCTACCAATACTTTCTACCAACGTTACAATGACAGTTTTTTTTTGCTAATTGTTCTTTAATTTTATTTTAGTTCCACTTTTAAAATCAAAATGAACGGGTTTTCCGTTGAGTGGCCCACGATAGCACAACTTATTCCAGGTTAACAATAAACCTAAAAAATAATAATTTCTAAAAAAAATAAATTTTTTGAATTTTATTTTGAAAATTTAATGTTTTGACTTTGATTTTCATGGAAAACATTGCCGAAAATTACATCGAAATCGGACAGTAGCTTCGTATTGCTTTTGCCATCTACAAGGACTTTCAGACAGACAGACCGACTGTCAGATGGACAGACACGGTACCAAAATTGTTCAGGAAGGTCCAAAACGTAAAATACGAGTAGAAATGTAATTTGGTGGACTTTTTACTGCAATCCTTGAAAAGTGAAGGCAATGATACTTGGTCGACTCTCTAGTCGACGTTTTTTCGCATAAAACTCAATTTTTTCGAAGAAACTTTCCTCTTAGACCTTGAAACTGACATACCGTTGGAAAGGTGAGATCTTGGGGTAGTTTTTCACGTTGAGTGCACCACGATAGCTGTATTTTTCACGGGGGAATCGTTAGCCTGAAAAATGTCGATTTTCAAAAACAATTATAAATGTTGACTTTGATTTATTTTTTACTTTTACAAATGGCTTTAAGAAACTGGGTTTCCCACTAAATGGATAGGAAATTTAACGCTCTGTCCAACGGTGTACTCAGATTTGAAGTAGCATGAGAAATAAGGGAGTTATGACCATTTTAGTTCTGCTAGGTCAAAAAGACGAATAAAAACTTTAAAGTGGAAAAAAGAATTTTGAGTGGGTTAAGAAAAAATTGCTAAGAGACATTTTTTGTTGCAAATTAGTTGTAGAATCTATCCTTGAAGTTTGTTCCATCCAAATGGTACACACCCTGTATAATACATAAGGACAACTTTACAAACAGAAGCGGGTTAGGGTGATGGTCATATTGTTTCCTATATAACTCAATGGGACCGTATGGTTGATAAGCTCCATCCATGAATAGACCACCATCAACTTTTATAATACTAGGTCTGTAGTCCCGAAACAAAGTCTCTGGATCCATGACATGTCAACTTTCTAGACCAGTTAAGGACTTGTAACCAGAGGTGGGCACTGGATACGGCGAGAAAAAGCGGTGGAGATAGGAGACGATAGAAAAATACATAATTCATGATTTAGAAAAGGTCTAAGTTCTCACAACTCAAACCCGTTCTGATTGTCAGGTAAGAAAAGACGTATTCTGCTTTCACGTGACGAGATCCGATCCAACTCAGGCAGATTATTGACCAATAATATCAGTAAAGGGTGAAGCGGACTTGTAGATATCACTATATTGAGAAGTTTTTCTCGATTATGTTGATGATTTGTTATATGTACCTAGATGCTCACTAATTGGAACGTAATCAATAAGCAATCATCTGAGGCTGAGCCCCAAATTGAAAAGAAATTAAGCCATAAGATCGTGAGAAATTGACGAGGACGTCGATTAAGTTTCGAAGCCGATTAAGTTTATCTCAAGGGTTGAAAATTATGACACAACAGGACGTTCACATTTACTTCCTCACTACTGGAGGTAGTTTGCTCTTCAATGATAGGTGTGCCCACCATAACTGCTCTTCACTTCTAGATTGCTGAGCTCAAGGATAGCCATTGTGGCATGAGCCGCATTTCAACCTAGAACAATGAGGTTATGGACCTAATCTCTTGGTATCATCACCAGAGGAGCCTTCATTATTGGTATTTCGGTGGTATCTGGGTCTGGGCGGAGATAACTTTTTGCAGATAACAACTCTGCCAAATTTGGAAATATGGAGAGGCTACAGCAGCGTATGCTAGTATGCAATAAAGTCAAATAAAGGTGAATGGGGCATCGATTACCTGGAGTGGGGTATGGCATGGTAAGTGTAATGATCTGGTATGAGGGGACCATTGTTCTTGATGACCTCGAGAGTCATGAATGGAAGAACATTTATGCGACTTGAAAAAATGGGCCCCTTGGGACTTGGAGCTGAACTCAAACCCCATGGAGAGGAAAATTCTGATGGCATAGACAGAAAAGGCACAATCCTTCATCAACTTGAGGTTAAGCCAATTCACTCTTGTTCCCTGCCCCTGATTTCCGGTGTCCAATCTCGGACCCAGCAACCGAGCTGCCAGGTGGATAGTGCAGAGTGATAGTGTGTATATTTTTTATACACCATAGATTGCAATATTTTTCAAAGAGTAAATTGATTGAAGGTGGTCAAAAAATGTTCCTGAACAACTTGATTCTATGTCTATTTATGGTGACAACTATGAGAAAACATTGTCCAATTCTGATGACATTTTCAAGTTTTTGCTGATCTCCAGACAGAAATATGATCCCAATTGGACCAATAGTAGCCCACGCACAGCTTTAATTTCCTACACATCAATTCATTATGATCCAACGACTTGATTTTGCTAAAATTTCGAGAATGGTGTAGGGCTGGCCATAGATTCCCACTCGTTCAAGAAATTTCTTTTTCTTCCGGATTTTTTTTCAATTAAATTTAGATGTATTTCGTCAAATCTATTGAATGTTTGGGCATAAGGTACCTCAAAGGCTCTACTACAGTCTATCAACTCGATGGTCTTTCCAAGGGCCATCTGCATCAGCAGAGTCTGCCCATCAGCCCAATTTTGTTGGATTAGAAGAAGAAAACTTCTTTAAAATCCTTGCTGGGATGTTGGTGTATGTTATTTCTCATAAAGCGCAGAACCAATGAATGAATGAGGTGGAGAAGGTTCACTTCGTAGGGGAATCTATGCTGCCTACTCTGAGGAAACCGAACTAATAGTCTACAAGGTGAGGATTGAGGATAGAAAGTAGATCGAAGGCCCTACTACAGTCTGTCAGCTCGAGAATTTTTTTCTTCTCCAAGTTATCATATTTTTTTTTTACACAATCGATAGATGAAGTATCAAGATAGCCAACGGCTATCAGTTTTGGCTTAAACTTGGATCAACTGTTGCAGGTAAAAATCGGACTTCCGAAAAGATACCTCAGGATAAATGGGTTAACCCATTTATGGGTTAACCCATATCGTCACAATAATGATTTTTTTAAATATTGAAATAGTGGAAAATCTTTGTAGAAGAATTTTTTCTCGTTCATGCTGTTCCTAAACTTTTTAAAGAAAAATGTCTTCGACATTCGGGAACTCAATGCGATTTGGGAATTTTTTTTTGAAAAGGAGGCCTTCTGACCGAAAGCATGATTATGATTGCTCAAATTTGGTCCTGGGAGAGTGAGCTTTCTGGGCCATAAGTCGAAACAGATTTCGGTTCATAAAAAATAATTTTTAGATTTTATATAGATTTAAAAAAAATTGACAATGAAATGGATAAATCATATCAATTTGGAAAACTGAGGCCTCTAAAATCCTATTAAAATGTAAAATTCATAAAATTTGGAGCATTTTTGATATCGATTGGTGAGCAAATGATGCCTTATTTCGGCCAGCATTCTGTAAAATAGTTCATCCTCCTCCCCCATGGGTTAAGGGTTTAGGAAAGCGAGAATCTACAAAGTAATAGGAAACTTCTTGATGTTTAACAAACCACACAAAGCTATTTCATCAGTCCTGTACGACCATGTTATTTTCTTCGTGATGAATTTATACTGCCCACCGCGTAGACAGATGTTTAAAACTTATATTGGTAGATACACAATAACATGGATCTCAACATAATATTAACATATTAGGTAGTACCTAATGTTCAAATTGTGAAAGAGTAAACATGAGATCTCACCTCTTCCTAGAGTTCTTCTCAAAAAACTATTCGTCATTTTGCGTCCGTTTTATGATCACACGCGATATCTACTTTACGAGACTGTTTAAGAAAAATAAACGTCGTTTCAAAATTACTGACAGGTTAGTCCCAGTCAAATTTTCACTCCCGTTGAAGAGTTCACTGAATTATCAACTTTTGTTGTCAATTGAACATCGCTTCGTAAAAATTGATCCGAGTAACTTAAGTTGATTTTCAGTCCATAAAATAAGGTAGGTCAATTGTTACGAATAACACCTTTTAGGTAACAGGAATTTCAGCAGGTACCACCTGAAATAATCCAGGTCACGGGTCCATCTATCGTTTTTTTAAGAATCGACCGTTCAATCGACACTTATTTCATTTTGATAGTTAAGGTAATTCAATTCTGACGATCAGCCTGATTCAAAATCGAACATTACGACTCGTTTTGGTGTGGATCTGAGACGATAACCGGATATTTATAAGGTAAAAATACGAGTAAAATATAGGAAGAAAACTTCGCGATTCGAAGTGCCGGTAAATTGAGAGGAACGTCAGGTGTGAGGTGCGCGCGCGAATACGTTGCGATCGCGACTGAACTACCGAACGAACCAACGTCCGCGGGGTTTCTCTTGGATACTAAACACGGGATTTGTAATATCCAACCTCTCACCGTTTCGAACGCAATTAATACCAGGGGGAACCGATAAAAAGGAAAGAAAAGATCGCCCCAATAAAACGATATTAGACGATGAACAGGTTCATTGGAATCCCGTTTTACCCAACTAGTAAGAACACCGAGAGACAGTAGACTGTTCTATTATCGGGAGAAGGTTTATACTTATGAATGTACCTCTTTGAGTTACTTAATAGTATTTTGGTTCGTTTATCGTCTACCTATAAAATTGTATCGAACGTACTTGAATTTTCAGCGACCAAATGAACGTTCCGGTCATAACTACGATCAAACTTCCGAAACGCCGCAAACCATTATTCAACAGCTCGTTATTGATCTATCATTTTCAATAAGATCAAAATTAGATAATTCACGTTCAAGGTACGTAAAATCGAAAAATCAATGGAGGAACAAAAATGGAATCATAGAATAGAGAATAGAATCATAGAAAAAACACTGCAAATTATTACACAAAGGTTTATTATTTTCTACACAGGGTGCCACCTTTCGAGCGCACCACCGGTTCGATTTTCCAACTAATTTGCGACTTATTTTGGTTTATGACTTTTTTTTCTTAACCCCATTTAAATCCGACTTCTTCCACTTTTAAGATCTTTTTCGTATTTTCGACCTTACACCATTAAAACAGCCATAACTCCCTTATTTTTCAGTCATAATTCAAATGTAATTACACCGTTGAAAAGAGCGTTAAATTTCCCATCTCCCTAGCAGAGTTGGGCAAAATCATACTCATGAATATGATTAAGATTTTTAATCACAGGATTACGTTTCTGTGATTATGATAAGATTAAATTCTCAATCAAACAGAAAGAGTATGATTAAACTCGTAATCACAGAGTATGATTAAGAATACATTGTTAATCACAGGAAACCTGCGATTAATCTCAGGAATGATAGGATTACATTTTTATTCACTATTATGGAGCCTACATACCAAATTTCATCAAAATCGGTCAATGCTAAGTGACAAAAGTGCCGCATACGGCGTAAAAAGAATTATTACACAAAGGTTTATTATTTTTCTGTATAGATCACTCGTCTGAAAAGAACACGGCTTTGCCATTATCACCATCTACCAACTCTAGATACTACCTACCTACCCCACACATATTTCACAATCAAGTGTTTTTTGGAAGAAATAAACGCTTCACACTCAGTTCGAAGAAACAGGAAGTTGAGGTTGTCTTAATTATTAGGAAATTTGATTACTGGGTGCTAAGGTAGCAAAACTGAGCACAACTGGAAGAAATGAACAGCGATCGCATTTTGGTCAGCTAAAATTTCAACGGAGATTAGACTTCATTTGCGATTCACACTCGTGTTTCTGATTTATTGAAAGTCCCTACACAGCTCCGGGTGGTCTCAAAAAATTCTAAAAATTCAATACTATTTAAAATTAGTGAAAAAACGATACCTCTATTTCGAGAGTTTTCGAGCTAGGGCACTCTTACAGATTTCAACCCTTGAGGGGGTCTCAATCGGTCGCCGTGCGTTCTTAGTATTTCGCGAAATACAAGGGGCAGAAACTTTAAAAGTTGTATCTAAATTTGGAATTTTCAAATATTTTAGAAATTGATTAGTGCACGGCCCTAGGGAATTGAAAAACTGAAATAGTGCCACCGGAATCCTCAATATCGAACAATAATTGCCAGAGAAATATGGGGAAAACTAATGAATAAATAGTTTTTCCCATATTTTCCTTAGGCCCATTCACTAAACTAATGTATTTCTAAAATTCTTTAAAATTTCAAATTTAGATACAACTTTTGGTTTATTATTTTCAATAATAAACCTTTGGAATCGACCAAGAAAAAAAAATTTTAACACCCCCTCAAAATTTGATGGTTTACGTTTCAAGGGTACGTAGAATCCAAAAATCGAATAAAAATTTGGCCGTCCGTCCGCCGTCCGCCGTACGCGGCACTTTTGCCATTAAGCATTGACCGATTTTGATGAAATTTGGTATTTAGGCTCCATTTGGGGTCTAGTTGTGCCCCGAAGCTTTTGGTTGATGTAGGTCACTTCTAAGGGTTCCAAAATCAATTTTGAAATTTTGAAAACGCCCTAACTCAAAAAATTTCGATATAAAGGTATTGTTTTTCCTTCAATTTAAGATTCTATAGAATTTTCAGAATTTTTTGAGACCACGCGGAGCTCTGTAGGACAAACCGTTCGCTCCCTACGAAAATTTAAGGGTTTATTTTGAAATATATATATATAAATCAAAACACGAGTGTGAATCGCAAAAGAGGCCTAATCTCCGTTCATATTAGAGCTGACCAAAATGCGATCGATGGTTGGTGATTTTGTAGACGAGTGATCTATATAGAAAAATAATAAACCATTGTGTAATAATTGCAGCGTTTTTAAGTTGTTGCGCCATCAATTTTGTGAAATACTGACCCGGAACGAGAAACGAAGGCAACCGACTGAGACCTTTTGGTTATTGTCAACTTTTAAGGAGTAAAACGTGGGAGTTGAAATTTTCAAATTGCCCTAACTCGAAAACTTTCGATATAACGGTATTGTTTTTTCATAAAGTACTGACGATTTTTTAGAATCGATTGAGACCACACAGAGCTCTGTAGGGTCTTCTTTGAGTGAGATTTTAATGTGAATCATCAAGGAAGGTCCAAATTAGAACGTTCTAGTTCACAGTTCCCTGGCTAGAATGCGGAATTATGGTCCCCTATGAAATTTATCGCTCCCAGATTTATATACTCGTAAGCCTCTGCGCATGCTCAAACGTGTAATCTATAAATATAAGCATGACTTGTACAGTTTCCATTCGATTTTAATGGAATTTTAGGGGATATTCAGGGCGGCCCAGAGCAGCAAAACTCCGAGAATCGTTTTCACGACTAATTTAAAGTGTCCTATAACTTTTTATACTCCAAAAAATCCGAGTTATTTCACTGAGAATTATTTTTCTCGTGTTTTCGACCTTCCATAAAAAAAAGGCCATAACTCCCTAGATTTATGAACAAATTCAAATCTGATTATTCTGTTGGAAAATATTTCAACTTTCCCTTCTTTCCAGTGCCTACAGAAAAATATTTTTGGAGTCCTGAGAGAAAAACGCTGCAAATCATTGCTCAAAGGTTTATTATTTTCTGTATAGATCATCCTTCTGTATAGATCACTGGTTCTCCATCAATAGCACCTACCACCATCTGTATTCTCCCTTGACCTTCCCTCTCAAATTTCAGCTCCTGCGTTCAATAGGATTGAAAATGGCTTCGGAGCTCACTCAGCTGATCAGTGATCAGAAGAGTGAAGAAGATCTCCTCGAATGCTGGAGACGCCTGGAAGAGCACTTCCATTCAATAGCATTGAAAATGGCTTCGGAGCTCACTCAGCTGATCAGTGATCTGATCAGTGAGCAATGATTTGCAGCGTTTTTTACCTACAAACATTGTTTTACCTACCAATTTTTTTTACCTACCACACCTACCTATTGGTAGGTACTACCTACCACACTATAATGGCTTCACACCTTCACAATCAAGTTTATTAGAAAGAACTAAACGCTTCACACTCGATTCGAAAAATAGAAAGCTCCTTATGGAAATTTGATTACTGGTTACGCAGAAGGCAAAACTGTATACAAATCGAAGAAATGAACAGCTATAGCATTTTAGTCAGATAAAATTTGAACGGCGATTAGACCTCTTTTGCGATTCACACTAATGATTCTGTTTTATCGAAGGAAAACCTTCAAATACTCGTAGGGACCGAACGGTTTGTCCTACAGAGCTCCGGGTGGTCTCAAAATTTTTTAAAAATTCTGTACTATTTAAAATTGGTGGAAAAACGATACCTTTATTTCGAGAGTTTTCGAGCTAGGGCACTCTTGAAAATTTCAACCCTTAATTTTCACCCCTTAGAAGTGACCTACATCAACCAAAAGCTTCGCGGCACAACTAGACCCCAAATGGAGCCCATATACCAAATTTGAACCAAATCGGTCCAGTGTTGCTAAGAAAAGTGCCGCGTACGGCGTACGGCGTACGGCGTACGGCGGACGGACGGAAATTTTTTTATTCGATTTTCGGATTCTACGTACCTTGAAACGTAAAACATCAAATTTTGAGGGGGGGTTAAAATTTTTTTTTTTCTTGCTCGATTCCAAAG
Source organism: Apolygus lucorum (assembly GCA_009739505.2). NCBI lineage: Eukaryota > Metazoa > Arthropoda > Insecta > Hemiptera > Miridae > Apolygus > Apolygus lucorum. The sequence continues at coordinate 34,388,495 of CM019170.2, read as the reverse complement.
GCTTATTATTGAAAATAATAAACCAAAATCAACAAGAGAACTAACTTTTTTAGAGTACGCAAAAGCTCGTATTGCTTCCGAGTCTACCAAGGTAGCGGAAGCTTCGTTTTCTCTTTTCAAGGTTGAAAAAAAAAGTTCTCCAAAATCGAAATTTCCACTCGCGTTTTACGTTTTAGACCTTCCTGAACGATTTTGGTTCCGTGTCTGTCTGTCATGTAATCCTTGTAACGGGCATGACTATACGAAGTTATTGTCCGATTTCGATGAAATTTTCAGGGATTGTGCGTGTTGGCGTGTAGCTGCGCATGCGCAAACGTGAATTCCTTATAACGGCCATAACTTCCAGCTATTTTCCATCTGATTTCAACATTTCTCAGGATTGTTCAGATTGGCGTGAAGATGGTCCCATATGAGGGCAGTGGAAGGTACTCAGAGATCAGTGTTTTGAGATTAACTACTAGGCATCCGATCATCTATACAATCGGGTTATGGATACGAGGAAGCCATGTGCCACACCCACTTGGCGACTTTTTTTTGTTTGCTAGAACCTTGGTCACGATCCTTAAAAATCCGCCACTACTGTGAAAGTACCGCGGAAAAATTTGACTTTTTTTAGTAGGTAGTCCTTATCACGAAAGGTCCGTGTGATAGGAGTGATCCTGCATATCTTATATAATATATTGCAATAAACCTAGTATATTAGCCTAACGTAACTTTTTTGTAGACTGCAACAAAAGTGCGTTTCACATTCATTAAAATAGACGAATTCATTTTTTAAAAAACATAACAATCAACATTTAAAAGCAGCGATCTTACCACGTCTTTCCAAACGAGGTGCTTTGGCGTGAATCAAACTGGTTTCTTCGGAACACAATAATTTTGATTCGATACGGAGAAATCTCATCCTACTCGACAATCAATAGATAAGTAGATATCGTATAAATAAGAAGACACTAACCTACAACTCGTTTGCAGGCAACTATACGCTGTCAATCCACCGCTGTAACTGAATCGGATCGAAGGTACACATAATATACCGTTATACGTTTACCGAAAGCCTCCCCGATGCAAACTAAATCGACGTTTATGTCCAGTTGCCATCGTTGAACGTTGTTCTTCTTATCAAATATTATTTGATAAGAAGAACAACGTTCAACGATGGCAACTGGACATTAAAAGTCGCTTTAGTTCGCATCGAGGAGGCTTTCGGTAAACGTTTTTTGCTCATTCTAGGCCAGTAGAATTGAACTCTATGATCAAAGAGAACATACCATCAGAGAGAGCCTACGTCTTGCATCGTAGGTAAGTAAAAGGTTATAAAATTAAGTGAACTTCTTCAATATTCAAAATTGTTCCGGAATTATTATTATCCAGAGTCACCTGCGGCCACCAAACTACTCATCTTTCAACCTGCCTAAGATACCACCCGATTCAGATTGGAGTTTCGCCTGTTTGATGTCTTGCCAGAGCGTATGGAGGTTTCACCTAGGGGTCGGTTAGCATCAAAGCTAACAGCATATTGATCGACGTGAATTTTTAAATATTATTATAATTAAAATGTTTGATTGTTTATTATTATGTATTTTTGACTTGGCTCTAAACCTAATTAGTTTTTGCAATAAAAACATTTTAACGTGTCACATAAACTTGTTTTTACCACCCGCATTCTGCAAAGGACTTTAAGCGATTTTTCGAAAACAATTAAAACAAGCTTGTTGTTGCTATGGCCTCAACAATTTAGTATGAAAAATTTTGAAATCCGTGTATTGAGGATCTGCAAATTACCAGTACCTTTACTTTACTGGGTTTTACATACCAGTAAAAAATCAATAATACTTTGTAATTATATAATAATACTTTGCCCGTGAAGAAGAATTTTTTGTAGTATATCCAACCTTGTGTAGTATATCCAACCTTGTGTAGTATATCCAACCTTGTGTAGTATATCCAATTTTGTGTAGTATATCCAATTTTGTGTAGTATATCGAACCTTGTGTTGTATATCCAATTTTGTGTAGTATATCTAACCTTTACTTTACTGGGGTATATCCAATTTTGTGTAGTATATCCAACCTTTACTTTACTGGGTTTTACATACCAGTAAAAAATCAATAATACTTTGTAATAATATAATAATACTTTGCCCGTGAAGAAGAATTTTTTGTAGTATATCCAACCTTGTGTACCTAGTATATCCAACCTTGTGTAGTATATCCAATTTTTTGTAGTATATCCAACCTTGTGTAGTATATCCAATTTTGTGTAGAATATCCAACCTTTACTTTACTGGGGTATATCCAATTTTGTGTAGTATATCCAACCTTTACTTTACTGGGGTATATCCAATTTTGTGTAGTATATCCAACCTTTACTTTACTGGGTTTTACATACCAGTAAAAAATCAATAATACTTTGTAATAATATAATAATACTTTGCCCGTGAAGAAGAATTTTTTGTAGTATATCCAACCTTGTGTACCTAGTATATCCAACCTTGTGTAGTATATCCAATTTTGTGTAGTATATCCAATTTTGTGTAGTATATCCAATTTTGTGTAGTATATCCAACCTTTACTTTACTGGGGTGTATCCAATTTTGTGTAGTATATCCAACCTTTACTTTACTGGGGTATATCCAATTTTGTGTAGTATATCCAACCTTTACTTTACTGGGGTATATCCAATATTGTGTAGTATATCCAACCTTGCGTAGTACATCCAATTTTGTGTAGTATATCCAATTTTATGTAGAATATCCAACCTTTACTTTACTGGGGTATATCCAATTTTATGTAGTATATCCAACCTTGTGTAGTATTTCCAACCTTGCGTAGTACATCCAATTTTGTGTAGTATATCCAATTTTGTGTAGTATATCCAACCTTTACTTTACTGGGGTATATCCAATTGTGTGTAGTATATCCAACCTTTACTTTACTGGGGTACATCCAATTTTGTGTAGTATATCCAACCTTTTGTAGTATATCCAATTTTGTGTAGTATATCCAACCTTTACTTTACTGGGTTTTACATACCAGTAAAAAATCAATAATACTTTGTAATAATATAATAATACTTTGCCCGTGAAGAAGAATTTTTTGTAGTATATCCAACCTTGTGTACCTAGTATATCCAACCTTGTGTAGTATATCCAATTTTGTGTAGTATATCCAATTTTGTGTAGTATATCCAACCTTCTGGGGTATATCCAATTTTGTGTAGTATATCCAACCTTTACTTTACTGGGGTATATCCAATTTTGTGTAGTATATCCAACCTTTACTTTACTGGGGTATATCTAACCTTGCGTAGTACATCCAATTTTGTGTAGTACATCCAATTTTGTGTAGTGATTCCAACCTTTACTTTACTGGGGTATATCCAATTTTGTGTAGTATATCCAACCTTTACTTTACTGGGGTATATCCAATTTTGTGTAGTATATCTAACCTTTACTTTACTGGGGTAAATCCAATTTTGTGTAGTATATCCAACCTTTACTTTACTGGGTTTTACATACCAGTAAAAAATCAATAATACTTTGTAATAATATAATAATACTTTGCCCGTGAAGAAGAATTTTTTGTAGTATATCCAACCTTGTGTACCTAGTATATCCAACCTTGTGTAGTATATCCAATTTTGTGTAGTATATCCAATTGTGTGTAGTATATCCAACCTTTACTTTACTGGGGTATATCCAATTTTGTGTAGTATATCCAACCTTTACTTTACTGGGGTATATCCAATTTTGTGTAGTATATCCAACCTTTACTTTACTGGGTTTTACATACCAGTAAAAAATCAATAATACTTTGTAATAATATAATAATACTTTGCCCGTGAAGAAGAATTTTTTGTAGTATATCCAACCTTGTGTACCTAGTATATCCAACCTTGTGTAGTATATCCAATTTTGTGTAGTATATCCAATTGTGTGTAGTATATCCAACCTTTACTTTACTGGGGTATATCCAATTTTGTGTAGTATATCCAACCTTTACTTTACTGGGGTATATCCAATTGTGTGTAGTATATCCAACCTTTACTTTACTGGGGTATATCCAATTTTGTGTAGTATATCCAACCTTGTGTAGTACATCCAATTTTGTGTAGTATATCCAATTTTGTGTAGAATATCCAACCTTTACTTTACTGGGGTATATCCAATTTTATGTAGTATATCCAACCTTGTGTAGTATTTCCAACCTTGCGTAGTACATCCAATTTTGTGTAGTATATCCAATTTTGTGTAGTATATCCAACCTTTACTTTACTGGGGTATATCCAATTTTGTGTAGTATATCCAACCTTTACTTTACTGGGGTATATCCAATTTTGTGTAATATATCCAACCTTTACTTTACTGGGGTATATCCAATTTTGTGTAGTATATCCAACCTTTACTTTACTGGGGTATATCCAATTTTGTGTAGTATATCCAACCTTGTGTAGTATATCTAACCTTTACTTTACTGGGGTATATCCAATTTTGTGTAGTATATCCAACCTTTACTTTACTGGGGTATATCCAACCTTGTGTAGTATATCCAACCTTGTGTAGTATACCTAACCTTGTCTAACCTAGTATATCTAACCTTGTGTAGTACATCCAATTTTGTGTAGTGATTCCAACCTATACTTTACTGGGGTATATCCAATTTTGTGTAGTATATCCAATTTTGTGTAGTATATCCAACCTTGTGTAGTATATCCAATTTTGTGTAGTATATCCAATTGTGTGTAGTATATCCAACCTTTACTTTACTGGGGTATATCCAATTTTGTGTAGTATATCCAACCTTTACTTTACTGGGGTATATCCAAATTTTGTGTAGTATATCCAATTTTGTGTAGTATATCCAACCTTTACTTTACTGGGGTGTATCCAACTTTGTGTAGTATATCCAACCTTCACTTTACTGGGGTATATCCAATTGTGTGTAGTATATCCAACCTTTACCTACTTTACTGGGGTATATCCAATTTTGTGTAGTATATCCAAGCTTTACTTTACTGGAGTATATCCAATTTTGTGTAGTATATCCAACCTTTACTTTACTGGGGTATATTAAATTTTGTGTAGTATATCCAACCTTGTGTAGTATTTCCAACCTTGCGTAGTACATCCAATTTTGTGTAGTATATCCAATTTTGTGTAGTATATCCAACCTTTACTTTACTGGGGTATATCCAATTGTGTGTAGTATATCCAACCTTTACTTTACTGGGGTATATCCAATTTTGTGTAGTATATCCAACCTTTACTTTACTGGGGTATATTCAATTTTGTATAGTATATCCAACCTTTACTTTACTGGGGTATATTCAATTTTGTGTAGTATATCCAACCTTGTGTAGTATTTCCAACCTTGCGTAGTACATCCAATTTTGTGTAGTATATCCAATTTTGTGTAGTATATCCAACCTTTACTTTACTGGGGTATATCCAATTTTGTGTAGTATATCCAATTTTGTGTAGTATATCCAACCTTTACTTTACTGGGGTATATCCAATTTTGTGTAGTATATCCAACCTTGTGTTGTATATCTAACCTTTACTTTACTGGGGTATATCTAATTTTGTGTAGTATATCTAACCTTTACTTTACTGGGGTATATCCAATTTTGTGTAGTATATCCAACCTTTACTTTACTGGGGTATATCCAACCTTGTGTAGTATATCCAATTTTGTGTAGTATATCCAATTGTGTGTAGTATATCCAACCTTTACTTTACTGGGGTATATCCAATTTTGTGTAGTATATCCAACCTTTACTTTACTGGGTTTTACATACCAGTAAAAAATCAATAATACTTTGGGCCCGTGAAGTAGAATTTTGTGTAGTATATCCAAAATCTTCGAGAAACTTTCTATGAGAATATCAACCTCATGAAGTAAAAACATTTAGAGCCAAAAATCTTTGTAAATCGTTCAAATTATTTCTTTGAAAATTCGCTCTTTCAGCTGCTGCACAACTGGGACTTTGTGAATTAATTTGATTTCAGTATAATATCAAATGTGTACCAAAGCCACACACCTAATGCGCCAAAGAAGGGCAACAGGTTATTTTAAGAAAAAATAAATGGAATACAAGTTTTTACTAACAATGAGTTTTAATGTTTTTGAACCGATAAAACAAAAAATATGCGACGATCAACAATGAAGGAGAAACCTACATATTTTGGCGTTGGTTGTGAGCCAGGATGAAATGAATTGAGAATTTGACTAACTTAAACGGTGACACCTCGAAGGGAAACTGTCGACAAACTTCACTTTTTCTCCTTAGGGGCGTCCTCCTTGGCGATAGGAACTTCCGAGGAGGCGTCCTTGAAGTTGGGGAACTGTTCCCAGGGAGTCGAGAGATCGAATTTTCGGAACTCCTGAGCCAACTCCAGCGGCTCGCAGACGACCCTTTTTCGTTCATCGTCGTAGCGGACCTAGAAGAATGAAATATGGTGTGAATTCGCCAATACTTTTTGTGTCAATTTGTCTTTCTGTGGTCATTAAAAACTGAATTAAAACGGAACATAATTCAAACTTTGAAACTCATTTTTGTGGAAATTTCCACATAAGCAACGTTTTAATTCACTTAATAAAACTGAATTAAAACGGAATAAAATTCAAACTTTGAAACTCATTTTTGTGGAAATTTCCACATAAGCAACGTTTTAATTCACTCAGTTTTTGCTCGAAGTGCGAAGTTCCCGAACAGGGACTTCTAGAGATTTTCACTTAATCCGTAATCCTGTGGTAGATTGAGGTATTTTTAAAATGATTTTTTTTAGGATTTATTAGCGCGTTTAATTCAATTTAAAGCATTACTAATAATAAGAGGAGAATTCAATCTTTCAATTTCTACTTAAGACGGTCCCAATATTGAGAGGAGAAGTATATGAAAAATGTATCGAAGTTAGTTGCTCCATGCAACCATATAGAAGGAATAGGAAGAGGTTGGGGATACAACAAAATAGGTACAACAATACGAAAGGATTAGGATGAGGTTGGGGGTACGAAATAGTAGGTACCTGATATAACATTAGGTACCTACTGTTACACCCTATGTTATAAAAGTATGGGGGTATAAAACAGTAGGTACCTACTACCATACTTCGTGAAAACACGATATACGTCTACGAATTATTTTCAAATTTAGCCATTTAATTTTGAATTGTGAAAGTACATAGAATCATACTTAATAATGTAAATATTTGTAATACCATCATGGCTGTATGGTAATTCCAATGCCAATAAAATAAATTAAAAAAAAACCACATGGAAGGAATAGGATGAGGATGGTCTTACGATAAAGCAGGTAAAACCATTCGAAAGGAATAGGATGAGGTTGGGGATACAATAAAATAGTTACAACAATACAAATAAAACAGGATACGGTTGGGGTACGAAACACTAGGTACCACCATATGGAAGGAATAGGATGAGGTTGGCGATACGATAAAGTAGGTACAACAATACAAAAGCAAAAGGATGCAGTTGGGGGACGAAACACTAGGTACTACCAGATGGAAGGAATAGGGTGAGGTTGGGATAGAACAAAGTGCCTTCCTAGTGTTATAGTCAGTGACTACATTTTGAGTAGGAATGGCAAGTCTTGGGGAACAAAAAGTCCTCTTTTTTTCTAATTCATCACCAAATTAGCTCACTTCTATTGCTCTCAATAGCTCGTCGTCACTCGATTCTTTCTCGTCATCACTGCCAAATTGCTTTTTGATTTTATTATGGTTTCAATTTTACAATTTCGGTTCCTATACAATTAGGATTCAGATTTTTTGGATTAGCAAAATTTATAAATGCAGCAATAAGCACCTCGACATATCCAGTAAGAGGGAAGTCCTTGCGGAAGGGGTGACCCTCGAACCCGTAGTCCGTGAGGATACGGCGAAGGTCGGGATGACCTGCGAAGAAGACGCCGTACATGTCCCAGATCTCTCGCTCGTACCAGTTGGCGGCTTTGAACACTTCGTTAGCGGAGTCGATCGGAGTCAGTTCATCGGTGTAGGTCTTGACGCGGATTCTCGAATTATACCTGAGCGACAGGAGGTTGTAGACCACCTGAAAAAATATTGATAATATTATTAAACAAATCAGAAGAATTATAGTACTTACTCCACTCATCAAACTATTCCAAACTTCCTCACTTTTCTATCAGCAAAATTTCCTCTAATTCACCAACCAAATTACCCAACAGCAGAGAAATTAGCCTGGGTTAGCGGAGGAGAGCTAAGGCAACTTGACCTGAAACTTGAAAGTTGGCTCCTGGCTCCTTTGTATCATATATCAAGAACGCCCTAATCTCCTTGCCGCCGTATGCAGCGGAGGAGTTCTCGCCGGAACTGTGGATGCAGTAGAATGTACATTACATCTGATGTAATTTGTGCTGTGCGTTGTTGGCTGTGAAATTTTGTTCTGTTAAACCAATGTTCCTATTTTTAGTAGGTAGTTGTGTTGTTCGTCGTTGTCTTGTCGTTATCCATTTCAAATGATTTATCCTCTTAATCGTCTTCCCTGTCCCGTTTTTTTAATTTTATATTTATCTTTTGTATTGTTAACCTCTGACTGACGATTGCTATTAACGGCATTGTTTCTATATTTATCTGACTTGCTATTTATCTAATGCCAATTTATGATATTTATTTATTATATCTCCTGACGACTTGTCATGTACAACTTTTGTATGGCGGCAAAATAAAGACATTCATTCATTCATTCGTTGATACCAGAGACTTGGTTGAACAGGAAGATGGAGAAGAAGCGAAGGCAGCGCTGCTCTTTTCACAAACTTCTCCACTCACTCATTCCACCTCAATGGGGGGGGGGGGGGGGGGTGCGTCTGATTTTTTTTTTTTAATTTTTAATCGAAGGTAGATTCCTCAACCCACTGTGACGTCATAAACATTCGAGACTTATGAGGTCTAGTTTACATTAAAAATAACAATAAACAGTTTTTCCGACCCATGCGCCCCATTGACAAACTAGTGGTACCGCCCATTTTGTGAACCAACTTATTCCGTAGGAGTGGTGGTAAGGTAACCATACCCCTTCCCCCAATCACCTCTGCTGAGGGGTGAACACCTGTGTGCGCCCCATGGCTCTCTTTTTCTTCCTCAACATCCCTCCTGAAAATTCTTCAACTTTCAGTGTTAAAACCCGCAAATTCACCTCAACTTCACTAAATCTCTTTCAAATTAATTTTTAAATGTTCTCCACTCATTTGGTCCAATTGAATCATAAATATCGCAATTTCTCTCGGGCTTTCTCCATTTCACACAATTTTTCCTTCGTCAAAATTACCATCTTCGTCGTGTCTTCGAGTTGGTGTCAATGGCGACCATGAGTTATGGAGCGCAATTTTGGGGGTTCATGGAGTACGAAGAGGTGGAGAAGTTTAAACGATTCTTCCTGAAGAAACTTTTGCGGTTGCCCATGAATGCCCTAAATTGCATCGTATATAATGCACTTAAGCAGGAGAAGATGTTCTTGAGAACTCTTGAGCTAAATGCTTAGTATTCATTAAAGGTGCTCAAGCTCCCCCAAGAGCGTTTCCCTGGACACACAGCAATGGAAATGGTAAAAAGGGGAATTGGCTGGGTAGGGGTTAGGCGGAACTTCATCTCGCAACTGACGGAGATAATACAAGATAACGGGCCCTTTTGACCCATCCTGTTTTAAGGAGCTGGCCGGCGCAGTGTTGGACGCACGAAGGTCCGAATTTCAGGAATCACAGAGGATCATGGTGAGCAATGCACGGTTCCATCTCCTCCACCAACAACTCAATCTGAGCGGGGAGTACTTCACTACTACATCACAGTTTGAGGCAATGCTTATAGCCAAATGTTGGGGAGAGCTGCTAAATCTCAACTGGCAGCCATGGATCCCAGACCGGATATACCTGTGCTTGCTCTGCAACTGGGGAGCTGACGAGTCGACCAGGCATTTAATGGCGGAATGCCCAGTACTGGGAAACGCAAGGTTGAGGTGCCTTGGACGCCCTGTGCTCGACCTGGAAGGGCTGGTGAGAATTCTGAATGGCCCTGATTGGGATCGGGATAGGATTTCATCCTAGGAGGCTGTAAAGCGGTAGGATCAGACTATCTACTAAGACTATCTGTTCCGGGCCTGTGACCAGTCATGGCTTCTGGGGCACGGGCCGTGCCAGCACACTGGTTTACAGCCCTACCCTTACACTGGTACTGCGGGTGGGGGGGTGCCCCAGGCTACCTGACGACAGTCAAAGTGCCACCTGTCTGCCCCCCAATTGAGGTCGGATTCGCGGGGGTCGTGGTTTACAAAACCCAGGCTGCAGTGCGGGTTCTGCAGAGCTGGGTAGGGTTCTGAGGGCCATGGCCAACACATTGACCTGGCACTCGGATCCCGGAATGTGAGTTTTGTGAATTACCAAAAACTAGGGCGCTGGACCCGCTAAGTCTGGAAGCATGAGCTAGAACATGTGGCTTCTACCTGTAAGAAGTAACAGGGAGATGCAATTACGCATCGACACTGATTGTGTGAACAATACCTCTCCGGAAGAGCTTTTCCTCTGCTGCTTGCAGTGGAGGGGGAGAGCATAAGGCTCGGCCTCAGTCCTCCTTTTAACCGATTTCCACTTTGGAAAGAGGTAAGACATTAAATGGCCCTGATTGGACCAGGCTGTGCCAGTACTACAGGGAGGCGTGGAGGTATCGCGAATTTTTAGTTGCAGAGTACAACCACAATCAATAGCATAGTTTTATTATTATTATTTTTTTAAACATATTTTTGTAATTATTTGTTATGTTAAGTAGATTATTAATAATTTGGTATTGTTAAAGTATTAATATTACATCGTGAACCCTCCAAAATATATATCTACAATATCTTTCGTTGTTAAATCTAGTTTTTGGTCTGTAGCTAGAAGCATTATCTATTTAAAACATTTTGGTTGAGGAACTTCCGCTGATGGTCGGAAGACTAAAGCATTCGATGTTTGTACTGTCGTGTTATTCATTCATTCCATCTTCGTTGTCCAGGAAGCCTTACTACCAGAATCTCCGCCTAGGGGCCTCTGAGATATGCAACGCGCTGCCCACAGGTACGAGTGAATACTATTCTCAATCCTTTTACTCCTACACATTCAAGGTTCAATTTGAAATATCGTATTTTTCTTGCGATCTTATCAGCCCAATAGATTTTAAATTCAAAACAAAATACAGTACACTCAAATCCGCCGCTTTAACTGGTGAACTGGGAGAACTCAACTCAATCAACGTCAATAAAGAAAGGCTCAATCACGATGAAAGAGGTTTTCTTCGAATGTTTAACATAACTAGGTTTCAAGCCAAGATTACTACTAAGATATGTCGAATAATAACAACTAAGGGAAATCAGATCTCATTCCCAACTGAACGGAGGATTTCGACTGACCTCAAATCGGTTGGCTCTGGATGGAATGTCAACTCCAGCGATGTCGACCAAGTTGACGAACTGAGCTGTGTGATGGTCCTTGAGGAAAGACAGAACTGGAATGACGCCCTCGGGAGCGATGAGAATCTAGAATAAAAGTTACCAATTAGACAGGGGGGATCAGTGCTGGATACTTAAATCGAATCAAATGATGAGGAACGAACATTAAAAATGTTGATAAATTTATGAAGGAGCAGGATTGTGCCAGTTTTGGTAGTCTCATACCCCCATTATTTATTACTAATTCAAGCTCTCTGGTCCAATCCAAGATGTCACTTTTTGGACCTACTGCAACCGGTTCATCAAACCATTTATTCCACGAAAGAAATGAAAATTCCTACCTCTAATTCGTCTCCAGAAGTGAGTTGGACTTTCTGCACATATTTGGGGAGACACTCGGCGACGTAGCCACCGAATTCGGAGAGCATTGGGGCACTGACATAACAATCCGGTTTCCTGACAGTTGCTGGAACAATAATTTTCAATTTATCAGCCACCATAGGGGAGGGACTCGAAGGATTTAAGTCATGACGAAAATCGTATTGAGCTTACGTCTGGTCTCTACGTGTGGGGTTTTGTCTGACATCTGTCGAACGAGCTGCCAAGATACTCTGGGGGTGGCGCCATTGTAGATTGAGGGCCCTGCAAAATTAGAATGAACATTATATTTTCAGTTAGACCTGAAAGTACTTAACAAGTTGAATGGTAAGGGAGTTAAGGGACTCTACTATTCATTATGACAAGAGGGTACTGAGACATTCACCAAAACTGCTGTCATGTGACAAGCTGAATTTACATTTCTGTTCCAAGTCAATAATACTGACAACAACTCATTGATACTAGAGGTGTGTTGGTACAGCTGTACCGGGACTGTGGAACCGAGTATCAGGTTGGAACGGTTCCACGCAGTGACAAAAACTCGACCCTTACCGGTCCAGTTCCACAGACTGATAAGATATCTTGAAATGGCTCTGGACCGGGAAGAGAATCTTTTCCATCCTCACCAATCAGAATGATCTGATCAATCATCTCATCAATCTGATCATTCTGATTGGTGAGGATGGAACTGGACCGGTAAGGATGGAGCCGGACCGATAAGATATCATAGAGAATGGTTCAATGGCTCTGGACCGGGAAGGGTTTTGGACCGGTAAGCATGGATCTTGTTCTCAGTTTTGTTCCATGTTTTACCTGGAAGCGCCATTACTACTTCCATGGACTGAGAATGGTTCATGGAATCATGGAATGGCTCTTGAGCGGGAAGTTATCTTCTGGACTGGTTAGCATGGAAGTTGTCTCCACTATCTAATATAATAAAACGCCAACCGTACGTACGTATGCACGGAGGGGTCGTGGGAGGCGGGACGAGTCGGAGGGGCGGGAGGGGGGGGAATCAGAGGCGGGAGGAGCCGGAGGGAGTGGGATGCGGGGAGAGTCGGAAGAAGCGTTTTGCCTACTTTTAGTAGGCTTTTCAGCTAGTTATTAATAAACTGCAACGTCATTATTCTTTCCTCTAATTGTTTGGTAACTATTATTTATAATAAATTGCCTCTTTTGTAACACTTGTTCAAATTCCTTCCTTTTAGCGAATAGTCAAGGAAAATGATGCTATTGTATTGCAAGTTGAGATCATAAGCATGGAAGAAGGACGATTTTACTGCCTGCTTCATCCATGCCATGTGAGTGGGATTTGATCACCTGTACCGGTAATGGAACTGTACCGGTAATTTGGAATGGTTACATCTTTGTCACCGTAACCGTTGGAACCGTTCCAGGGAAATACCTGGACCGACACACCCCTAATTGATACTTCAATGTCTCCTCAGATTATACTGTCTATCGGTTGTAAATACATATAAAGTACCTACCTACTAAGCTCTTCTTCCCATGAACTACACCTTCGTGGAAGCTTTTACTGCTGACCTACATATCATAGGTAAGTGGGTATCTCTATTTCGTGCTGAATGAAGTCCATAGAATGATACCTTCAGAACTGGGTACCCGAACCCATTCTGCAGCTTATTGATCATATATCCAGTCATAGTAATGTTAAATTACTGATCACATTCTGATACAAAATACGTGAGGGTCTAAGACAACTAATTGAATACCTAATTGAACAAATAAGAGAGAAAAAATCATCCAAAAACCAGTGAGAAACCTTCAAATTACTTCAACAGCGAACGCCCCAAATCGTGACATAAAAGTCCGGTGTTGAGGTAATGCGTTTCTTGACAGCTTAGACTACAAAATAACAGCAAACAATTTCACCTGACAAGATTTTAACGGCTTGGCCAAGGCGAGGAAAATTTCTGCAAAAACTAGGCACCATTTTTCCGAAGAAAATTTTCACGTCACACAGGTTATCGATTCGAGGAGGTTCAAGTTTGTTTCACAACCTCATTATGGAAGTAGAGATCATCTTACTTCCATGAGATTGAGTTGGACTTTTTTGATAGAACTTTTTGTCAAATTTTTCTCGCGTGTGACAAATATAAATTTCAACTAAAACTAACAAATGAAGGAAAATTTGAAATGTTTCTCAAAAGAGCCGAAATTCATACAATTTGAAAAAACGAAAACAGTTGGCTACCTTGGTTTTTGTTATCAACTCTTGTCACAGTAAAGCGGGAATTTCAAATTGATGACAACTGTTGAGATTTCTAATTTTCAAAGTTTTCATTTTGCGGCGGATTAACTTGCATTTAGTTAATCTGTTTCATTTGACACTCATTTATGGTTTATTGTGATCGAATTATTCAAGGTAAGTGGACGTCGTTATGATCTGTGTTATCTTGTATCCGTGGATACGTCGATCCCCTTGTGTAACCAGTACCAGCTCGATACGTCTCCGAAAGTTCTGTTCAAGAGTAAGATGATTTTATAAAGGAATTTCCCTTATGATTGCTTTTACTCCGTAGCACCACTCAATAAAGTATTTTACGTAATACATGATCGATCGTTCTTTCAGCTCTTGTCGGGATCAAGTTTTCATTCGAGATAATGATGTGGTCGCATATTTTATCTTATCAGTAGGATTGATAGCTTTGTTATTTAATTCCGGTTTGCTTCATCTCTGTCATTCCTCCTCCCATTTTCAGAGCATCAGGACCTTGGTTGATTCGATTGTTCCACTGAAGCCGTCCCCAGAGTTTTTCAAAATGAGTGCAGTGCCAGAGGAACTCGGAAAAATTTTCCAGTAAGTTACCTACTTCTTACCTTTGTAACTGACATACATAGCTTGATTGTATTAACTAGGATATCGAATAACAAATGGGTTTTAGGCCCTTTATGAAACTCGTTCGTGGGGTACCCACCTAGCCCTGGTGTCGGAGTGAGGCTGAATTTTTCTCAATTGGTAAATATTCTAGAAAGGTACCTAAGTATTATTAGGTAGCGTCATCAATCATAGGTAGGTAATTAGTAGCAGTTGTAGCTCATTATAAAATTAATTAATTATTAATTTTTCTCCCTTCTGATGCAACCTTATCTTTTGTTTAGATATGTAGATAAGAACAAAGAAAGGTTCATTGAAAGGCTGAGGGATGTTGTTCGAATCCCATCTGTTTCGAGTGCCCCTGACAAAAGAGATGACGTCATCGCTATGGTCAGAGTGACCGAAGAGAAACTGAAGAAATTGGGCGCTAAAACTGAACTTTGCGACGTTGGAACACAGGTAAAAGAAGAGTTATTTTCATGTAACAAAAATACCCCATTCCTAGGCAATTTTTAATTTTGTAGACGTTGGGAAGAAAGTCGCTTCTTGGAGAAACAAGTATGGGTAGGTACCAACTTGAACGTTTGATGAGAAATCACTTTGATCGGCTGGCGTCAAGCGGTTGCGGAATTCAGATTTGCATTCAAATAGAAGTTCGAGCATTTCATAAATTATTTCTTGTGTCAGGTGTGGCAGGGTTGTTGCAGCCATGAAGTCAATGTGGAGAGCTGATATTAATTTCGTGGTCATCACTTCAACAGTTTCTCAGCGGCTGTCACCAGCTAGCTCATTATCACCATCAGGAAATATGCCATCATAGTTGTCGCTAGAATCAATACCAGAACTGCTAAACTTTTTATACGAAGGGAGTTTCTTTGGAAAACCCTGCTTTGTCCTCTAACTAGGTTCTATTCTAGCTGAAATGTTATCTTCCTCCTAGAAACCTGTGTGCTGTGACCTGTACAATTAATTATGCTCACACCAGTGCTCTGAAAGCTAATGGTGAGAACCGGAGTGACCCAACATTTAAAAAGAAGCGGGACTTGGTGTAGATCCTACCCCCACCACTTGACCAATCTGTATAGTTCTACCACAGAAACTTTGCGTCCGAGTGGCGCCCCCTAGGTACGAGGGTGGATCAAATATAAACGGGACTTTATTTTTTTTTTAATTTTATTTGTTAGAAAATAAAAAGCGGGTATATGTCACTTTTCTACATAGTCTCCTGCTTTTGTGACACATTTTTCCCAGCGAATAGGAAGTTTTTTAATCCCATCATCAAAAAACGATGAAGGTTGCGTCTGAAGCCAATTGCGCACGAACCCCTCATCATCCTCGAATCGCTGTCCGCCTAGGGCTTCTTTAAGTGGCCCAAACAAGTGAAAATTGTTGAATGTCGTGAATCAACATTGCTTTTCGTATTTTAGAGGCAAATAGGTATCGATTATGTTTTCGATAAATCGATTCATTGTATCGATCATGTTATCTCGTCTCGATGTGGGCTAATCGATATTGCTCTCGAATGTTTTGCCATGTGCTTTTTCCAATGATTAAATTCTCTTTAATAGTAAATTCCACGGACTTCTTTGTTAATTCCCAAGTGGTTATGGGCGCCAGGATAACGCGAAGTTGCTATTGAAGAGAAAAGTTGTTCGGTAGTGGTGATTTTTTGCGTCAAACTCGCGATTTTGCCGTGCCGAGTTTCGAGGTTAGGTTGCAGTGATCGCATCGTTGATCGGGATCATCTTCTGTTTTTCAAGATGAGTGGATCAAATAAAATTCCGGCGATAGATCAACTTATCGGCCGCGAAAATTATGCGACATGGAAAGTAGCTGCAAAAGCGTATCTCGAATGTGAAGATTTGTGGGATGTGGTGGAAGGAACCGATCCAACTAATGATCCGGTGAAACTGAAGTTGAAAGACAACAAGGCAAAAGCGAAAATTATCCTTGCAGTGAATCCTATCAACTATCCCCACATAGAAAATGCAACGTCTGCCAAGGATGCATGGGCGAACCTTAAAAAAGCCTATGAAGATACAGGTTTGACTAGGAAGGTAGGGCTGTTGCGCCAGTTGATCTCCACGAAACTTTCGTTGTGTAAATCCGTTGAGGAGTACGTCGGAAAGATCATATCTACCTCCCAGAGACTTACTGAACTTGGCTTGGATGTAGGTGATGAGTGGATTGGCGCGATCTTATTAGCGGGACTACCTGATGAGTACGGCCCCATGATTATGGGTCTCGAGAGTTCAGGGACAGCTATTACCGCCGATGCAGTGAAAGTAAAACTCCTGCAAGATGTCAAGAAATGTAACTCTACGCCTACCTCATCAAACAGTGAGTCAGCACTCTATAGCAAGAGTAATAAAAAGCCACCAAAGAAGAAACTTATTTGTTTTTCTTGTGAAAAGCCTGGGCATTTTGCGAACAAATGTCCAGAAAAGCGAAAATCAACTGATAATAGTCAGAAAACTGAGAATTTTGACAATAAAGGTAAACAAATGATCTCCGGTAGGGGAAGCAAAGCATTTCTAGCTTCTAATGAATCGGAGCGTCAAGAATGGTACTTGGATAGTTGTGCGTCATCACATCTCTGTTCGGACAGTGGTATAATGTTCGATACGAAGCCTGACACAGACATGCGGATAACTTCTGTTGATGGAACAAAGTTACGATCGGAACGCATAGGTAAGGTAACGTTGAATTTGAACATTGACAATTCCATTGATCCTGTGGTTGCACATGATGTTCATTACATCCCAAATATTGCTGCGAATCTGTTGTCAGTGAGCAAGTTGACAACTAAAGGCTACACTGTATCTTTTGATAAATTCGGAGGAAAGGTGTTGGATGATTCTGGCGATGTGATAGCAACAGCTAGCCATGTGAATGGCATTTACAGGTTGAATTTACAGAGTGATGGACTTGCTTTTCTATCAGTACAAAATAAATTCCTGTGGCATCGCCGACTTGGACATATGTCGCGAAAAAGGATGGATCTACTCAAAGGTATGTCAGTAGGTATGGATGGTGATATCACAACTGAATCACCTTGTGAGGTTTGTCTCAAAGGAAAGCAGCCTCGATTACCATTTAAATCTAGTTCTTCTAGAGCTGTCGACGTTTTGGGTTTGGTCCACGCCGATGTTTGTGGTCCAATGGAAAATCCTTCTGTGAGTGACAATCGTTATTTTTTGATCCTGGTGGACGATTTTTCACGATACACCTTTGTTTATTTCTTGAAGAATAAAAGTCAAGTTACCGACGTTTTCAAGGAGTTTGTTCCTCTTGTTGAGAGACAAACAGGCAAGAAATTGAGGATCATCCGATCAGATGGAGGGGGCGAATTTGTCAACCACGAACTGAAGAATTATTTTTCAAACCTTGGTATTCGTCACCAGACCACAGTGAGGTATTCACCTGCTCAAAACGGAGTCTCAGAACGAGCAATACGATCGACAGTGGAACGCGCTCGAAGTATGCTGGAGGAATCTCAGCTACCCAAACCTTACTGGGCAGAGGCAGTTGCCACTGCAGTGTACCTACACAATCGAAGTCCTACAACTACAGTGAATGGTAAAACACCATTCGAGGTATGGTATGGTGAAAAACCAAACCTCAGTCACCTACGTGTTTTCGGGTGTAAAGCATTTGCACAGGTACCTAAACAACGCAGATTGAAATGGGATCCAAAATCGAAACCGTATACTTTCGTTGGATACTGTGAGGATAAAAAGGGTTATCGTCTACTGGATGTGATTACTCAGGATGTCACGATAAGCAGAGACGTTGTTTTCTGTGAGACTAAAACCGAGGATCCTGACCCCGACAAGAATATCCCGATCGATCGATCACCTGTTGGAGTTAGCGACGGCGTCGATAATGTCGAAATGATAAATCAGGAGGATGGAAGTGTCATCGAGGATGAAGTTTCAAGCCATGATGGGAGCGAATCACCGCCAAGCAGTCATGATGAATCTTCAGATTTCAATGGATTTGAAACTCTTGAATCAGAGAACGAGTCAGAGGGGGATGATTCGCCTGATTATATCCCAAGGAATTCTTCTCAGATTGTGAATCATATCTCTCAACAATCTGATTTACGTCGATCGAGCAGGGCTCCACACCCAAAAGATTTCTCAGATTTTTACACATTTCTAGCTGCACTTGACAACGATCCAGTCACCTATGAGGAGGCTATTTCCGGTTCACATAGTTCGGAATGGAAGACAGCTATGGAGGAAGAGATGAAATCTCTTGTAATAAATGAGTCGTTTGAGTGGTCTGATTTGCCTCGTGACAAGAAAACTCTGAAAGGAAAATGGGTCTATAAGACTAAAACTTCTGAAGATGGAACCAGGTTCAAAGCTCGATTGGTAATAAAAGGATGCAGTCAGAAGGAAGGTATTGACTACTATGAGACTTTTTCCCCAGTGGTGAAGTACACGTCTATTCGCTACCTGTTGGCACTAGCCGTGAAATATGACCTGCATATCACACACATGGACGTCACTACAGCATATCTTCATGGAGACTTGGATGAGGAGATTTATGTAGAGCCACCTAAGGGTTCGGAGATCGTACCACCGAGAAAGGGACAAGTTTGGAGGCTTAAAAAAGCTGTTTATGGCCTAAAACAGAGTGGACGATGTTGGAATCGTAAGCTACACGATATCCTCAAAAATTTTGGATTGAAGCAGTCTGATGCAGACCCTTGTGTATATTTACGACGATCTGACAAGGGAACCATCGTTATAGCTGTCTACGTTGACGATCTCTTAATCTTGTCGTCAAATAAGAAAATTGAAAAAGAAATCAAGAGGAAACTGGAAGCTCAACTTCGCATCAAGGACCTTGGCACCATTCAAAATTGCCTAGGAATGCACATTTTGAGAGAAAATGGAAGTCTGAGTATTGACCAGGAAACTTACACTGGAAACATTCTCAAGAAATTTCGAATGGAGGAGTGCAGACCAGTCAAGACCCCCATGGACACTGGCGTGAACCTGCTACCAACCCCTGAAGACGAGGACTGTCCTGAAGGTACCCCTTATCAAGAGGCGATAGGGAGTCTTTTGTATTTGTCTCAGATCAGTAGACCTGATATAGCTCAAGCTGTAGGTTTTCTTAGTAGATTCAACAAAAATCCTAAGGTTAAGCATTGGTTAGCTGTTAAAAGGATATTCCGTTACCTTCAAGGCACAAGAAATTATAAATTAAAATTTGATAAATTGGGGAACCAAGAATTATTTTCTTATAGTGACTCTGACTGGGGTAATGAAATTAACAGTAGGCATTCTACAACTGGGTCATGTTTTAAGTATATGGGTGGGTTGATCTCGTGGTTTTCAAAGAAACAATCAACTATTGCTTTATCTACTGTCGAAGCGGAATACACCGCACTTGCTTTCACAACTCAAGAAGTGTTGTGGTTGAGAGCCTTAATGGGAGAATTTGAGGGACATTTGATGAAAGAACCTAACATTGTATTCTGCGATAATCAGGGAGCGATCCAACTTGCAAAGAACGCCATCACAAGTCAATGTTCCAAGCATATAGATATAAAGTACCACTTTATTAGGGAACACGTTCAAAATAAAATTATAAAGATTGAGTATTTATCTACTGGTGAAATGTTGGCGGATCTATTTACTAAGCCTTTACCTGCTGATAAATTTAAAATGTTTGTTGAGGGATTTGGATTAGTAGGAAGCTAATAAGTAAAATGAAATATGTTCCAATGTTCAATTCCCTATTTTCTATGTTTGGAAAGAATTGTTCAAAAATTGATGGGCTTATGTTTGTTCTTCTACATTAACCTGTTTTTACAATGTTAATTCATGGGGAGGTGTTGAATGTCGTGAATCAACATTGCTTTTCGTATTTTAGAGGCAAATAGGTATCGATTATGTTTTCGATAAATCGATTCATTGTATCGATCATGTTATCTCGTCTCGATGTGTGCTAATCGATATTGCTCTCGAATGTTTTGCCATGTGCTTTTTCCAATGATTAAATTCTCTTTAATAGTAAATTCCACGGACTTCTTTGTTAATTCCCAAGTAAAATCACAGGGCGATAGGTCAGGGCTGTAGGGAGGATGATCAAGTGGAGTCCAATGCATTTCTTCCAATTTTTGAACAGTTAGAGCTGCAGTTACTACATGACGCAATGACTACATCCTCCAACAGAACTCCCTGAAACGTGAACTGCTGATGACCATAAAGAGGCGCAAAGTGTCGTACTTGGGGCATGTCTTGCGTGGGCCCAAGTACAGTTTTTTGCAGACAATAATGATGGGAAAGATCAGTGGACGTAGGGGAGTGGGACGGAAGCGCGCGTCATGGTTGTCAAACATACGTAGCTGGACGGGAATTAACCGAGCAGCCGATTTGTTTCACCTGGCTCAGGACCGTGAGAGATATGCAGAATTGATCGCCAACTTTCGATGACGGAGACGGCACTTGAAGAAGAAGAGAGCTGCAGTATGGGGCCTTGCATTGTCGTGGAGGAGGATGACGTCACGAATTGGTTGATTCCCTCTTTTGCTGCGATATGCAGCCCTCACCTGAGTCAGCAGCTCACAATAGTAGGCAGCATTGATTGTTCTTCGCTCATGCAAAAAATCAATGAGCAAAACGCCTCGATAGTCGAAAAAAACAGTTGCAAGGACCTTGCCAGCAGACAGTCGAGTTTTTGCTTTCACTGGGGCTGTCTCCCCCTTCCTCCGCCACTCCATACTGGCTTGCTTCGATTCGGGTGTGTAATGATGGACCCATGTTTCGTCGCAGGTGACGATGCTAGCCAAAAATACTTCCCCTTCTTCCTCAAAGCTTGCAAAAAGCCTCTGACAGACCTCCAAACGTCTCAACTTCTGATCTGCAGTCAAAAGGCGAGGGACCCATCTGGCACACACTTTACGGAATCCTAGGTGCTCTGTAATGATGTTTGGCAGCTCCCATAACTTACCCCTACCTGCTCAGCGATTTCAGAGACAGCCACACGTCGATCATCTTCAAGAATGTCACAAACCGCTTGAATGTTCTCATCCGTAATGCTGCTCCGGGGACAACGATCGTGTTCCTCATTCTCTACTCGTTCTCTTCCCTCCTGAAACTCTTTGTGCCAGGCAAACACACGGGTCCTAGAGAGGGTTTGGTCCCTGAACTGGGCAGTCAACCTTTGAAAAATTTCCGAAGGTTTGACTTTCATGGGTAAGAAGTTTTATGATAATTCGTTGCTCAATGGAAACAGGCACCTTTTGTTCAGACATCGCGATAACTACTCATGAAAGGTTGTAAAGGGGGAGATGCCCCCCTCATCCACCTTCTAATGAACCTGTTCAAACAATCTCGAAGTGATTGTCAACCGCTTCTGTCAACCGTCGGCGCTCAGAGGTCAGAGTCCCGTTTATATTTTATCCACCCTCGTAAAACCTTGACACGGAAATTGTGAGAAATTTGATGTTCGTGTAGTGCCATGAAATTTCAATTTCGGAAATGCATGAATTTCAAGTTGAAGTAGAAGGGAAATCATGTCACTTTTGAGGGGAGAAATCCCCGAAAAATTATCTTACGCCTTGCAATCTGCTTGATGATAAGAGATAATTAGCTCTATGTTCTCCAGAAGAATGCAAAGTTTCTGAGGCAGACCTGTAGTACCTCAGGCTGGCATTAACCAGCACCATTGTTGAGATATTGGGTTCACAGATCCATGCTTGCCACTCATTTGAACGTTAGCTTTCTTTTTTGTTAAGTTGTCTCCATTACTCTGTGACCCATACCAAACAATAAAGCTTGGCTCACATAGGTGCGTAATGTCCGTAATCCGTAGTGCGTAATTGGATGCTATTGGCTGGAGCCAATAGCGTAATTGTCTTAATCCTTGGCTTATCCTTCTGCGTAATTGCGTAATCATTCAGCCATGTGAACGCTCTTTTCAGCATTACGCACTTTCTACATTACGAAACACCCCCACTTCTCCTTTTGTGCATTACGCATTAAGGACTTTACGCACCTATGTGAACCCAGCTTAAGAACTGATTTGGTTGCTACATGATTCATTATTTTCTCCAAGGTTGCAAATACTTTTAATGTTACTGAAACCAAGTTATAAATAAGTATTTTTATTTGCAAAGTAATTGCTTAGTTGTGCAGAAAATGGGAGTCAGTGGCGCAATCTATTTCAAACTCAAATATTATCAAAATTGTAAATCCAATTTATACAAAATATTTCGTGTTGTAGAAACTCTCCGATGGCCGGACTTTGCGTCTTCCTCCCGTCATCCTCGCTAAGCTTGGAGATGATCCTAGCAAGCCCACAGTCCTCGTGTACGGTCACCTGGACGTCCAGCCAGCTGCCAAGGAAGATGGGTGGAACACTGAACCCTTCGACCTCACTTTGAGCTGCGATGGAAAGAAACTTTACGGGCGAGGAGCGTCTGATGATAAGGGACCAGTCATGTGTTGGTTGAATGCCATTGAATCGTACCAGAACTGTGATATCGATCTTCCCACTAATTTGAAGGTAGCATAGATACCTTGTTGTTTACATACCGTATAAATAAACATGAATAGCACTCAATTGACAAGAAATGCAAAATAGCCTCTCTGATCCTATCCTCTGATTTCACGCAGTTCGTGTTCGAGGGTATGGAGGAATCAGGAAGCGAAGGACTTGAAGAGCTTTTGGAAGCTAAGAGAGACAGCTTTTTCAAAGGAATCCACTACGTTTGTATTTCTGACAATTATTGGCTGGGAACGAGAAAGCCGTGCCTCACTTACGGTCTTCGTGGCATTTGTTACTTCTTCATAGAGATAGAGTGCGCTGTCAAGGACCTCCACAGTGGCCTGTATGGAGGTGTTTTGTGAGTATTCAAAGCAATAATTTTTTTTTAGTCAGGCTGAGTAAGGTCACTCAATTATAATGAGGAATTTCACAGAATTCTGTTTGCATTTTTCCTGAATAGTTAATGGTGTGGGATAGATGAAAATCGGGCTGATTTCGGAAAATAAGTCTCCTGTTATTTTTGGGAGACAATCAAAATTGATGATTTCAAAAAATAACCGGGAAAACGGACTTCTTCAACGTGAAGCGGGAATGCTCGCTGATTGGCTGTTCGGATCGCCGTCTCCTTCCAGTATTGCCCATTGGCACGACAAAATCGTGTTATCTAAGAGAAAAGTTATCAAACAAAAACAGGGGAAACCTAATTTTCCCCATCTTGCTTTTTCTGTTTTCTTTTCAGTTTTTCGATTTCGAACTTTACTGGTTTTGTGAAATGTTGCATTAAATGCAATTAATTAACCCAAATTTTGGGGACTATAGATTTCTTGATCTCAGCGCTTCAAGCGGCCGTAAATGAACTAATCCAGCTTGAAGTCATCCTCCCGATTCTTTTAAACGTTCATATTTTCTACACTGTTTTGTTTAATCGTAAATTAGGAAGTACGAGCCGAAAGTTCGCCGTAGGAGGTTTTTCGAGGTGCTGAATCCGATTTTTGGGTCAAAAATAGGAAATTCCGACATGGTGAAATTCCTCATTCTAAATTGAAATTAAATATACAATATTTCAACTAATTTGCAACTATTTTGTCTCAAGGAATGAAGCAACTTCGGATCTCATTCACGTTTTGGACTCCCTACTCGATCGACAAGGGAAAATCAAGATTCCCGATCTTCAAAATGATGTCCTTCCCGTTACTGACGAGGAGAAAGAACTTTACAAGAATATAGATTTCAACGTTTCCGAATTCAAAACTGAAATCGGTACCAACCAACTCCTTCACAATGAAGACAAAGTACGTTCTTATTACACATTCATGAAGTACATTTGGTCATTACTGCTTACAATATGGGTCCCGTGAGATCACCGAAGTTGAGGCCAGTCGGCTCGGGAGATTTTCTGGATTATCTTTCCAGGTCCTAATCATTTTTCGGGTTGGGCCATTGGTATCTACTATCTTTGGAATCTACCAAAGAAGGCATCAGTGTTGTGGACGGATAACACTGTCACCTTTTCCCTACCGACTGCGCCAAGTTGTTGAATCCCTTCTCCTAGGCCACTACCACCTTTTTAGGGACTGAGGGAAACTAAAACTCACACAGAAAAATCAAGGGAAAAATTGCACCTTTAATCTATCACACGAATCCGACCACCACGGGCCTACAGTTCCCGTCACAGTGCCGCCCCTCTCCTTTCCCATGTTCCAATTTTCATTCCTTCTTCGTCAGCAGCTAGGTGACGTCCCTTTCTGAGACTCCCGCCCTGTAAGAGTGACAGTGTTATCCGTCCACAACATCAGCATTGGCTCTAGTAGAGATGCGAAAATGGAAAAAGAATATTACATTTGAACAGTGTACTTAGAAATAATAGTTTATGTTCCTTATTTAGATATTTTGATACTTACGCCTAATTACTTGTCGCCATTATTGATTCTTAGGCGAAAATCCTGATGAGTCGATGGCGGTTTCCCTCACTTTCCATCCACGGCATTGAAGGTGCCTTCGCTGAAGAGGGCTCGAAGACCGTGATCCCGAGAAAGGTCGTCGGCAAGTTCTCAATTCGCATAGTCCCTAATATGGAACCCCAGAAAGTTGAGGAGAGCGTCGTGAAGTACTTGACGTCAGTTTGGAACAAACGTGGAAGTAATAACAAGTTCAAGGTATCCACGTTCTTTCAGTTCATTTGTTTTGATTAAGATTTCGCGTTAATTAGACAGTAAATTATGACAAAGCAGAAATATTGCTATAGACGAATCGTTGCAAAACATATTTTCAAGTGGAAAATTAGGTTTCATTTCCTGAGTCGTCAAATGTTGTGATAGAAACCTTTGGTCAAAAATAACATGATTCAATAGTAACAAAATCATCAGAAGATAGGAAGGTTTTATATTGAAATGTAGAGATTGTAGGGTAAGAAAGGGATGTAAGATAGTTAAAGTTGGTTGATAATTAGTTTTTCCTTTTTTTTAAATAGATTTTATGTGTTAGTTTTTCCTATGTGTGGTCAGGAATGGACATCCGTTTTGGACCAATTATCTACCAATGAGCTCGTTTCAGGTGTCCTTATTTCCATTGTAAAAAATCTAAACTTGAAATGTTTCATGAAACAATTTTAATTATTTTTAAATGTTTAATATTGATAAATATATATCGGGGATGGAAGAACCCCTTACGAGGAGCCACCCCTCCATTTTACCTGATCCAGAAGCCCTGAGCTCTAGACGCATCAGGCGCCCCGAAAATCAGTTAGAAGGATACCCAAATAGGAAGAGGACCTCCCATCGAAGGACACAGCGGGAGATTGGAATCCTATAGTTTATTTGATGATGGAGAAGGGGTTCCTCGAGGGAAAGACTCCCGAATTTCTCCTTCTTCCAAGGACCTTCGAGTGGGTGTATCAAAATTCATGATCACTCTCACTCTCACCTCATGAATTGTGTAATAAACAGGAAAATAAACAATAGGATTCCAATCTCCCGCTGTGTCCTTCGATGGGAGGTCCTCTTCCTGTTTGGGTATCCTTCTAACTGATTTTTGGGGCGCCTAGAGACTAGAAGTTATTGGGAGGCCATCCTGGCTTCGGCTTTCGACGGACAAGGCCGAACATTGCCGAAGGCCCCCGTTGATGCTTATCTGTTACCAAGGCGACAAGGCGGCGAGTAAAATTTTCTTCTTCAACTCTGCAACGTTTTTGACACATTTCACCTAGACTTCTAGTAGTTTTTTGCTTTGCTGATTTTCCGCGTGTTCCCTGATTTTGCGAATCCCCCTGTGCGATTATAGTGTATCTGGACGACAGGTACTCCGCATATAACCTCGCTGTGACGAAGTGCTTGCTCTCAACAGAAGTCGTATTAATATTGGTCCTATTCGTCCAAGTACTAGAACAGTTCCACAATGCCATACGGTGAGTGCAACAGGACTCGAAAGTGGGAAGACCAGGAAAAGATCCATCCTCCAAATTCTAACGATTTCCTTAGTTCTGTTTGCTGTTAAGGTTCACATAAAATCTTGCAAGAAATCCACTCTCTGCTGACTGCTCGTATGGTAGACTTCAAAAGGTACCAAATATAGGTATTGGTATGCATGATGTATCTCATCTGCATGATGGTACCTGCAGATAAGATGGTGAGTGTTGGGGATGACTGAGTAAATGAGGAATTTCACCATGTCGGAATTTCCTATTTTTGACCCCAAAATCGGATTCAGCACCTCTAAAAAAACCCCTAAGGCAAACTTTCGGCCCGAACTTCCTAATTTACGAATAAACAAAACAGTGTAGAAAATACGAATGTTTAAAAAAACCGGGAAAATGACGTCATGCTGGAATAGTTCATTTATGGCCGCTTGAAGCGCTGAGATCGAGAAATCTATAGTCCCCAGATGCAAAATTTCATGAAACAGTAAAGTTCGAAATCGAAAAACTGAAGAAAAAAATAGAAAAAGCGAGATGGGGAAAATTAGGTTTCCTCTGTTTTTGTTTGATAACTTTTCTCTTAGAAAACACGATTTTGTCGTCCCAATGGGCAACACTGGGAGGAGACGGCGATCCGAACAGCCCAATCAGCGAACGTTCCCGCTGCACGCCTGTTTTCCCGGTTAGTTTTGAAATTAAAAATTTTGACTGTCTCCCAAAAATAACAGGAGACTTATTTTCCGAGATCAGCCCGATTTTCATCTATCCCACACCATTAACTATTCAGGAAAAATGCAAACAGAAATCGGTGAAATTCCTCATTGAAAATGACAAACGAAAGCTCACAAATAAAACAACTTAGGAGATCCAAAATTGTGAGAGAACAGGAGAGACGAAATTGATAACAGGCCGTCATGATAATGGAAAAAGCGTGAAGGACTGACTCGGCAATGTTCGGCTTTGTTCGTTGAAAACCAAAGCCAGGATGGCCTCCCAATAACGTCTAGTCGCCTAGAGCACAGGGCTCCTGGATCCGGTAGAGGGGAGCCGAAGTCCAGGGGTAAATGGAGGGGGTTGCTCTTCGTAAGGGGTTCTTCCATCCCCGAAATATAATGACGACATAAGTGCCAAGAACACGTAGGAAAGAAAAACGTGATAGATTGAGAGCTTTCCAACGAAAGGTCGACGAATTTTGTGGAATAAAAATCGAAAGTACCATTTCCCTAGCAACGACTCGGTTGTAAGTGGAAATCATCAGAAAACCAAACTAAACGCTTTTTTCAACGTGTTTTTCGTAAAGACATAAAAGGCATCTATAGTTTTACATCATTTCAACGATGTGCATCTTAGATCAGTAGTTTTTGTGGAAAACAGCGGTTTACCGTACTTAATAATGTTATGCTAAACAGGTATATATGACTCACGGAGCCAAGTCCTGGGTTTCTGACGTCAACCATACAAATTACACCGCAGCGCGGGCCGCTGTCAGGCACGTTTTCAACGTCGAGCCGGATCTGACTCGTGAAGGTGGATCCATTCCTATCACCATCAACCTCGAGGTGAATATTATATGTTATTGACACAAATTTAACGGAGGACAAAAAATAGCACGGTTGTTGAGAGATCATAGTTAAAGGAAAGAGGAGGAGATGAGAAGTTGCGCAGGTTTACCTGAGGGCCTCTAGGTTGGAGGTACTTGTGACTGAGCAACAGTTACTCTGACACCTGATTCGCGATTCGATGGAACGATTCCTTCCGATCTATCGAATCGTGACTCAGGGATTTCCCAGTCTTGTTGCAGAGAGCGATCCTGTAAATACCTACTTTCATACAAGATAGTTTCCTTTACCCTTGCAGTTCCAATTCGAAGACCTGATCGGTTAACTCTATTGATACTTCCCCAACCCTCCATCCCCTTTGATAGTAGGATAATGTATCTACACACATAAAAGAAAGTTTTGCATCACCCTGATTCATTCAGAAATATGCACAGGAAAAATTTGGGGTTTGGATTTTGGAAAATTGTATCCAATCACCAAATAGAAACAACAAAAAAAACTTAATTTGGATAATTTTTGTTAAAAAAATTTTTTTCTTAGAAAAAGGCAAAAAACTAACTCATTTTCTAAAAATTGTAAAAAAAAAACACTCGGAATATCGTCCAACAGGTTTGTTATTGCTGAGAGAGCCTTTTGACCTTTGTAATGATAAGGATAAGGAAAATGCTGTAAATTATTACACAACGGTTTATTATTTTTCTGTGTAAATCACTCGTCTGCAAAGAACACGGCTTTGCCATTGTTACCACCTACCGACATGAAAAAAAAACATCGATCGCAAGTAGATATAAAAATAATAAACCAAAGTCGATGTGATTGGAACCTGGAAATCTAGGGCAGAAGTCTGACGTGCAACCACTGAGCCATCGAGTCTCGTTAGGAATCCATGATCGTTTAAGGTTCTCCGATCGAATGTGACGCAAGGGAGAGAATTGAGGAGACAGTCTCCCTTAAATTCTCATAGGGAGCTAACAGTTTGTCCTACACAGCTCCGCGTGGTCTCTAAAAAATTCAAAAAATTCAATACTATCTTAAATTGATAGAAAAGATGTTTTTTCTTGGTCGATTCCAAAGGTCCAGAAAAAATGAGGAAGTAACTTTTTCTTAGCAATTAACGAAACAATAACTGAACAATTCGAAGTTTTTTTATTCAAGTGATTTCACTTCATAATGTATCACCTAATGTTTCTTATCTTACCTACAAGTTAAGTTTCGAATCAATGTAGTACGTTGTAAATAAATAAATATTGCAAATAATCAATTGCCAAAAGACAAATTGTGTTTTGTTATCAGGGATCATCTTTGATAACAAAGTGGAGAGAAGGTAGGGATTTTCTTACCATACCTTCCGCATGGCGAATACCTCAACAGGACAACAGAAAGTTCGTCAATTTTGACAGAGGCTTCACTTGCTTAGGCATTTTTTTCTACTGTAATTTTTTCCCTTGGGTATTCCTGGTGTTAGACGTTATTCTTGGGCTCTATTATAGGATTAGACTTGAAATTCCAGAATCTAAAATTGAGGCAAATTCACCATTAACGATCCCAAAGGGCAAGTTATTGAGCAAACTTGTAATTAGATCAATTACTAATACAGCTGAATATTCTTTGCAGGACGTAACTGGCACCAACGTGATTTTGATTCCTATTGGCTGTTGCGACGATGGCGCTCATTCCCAGAATGAGAAAATTGACGTTCTAAATTACATTGAAGGGGTAAGTTGAAATTATTCTGGACCAAATTTATGTAACAATCACTTATTATTGGAGAGTTGAGTAGAAAATTTGTTTGAAAAAGTCGAGAATAAACGTTAAAATCATCGAAGTTAATTTATTAGCTGCAAGTGTGCTTATGGACACTTCCAGCAAATTTTCGAAGACAATTGAGCAATTTTAGTGGCATTATAAATTTTAATAACAAAGTATAAAGTAAAAAGTAGTAAGAGGCAGCCAGTTTCTCGAATGTCGCACTTTTCCGCCAGGGACAGGGACTGGCGAGACAGTAAACAAAACAGCTGCCTTATCAGTTTTGTTTGCCTCATAGGGCTCAAACTCAATGAGGAAACGCAGATTACAGAGCTCTCTGACAGGGGTGCAATGAATCAATTCTGATCAACACAAGAAAATTTCCTGTTCTCTGGTTGGTCACGCTCATGTGCCCGCCTTCCTCGAAACACGCCCCCCCACCAACGCACAGAGCAGACAACTGCCACTGAAGGGAGGGGGGAGCTCCCCGCCTCTATTTTCACTAGATAGATCCAGCACAGTACCCATTATCATGACTTCTGTCACTAGTCAACTTACTCTTCAAACGAAGAACGAACTTTGAAATTTTTTTTTTTTAAATTGGCTGGAGGTGCACTTGCAGCCATCCCTGGTGTGTAACAACAATTAGGTAACAACGTAATTCTTAATTATTTTGGTTCTTTTTTTCAGTCGAAGCTGCTCGCTGCTTACCTATATGAAATCGGAAATCAACATCAAAAATCTTGAAGAAGGGAATCATTAATTGATTAATTACTCTCCAGTATTCCTCACTTGCGTCAATATTTCGCTCATCTCATAATCAGAATTTGCTTTTTCTAGTCTTAAGTCAACGATGCAAACATATCAACCTGTGAACTTGTAGGTAGTCAATAGGTGAGGGTCAAAAAACGATATACCGATATGAATGAATTTGAATGCATTATCGTTGTAAAATGAAATGAAATCAAAATAAAGTAACTCGTGACTAGCTTTGTTATAAATATTTTCTTTTTTATGAAAACCTTTCGATTTTCCATTTTGAAATTCTTAACAAAATATCTCGTTTAATAGGTGATAGAAATGATACCAAATTTTCCATTATCAAAGGTATTTGTGCGTCATATTGTTGATTGGGGGTTGTAAATGATGGAAAACTCCCTTATTCAGACTGCCTACAACCTTTCCGAAGCTCTCTTTTTTTTCTACAGTTCCTTCTAGGCCTCTTACAACTAGTTCATCTTAACACATTAAATGCAGTTAACTTGCATTGTGGAGGACCGCCCAGGCGATCATAATCTCCATTCCAACTCTTCCAGGGGGGGGGGTGTGACTTGTCTCCACCTTAATTTTGGTTTATTATTTTCAATAATGAACCTTTGGAATCGACCAAGAAAAAAAAAATTTAACACCCCCTCAAAATTTGATGGTTTACGTTTCAAGGTACGTAGAATCCAAAAATCGAATAAAAATTTGTCCGCCGTACGCCGACCGGATTTTGATGAAATTTGGTATGTAGGCTCCATTTGGGGTCTAGTTGTGCCCCGAAGCTTTTGGTTGATGTAGGTCACTCCTAAGGGTTCCAAAATCAATTTTGAAATTTTGAAAACGCTCTAACTCAAAAAATTTCGATATAAATGTATTGTTTTTCCTTCAATTTAAGATTCTATAGAATTTTTAGAATTTTTTGAGACCACGCGGAGCTCTGTAGGACAAACCGTTCGTTCCCTACGAAAATTTAAGGGTTTATATTGAAATATATATATAAATCAAAACACGAGTGTGAATCGCAAAAGAGGCCTAATCTCCGTTCAAATTAGAGCTGACCGAAATGCAATCGATGGTTGGTAATTTTGATTTTTAAAAAATTTTTTTTTTTTAAATTTTTTTTTCTTCTTTTTATATTGGATGGTTGGTGATTTTGTAGACGAGTGATCTATATAGAAAATAATAAACCATTGTGTAATAATTTGCAGCGTTTTTAATATCTTTTCACTCTTTACGCTCTGTCCTCTATAACTACACTGGAGACCAAAAAAACCGGCGCAGTTGAATTTTTTCCAAAGAATCAAGTTCAAATCGCTAACAGTTGGGTTTGAGTCAATCGTAAGGTCAATAATAAGGTTCATAGAGATTACGTGCCAAGGTGCATCCATGTTTTCCCTCAACTATACAGTTTTTTCCTGTAACGCTCCCTTGAATTCACGATAGAAGCCTAAAGGACGAAAGATGACTTTTCGATAGTCTGCCTTCAGTGCGGACAACGCAAGCCTTCCTTGTCATTGTGCCTTTAAAAAAAATTTTCTCGTACTTTTCCATTTTCAATTAAGCTTTTCATAAATTGTTTATTCTTTTATAATAAAGTTTACCCGCCGTTTAAATGGTTTAGACGCGTGTGTGGTCGCAAAACTTGTTGCGTTGATAGAGGTCGGCCAGAGCCAACATTATGCAACCAGGGCCCTTGGGCTGCCCGAAACAATGGTTCGACGGGCAGTTCAAAGGTACTGTGAAACTGGTGGCTACACCAGAAGGCTGGGATCAGGGCGACGGATTCTGCTGATGACCGTTTTATTGTGATGCAAACCCTTAGAAACCGCACCCTTAGACAGCTGTTGAGACCCCTTACCGGCTGCGTGCTGCTCGTGGTGTCGATGTCAGCGTTCAAACGATACACAGACGGCTTGCTGATGTGAATTTTCACTCCATAATACGTGCTTTAGGTCCTCTACTCATCCCAGCACACCGAACAGTTCGTCTTCAATTTGCTAGAGATCACACTGCTTGAACTGAGGCACATTGTGCCTCCGTTCTGTTTTCTAACGAGTCCAGATTTACGTAATCTCTATGAACCTTATTATTGACCTAACGATTGACTCAAACCCAACTGTTAGCGATTTGAACTTGATTCTTTGGAAAAAATTCAACTGCGCCGGTTTTTTTTGGTTTCCAGTGTATATGTAGATAGCCACCATAAAATACAAAACAAAAATATCGTATATCATAAGTAAGTCCTGTTGCTCCACTTAACACTGCATTTTCGCCGAGGTGCACTGATGGTCTCAAGGTATCAAAATTGACATCTTCCGACACTACGTAGGTTCTTCACGAACCACTGTAGATGAACAGAAAGACGAGAACATCAAACAATCAAACTTCAAGAGAACTGCTATCAAACAGAAAGGCGAGAAAATTAACGTTAGTAATGAAAAACACATTATGGAAAAATACGTTGGGAGTAGCCGTTATCAGGGCTGGGGGGTGAGGAAGCGTTACAAGCTCTGGTGACTGTCAATAGTACTTCTTAACTCCATTTACCACCTAAAGAGAACACCACTGTCACAATGAGGAGAAAAGGCTCACGCAAGGGCCTATTGAAGTGAGCTTTCCTCCATGTTGTCATCTTCAATACAAGCTTAGCAATCAACCAGACCTGTCAGATACCAATGTCCTATTTTTTCCAGAACTCCACGATTTTTTAAAAGAAACACCCATGTTGAATTAAAAGCTGAAAAATTTTCAGGATGTCACGAATTTGGGACCCAGATTGAAGGTGTTAACATAAGCGCACGATACGTCCTAGTTCCTTCCAGAGGTCTCTCTGGATCTATCTATGGATTGGTGACTGTTCGTATCGCAGGTCTTGATAATTTTTCGGGTTGGACTGCTAGTTAGTAGCCTTGGGCGAAATCATCAGAAACAATTCTGATCTTCCCTTTGGAAGACAGCTGATGAGGTCCGTCCAGGAGTGGCAGTTGGACGAAAATTCAACCTGAAATGGTTGTTTACTTACATACTTGTGGGTAGGTACATCTTTGAAGCCAATTTCAGTATAAATAAGAGGTATAATTTTATTGCAATTACGTAAGATTTACAGTGAAAAGCTTATTTTGATCTAGATACAAATTTCGGTTGTCGACACCTACCCAGCTTCAGATCAAATCTGGAATGTTCAAACATCGGCGACTGCAGTGTCGAGCTGTACTTTTTCGCCGGGTTTGAAGGCTGGCATTCCGAGGTAAGGGCAGCTGGCGCATCTGAACGCGTCTCCCAAGTAACACTGTGAACACAACGATCATATTCAATATCTGAAACATCCACTGAAGTAAGTGTAGAGTCCACTCGGTGAAGAAGACAAGAGTTCAAGAACAGCCCTTGATAATTTTTTTTCAAAAATTGTTTTGGCACACCGTGTGTAAACAATCAGGTGCGATGCTTCACATCTATATAATTTTCCTTACTAGCGAGGAATCGAAAATCCAATTGTTGTGATCTACTAATTATACTCATAGCATTGTTATTCCAGAGATTGGATATTGGACATCACTCGTACGATGACCGGAAGATACCAATAAAGAGTAAGTAAGAAACCAAATCAAAATATCTCTTGGGGAATTGAGGAATTCCCATGTTCAATGATAAACATGGTGATACGATTAATATTGAACGAACCCAAAGAAACTCACATTGCCGCAGGAGGATTTCTGAGTTGGAGCGCTCTTTTTGGTTTCGTTTTCCAACTCTTCAGCGAGACCGCAGCTGCAGTTTTTACAGGCTTTTTTCTTGCCACCTTCTTCCACTCCGCAGGAGGCTAAACAAAAATTTGAGAGGTTATCACTACACCATGAACATTTCATAGAGAATCATCAGTGGAACATTTTTCAGTGGTTTGTATTTGAAAAATCTATGGTTTAGTTCGTAACACCTTCAATACCAGCTGATGCCGCAGAATGGGAGGTTTCGTCGACACGATTAATCGATTATTACGCATAATGACCAAAAATAATAGCGATAAGACAGGGAAAAGTAAGCGCAAATATGAGAGCGTCAGCCATCATTGACCAGTCTCCTGTCTCATGCCTTATCCTGTAGTTCGTTTGTTCTTGTTCACTACCTACACCCCTATCCGCACAATCTCTGAACATTTCGTCCGTATTGGATGGAAACTTCTGGACTTATGAGTTAAAACGGGAGTGGCATTCATAAGGGACCATCTACATGTCATCTCTAGGTTTTGAGCACCCAAATCTTCAAAGTTTGAGAAATGCTTGAGATATTGTATGGATATTTTTTTCTTTATTTGGCATAAGTGCTATAATAAGCCCATTTGCCATCAATTCTGCTGTATGGAGGTTAATAACCATCTCTGCATCTATTGATAGGCCTCTAGCTTCCTTGAAAATAAGGTTGGTTTTGAAGATTACTAGGGATTTTTCCGGTCCATACGAGATCAACCGTACACAAAGTGGTATTTGATCTCTCACAAAGTGGTATTGGGAAGCGTGCTGGGCCCATAACCCTTGTTATAAGTTTTATTCAACAATACAGTTTAATCATTCAAACTCAAATGACAACCAACTTTTCAAAAACGGTAATCAAAACAAAATCATGTGGAATTCATTCAGGGATTCATGCTAACAAAAAGGCTAATAGGGTCTCAGTTTATCACATGAGTTTTGCACGTCTGATTACTGATCTAACCCCGCCTGATTTGGAAGGGGAAAAACAAATGACCGGGCAATGCTACAATGAAAATCAGAAGGTTACCTTTCAGAGACGAAGGATCTGGTTTGATGAGATCGCTTTCATCGAGGAGTTGATCAGAATCAATGAGATCATCTTCAGTCGTGTCTGACAATTTCCAAACAGCTTCTACCGACTCTGGAGGCTTCTGCAGAAGTTTAACTGGTAACGAGATCTTAGAAGAGGATCCAACCTGAGAAAAGGAATATAAATACACAATATGGTATAAAAATAACTATACAAAATTTTTTTGGAAAAATAGTTGATAGACAAACATCGTGCATAAGTTGATGCTGGAGAGGCACAATTTGCCTCAAAATTCCCATTTTTCAAATAGATGAATATGATCCAGCTACATTGATTTTCTTTTTAAATGTTCATCAATCACATCTAAAATTGGTCCAATGAGGAATTTCACCATGTCGGAATTTGCTATTTTTGACCCCAAAATCGGATAAGCACCTCGAAAAACCTCCTAAGGCAAACTTTCAGCCCGAACTTCCTAATCTACGAATAAACAAAACAGTATAGAAAATACGAATGTTTAAAAAAACCGGGAAAATGACGTCATCCTGGAATAGTTCATTTATGGCCGCTTGAAGCGCTGAGATCAAGAAATCTATAGTCCCCAGATGCAAAATTTCACGAAACAGTAAAGTTCGAAATCGAAAAACAGAAGAAAAAAATAGAAAAAGCAAGATGGGGAAAATTAGGTTTCCCCTTTTTCTGTTTGATAACTTTCCTCTTAGAAAACACGATTTCGTCGTCCCAATAGGCAACACTGGGAGGAGACGGCGATCCGAACAGCCAATCAGCGAGCGTTCCCGCTTCACGTCTGTTTTCCCGGTTAGTTTTGAATCAAAAATTTTGATTGTCTCCCAAAAATAACAGGAGACTTATTTTCCAAAATCAGCCCAATTTTCATCTATCCCACACCATTAACTATTCAGGAAAAATGCAAACAGAATTCGGTGAAATTCCTCAATATGTTCCTACGATCAATTTAGGATATGTAAACGAGATTATCTAACTAACTACGTTTTTTCAGGGTAAGAGTCGGTCATCTTGGTTTTAAAACAAGCCAAGCAAAATTAACTGAGACATTCAACGCAATTATAGGCGGGAAATCGCCAGTTTGGCAACACACAGGCATAAAATAAGGTGAGCCTGAAAATGGCATCACAGAACAACTAAGATTATGCCAAGAGAACAATTTTATGAGCTGTCTTCATGTTTGAAACAAAAATGGTGGAATAATGAAGATATAACACAAAAAAGACGAAGAATACAAGAATATAGATGTTTTAATAAAGCTAAATAGATCGATTAGCTAAGCCCTTGAAATGTTACGAGTACAAGCATAGCTTCAGTAAAATTCTGTGATAGTAGGGAATTGGCAACGTCGCACGTCTGGTCTACTATCCACTAGGTGAGTAATACATTCCCGACCACTCCCCTATTACTTGATGTTTATTAGAGGGAGTGGGGTTTTATTTATATTAGAGGGAGTGGGGTTTTAGTTGGTAGGCCCAATTCATGGGGAGTTTAACACTGTTGGCATGGAAGAAGATAGGAGGAAAGCTCACTTCAATGGGGGCCGATGCGTGCGCTTTTTTCGTTTATCACGACAGTAGTGTTCTCTTTAGGTGGCGAACAGAGTTAAGAAGTACTATTCACAGTCACTAGAGCTCGTAACGCTTCCCCTCCCCCCAGCCCTGATAACAGTTACTCCAACGTACTTTTCAGATGTGTTTCTCGTTGCTAATGTATGTTTTCTCGTCTTTCTGTTTGATAGTGGTTCGTATCCAAGTTTAATTTTCTCGTCTTTCTGTTCATCTACAGTGGTTCGTCTCTAGTTTGCTTTTCACTTATTCAAAACATGAAGTAGTGTTGGTAGATGTCGATTCTAATAACTTGAGACAATCAGTAGGTACGCCTCGGCAGAAATGCAGTGATAAGAGTGATGCAGATGATAGATGATGATATTGTAGTGTAACTACAGTCCCTGGATATAATTTTTTGTAGGAATTTAGTTAGTTGTTATATTGAAAAAGTTGTTGTGATTTTGATATTGAAAAGAAATTACACTTGTCATATTTTGTGCCAATCAGTGGTTTTCTAACACAATATTTTTGTTTTTCATTTTATGGTAGGTATGTATGTTCATACCTGCCGTTACTCCTTTTCTCCTGGTATCTTATTTCTATAACTATTACGATAGTTATAGGGGACAGAGCGTCCAAAATCGTACTCCACAAGTAATATTGATGAAGTGCAATTTTAAAAAACCTGCGGGAATTAGCAGGAGGGACGAAGCTGCGCTCTGGCGACTGAGTGGTATAATATTGGAGGACTATGTTTTTCTTCGCCACCTAGAGGTTGCGCTGAAAGCAGGGGGCGATTTTTCGTCACGTTTTTTAACGTTGACTGAGCTTTCCTCCTATCTTCTTCCATGCTGTTGGGGTGACTTCCCCTTCACTCTTAAAGAGTTTCCCCACTTCCGTAAAAAAAAAAAATTACTTGATGTTTATTCTCGGTTTATTTCCGATTTACGAGTTTCTCGACACAAATTACACCCCCAAGATATCAGCGTCTACTTAGCTATCATTAAAAAAAATGACTCGTTGAAAAAGTTGTCTTCGTGAACATTTTACATGAATATAAACAATGGGGTGTGCGCCTGGGTCGGAAAAACTGTTTATTGTTATTTTTAATCTAAGGTAGACCTCATTCTGAGAATTTTGACACCAACCGCGACCTTCTAGCGTGAGAAGACTTTCTTCTAGGATTTTTCAAAGTTTCGAATGTTTATGACGTCACAGTGGGCTGGGCAGGACCCTGGCGGGAGGGGCGCGTGATGTCATAATCATTCGAAACTTTGAAAAATCATACAAAAAGATCTACTCATCCAAAGAGATAATAAAGTATTTAAATATAAAGTACTTAAAGTACTAATATAAAGTACTTACTAGGTGGTGGTAAAAGTAGTTTCTCGTAGGTCCAATAGAGTGCTCTGATTAAA
Source organism: Apolygus lucorum (assembly GCA_009739505.2). Lineage (NCBI taxonomy): Eukaryota > Metazoa > Arthropoda > Insecta > Hemiptera > Miridae > Apolygus > Apolygus lucorum. Next base: position 34,350,049 of record CM019170.2, on the reverse strand, counting down.
ATTACCTTGGAGAGATCACATCAACTTTTTATGAGTGCTAAATTTTTACTTTTTTTCTGTTGGTGGACGAAACGACACCGGGTTTTTGAGTCCTTTTTGTAATATAAAAAGGGGTCTTTTCGACATCATCTCATAATCAGTCAGAAGACAATCATCCAACTCCATTAATGTTGAACATTATCAATGACACTCGAAAAAATGTTGATGTGATCTCTCCAAGGTAATTTTAATCAGAGCACTCTATTGAATTTACGAGAAACTACTTTTACCATCAGCGGGAGTTGCAACTTTCTCTACGGTTACAACCTAGTTTATGAAGTGGGATTTCAATTACAAAATTGCCAAACATCGGTTAAAATTGGTTATAAAATTCGCCCCCTGACTCATGATGTGAGACCGGAAATGTTTAAAGTAATTTTACAAATCGTATTTTAGACTGCCTAGGCCATCACGTATTTTGGTTTATTATTTTCAATAATAAGCCTTTGGAATCGAGCAAGAAAAAAAAAATTTTAACCCCCCCTCAAAATTTGATGTTTTACGTTTCAAGGTACGTAGAATCCGAAAATCGAATAAAAAAATTTCCGTCCGTCCGCCGTACGCGGCACTTTTCTTAGTTACCATGGACCGATTTCGATGAAATTTGGTATATGGGCTCCATTTGGGGTCTAGTTGTGCCGCGAAGCTTTTGGTTGATGTAGGTCACTTCTAAGGGGTGAAAATTAAGGGTTGAAATTTTCAAGAGTGCCCTAGCTCGAAAACTCTCGAAATAAAGGTATCGTTTTTTCACTAATTTTAAATAGTACTGAATTTTAAAAAATTTTTGAGACCACCCGGAGCTCTGTAGGGCAAACCGTTCAGTCCCTACGAGTACTTGAAGGTTTTCCTTCGATAAAACAGAATCATGAGTGTGAATCGCAAAAGAGGTCTAATCTCCGTTGAAATTTTTTCTGACTAAAATGCGATTGCTGTTCATTTCTTCGATTTGTATACAGTTTTGCCTTCTGCGTAACCAGTAATCAAATTTCCATAATCAAAAGTCAATGGAGAATACTGAAGGCGCCTGAGTGGTCACTGATCAGCTGAGTGAGCTCCAAGGCCATTTCCTCTCCTGTTGGACGCAGGAAGCTGAAATTTTAGAGGCAAGGTCAAAGGAGAATGCTGAAGGCGCCTGAGTGGTCACTGATCAGTTGAGTGAGCTCCAAGGCCATTTCCTCTCCTGTTGAACGCAGGAAGCTGAAATTTTAGAGGCAAGGTCAAAGGAGAATGCTGAAGGCGCCTGAGTGGTAACTGATCAGCTGAGTGAGCTCCAAGGCCATTTCCTCTCCTGTTGAACGCAGGAACCTGAAATTTGAGAGGGCGGGTCAATTGAGAATGCTGAAGGCGCCTGAGTGGTCACTGATCAGCTGAGTGAGCTCCAAGGCCATTTCCTCTCCTGTTGAACGCAGGAAGCTGAAATTTTAGAGGGCGGGTCAATGGAGATTGCTGAAGGTGCCTGAGTGGTCACTGATCAGCTGAGTGAGCTCCAAGGCCATTTCCTCTCCTGTTGAACGCAGGAACCTGAAATTTGAGAGGGCGGGTCAATGGACAATGCTGAAGGCGCATGAGTGGTCACTGATCAGCTGAGTGAGCTCCAAGGCCATTTTCTCTTCTGTTGAACGCAGGAAGCTGAAATTTTAGAGGGCGGGTCAATGGAGAATACAGATGGTGGTAGGTGCTATTGATGGAGAACCAGTGATCTATACAGAAGGGTGATCTATAAAAAAAATAATAAACCTTTGAGCAATGATTTGCAGCGTTTTATGCGCTTGTTGTTCCAATGTACTAATTGCATACCTGTTTAATTTTATTATGATTTTTTGGTTACCTCGAATTACTAAAATATACGATTTGGTATTCCCTACAACTATTCAAGTTTGCAATATAAAATTAGACAAAAAACCGAAAACCGATGTTCGGAAAACTCAGCATCTAACTGGAAATTGACAGAGAACATTGATTTTGAAACAGTCAGTTTCTTTACAATTTCAGTTAAGTTGTCAGTTTCCCTCAGTACTTTGGATAGGTAAGGTACCTCTTGGGTGACACCGTTAATTTCATGTCATTAATGCATTGGTTCAATGCTTAGGCACCTCCTTTTGAATTAGGTAGGTTATACAACACGAATGATTCATACAAGTTGAGCCGACTGATGGCAAATCTAGGGGGCCCATCACCCGCTAAGAGGAAACTCCTTATGAGAACTGCAGAGGCAATTATGCTGTATGGAGCAGAAGTGTGGACAGACTCCCTTAGGTACCAAAAGTACAGGGCACGTATGGGAGCTGTACAGAGGAGAGGAGCTCTGAGAATCTGTAGCGCATTTAGAACTGTCTCAAGTCCAGCATCACAAATGATAGCGGGAACTATTCCAATATACCACCAGGCACAGGAACGTAGAAGGATTAGAATGTGGAAGGCGGAGGCAATATCCATAGTAAAGAAGGGAGAGTGGGAGGAGACCATCCGTAGGTGGCAAACTGACTCTGTGAAACCCGTGGAAGGTGGACAGCCCTCATAATTGACGATCTAAAGGCTTGGTTGGAGAGAAAACACGGTGAAGTGAACTACTACTATTAGAATGATTCAAACTATGTAGTTTTCAATAGAACTCGGGATAATTAATTCAGCAAGGAGATGAAAGCTGATGCTTTGAGGTTTAGGGCGGTATTCATAGTCATTCCTCAAGGCGCGGATTTCCTCGACTCGAGTTAAGGTTTCCTTCAACTTGTCTTTTCTCGAGGATTCCTCACCCTATTCATAGACGAACAGAATGCATTTGGAGGTCGACCTCAGCTCATCCTCAACTCGAGGAGACCTCGAGTTACCAAACGACGGTCGAGGAAGAATTGGCAGCCCTGTTCAAGTAACAGCTCAGTGAAGGTTTCAATAGAGAAGGTTCGAATGTTTATTTCAGAATGGTTGGTGTTGTTTTTCGGCTTTGAATTTGGACCATCAGAGTTCCTGTTGTTCGCGTTCCTTCTTCAATAAAATAGTGTTTGCTACCTTTTAATTTTTGACCGACTTCATGCGCCGAAGAAAGGAGGTATACAGTTCGGTGTGTCATGGGACGACGATTTTTATATTAGTTTCCGAATGGAAAGAGAAAAGAAGAGAGCCATTTTTAAGCGAAGCTGAATAAACTACGTTGAGGAAACTCATAATTGAAAATAAGGACATTGTGGAAAAAAAACAGATGCGGTCTCGTTTGTCGAAAAAAAAAGTGTTGGGAGAAAATCGCGAGTGATTTTAATTTCATTGGAAAGTACCGAACACAAAGTTGCGTATTATATGCAATAAGTATATTATACTAATATTGGTGCTCCTTTTCTTTGCGCTTTTCCGTTGTTTTGTAATATACAAAGTACCAAAGCGCTTTTCACCTGAGTGAAACGGGCCATAGATTGAAAGCGCATCTAGACTGACTCGCAACACTTCCCGAGTCCCGCGGCCGCGTCATTCCGTTACAACAGAACTTCTCATCCTCATACTTCTCAAATCAGTAGAAAAACCAATTTCTATTTTTCCCCCTATGGGGTGACACAAATGAAGGCTTTAGAACTATATGAAACAAATTTCCATTGGTATTAATACGTGCTTTCAACAAGGAAGGTAGGTACAGTACTATGAAGAGTTGAACATTTTTTTATTCAAAATTCCCACCCACCATATTTTGAAAATTGTTGAGGATATGTTGATCTAACATTCACTAGAGTTTGGAGTTATTTGAAGATGACGTTATTTTGTAAAGTGCGAAAATGTCGTTCTGTAGTTCTTATGACTACAGAATCTCGGCTTCGAAACAGATGGCTCGGCAACTTCTAAGATCGATTACTTCTTTTTATTCAAAATTCCCTCACCATATTTTAGTATATTGTTGAGTACATGTTGCTCGAACATTCACTAGAGTTTAGAGCTATTTGAAGATGTCAATTTTTGGTTTATTATTTTCAATAATAAGCCTTTGGAATCGAGCAAGAAAAAAAAATTTTAACCCCCCCTCAAAATTTGATGTTTTACGTTTCAAGGTACGTAGAATACGAAAATCGAATAAAAAAATTTCCGTCCGTCCGCCGTACGCGGCACTTTTCTTAGCAACACTGGACCGATTTGGTTCAAATTTGGTATATGGGCTCCATTTGGGGTCTAGTTGTGCCGCGAAGCTTTTGGTTGATGTAGGTCACTTCTAAGGGGTGAAAATTAAGGGTTGAAATTTTCAAGAGTGCCCTAGCTCGAAAACTCTCGAAATAAAGGTATCGTTTTTTCACCAATTTTAAATAGTATTGAATTTTTAAAACTTTTTGAGACAACCCGGAGCTCTGTAGGACAAACCGTTCGGTCCCTACGAGTACTTGAAGGTTTTCCTTCGATAAAACAGAATCATGAGTGTGAATCGCAAAAGAGGTCTAATCTCCATTCAAATTTCATCGGACTAAAATGCGATCGCTGTTCATTTCTTCGATTTGTATACAGTTTTGCCTTCTGCGTAACCAGTAATCAAATTTCCATACGAAGCTTTCTATTTTTCCAATCGAGTGTGAAGCGTTTAGTTCTTTCTAATAAACTTGATTGTGAAGGTGTGAAGCAGTATGGTGTGGTAGGTAGTACCTAGCTGGTAGGTAAAAAAAAAGTTGGTAGGTAAAAAAAATGTTGGTGGGTAAAAAACGCTGCAAATAATTGCTCAAAGGCTTCTTCACTCTTCAGATCACTGATCAGCTGAGTGAGCTCCGAAGCCATTTTCATTCCTATTGAATGGAAGTGCTCTTCCAGGTGTCTCCAGCAATCGAGGAGATCTTCTTCACTCTTCAGATCACTGATCAGCTGAGTGAGCTCCAGAGCCTTTTTTACTCCTATTGAATGGAAGTGCTCTTCCAGGCGTCTCCAGCATTCGAGGAGATCTTCTTCACTCTTCAGATCACTGATCAGCTGAGTGAGCTCCAAAACCATTTTTACTCCTATTGAATGGAACTGCTCTTCCAGGCGTCTCCAGCATTCGAGGAGATCTCCTTCACTCTTCAGATTACTGATCAGCTGAGTGAGCTCCGAAGCCATTTTTACTCCTATTGAATGGAAGTGCTCTTCCAGGCGTCTCCAGCATTCGAGGAGATCTCCTTCACTCTTCAGATCACTGATCAGCTGAGTGAGCTCCGAAGCCATTTTCATTCCTATTGAACGGAAGTGCTCTTCCAGGTGTCTCCAGCAATCGAGGAGATCTTCTTCACTCTTCAGATCACTGATCAGCTGAGTGAGCTCCAGAGCCTTTTTTACTCCTATTGAATGGAAGTGCTCTTCCAGGCGTCTCCAGCATTCGAGGAGATCTTCTTCACTCTTCAGATCACTGATCAGCTGAGTGAGCTCCAAACCATTTTTACTCCTATTGAATGGAACTGCTCTTCCAGGCGTCTCCAGCATTCGAGGAGATCTCCTTCACTCTTCAGATTACTGATCAGCTGAGTGAGCTCCGAAGCCATTTTTACTCCTATTGAATGGAAGTGCTCTTCCAGGCGTCTCCAGCATTCGAGGAGATCTTCTTCACTCTTCAGATCACTGATCAGCTGAGTGAGCTCCAAAACCATTTTTACTCCTATTGAATGGAACTGCTCTTCCAGGCGTCTCCAGCATTCGAGGAGATCTCCTTCACTCTTCAGATTACTGATCAGCTAAGTGAGCTCCGAAGCCATTTTCAATCCTATTGAACGCAGGAAACTGAAATTCGAGAGGGAAGGTCAAGGGAGAATACAGATGGTGGTAGGTGCTATTGATGGAGAACCAGTGATCTATACAGAATTGTGATCTATACAGAAAATAATAAACCTTTGAGCAATGATTTGCAGCGTTTTACTGTCGATTTTTCCTGTCGAAATTCACGTTTGCGCATGCGCACTCGCTCCTATTGGTCCGAAGGTGCTGAAATTTATAGGGGACCGTCTAGGACCTAATCCGCACAATCCCTGAAAATTTCATCAAAATCGGACCACAGGTTAGTATAGTTTTGCCCGGGACAAGGATTGACCACAGACAGACAGACAGACCGACAGACAGACAGACAGACAGACACGGAACCAAAATTGTTCGGGAAGCTCTAAAACGCAAAAAGCAAGTGGAAATTTTGATTTCGGAGGACATTTTTTTTTTTTCACTTCTTTCACGAATACAAAGCTTCCCTACCTTCGGTAGTGAGGAAGCAAAATGTTGGTGGGTAAAAAACGCTGCAAATTATTGCTCAAAGGCCTCTTCACTCTTCAGATCACTGATCAGCTGAGTGAGCTCCGAAGCCATTTTCAATCCTATTGAATGGAAGTGCTCTTCCAGGCGTCTTCAGCATTCGAGGAGATCTTCTTCACTCTTCAGATCACTGATCAGCTGAGTGAGCTCCAAAGCCATTTCTACTCCTATTGAATGGAAATGCTCTTCCAGGCGTCTCCAGCATTCGAGAAGATCTTCTTCACTCTTCAGATCACTGATCAGCTGAGTGAGCTCCAAAACCATTTTTACTCCTATTGAATGGAAGTGCTCTTCCAGGCGTCTCCAGCATTCGAGGAGATCTTCTTCACTCTTCAGATCACTGATCAGCTGAGTGAGCTCCAAAGCCATTTTTACTCCTATTGAATGGAAGTGCTCTTCCAGGCGTCTCCAGCATTCGAGGATATCTTCTTCACTCTTCAGATCACTGATCAGCTGAGTGAGCTCCGAAGCCCTTTTCAATCCTATTGAACACAGGAAGCTGAAATTTGAGAGGGAAGGTCAAGGGAGAATACAGATGGTGGTAGGTGCTATTGATGGAGAACCAGTGATCTATACAGAAGGGTGATCTATACAGAAAATAATAAACCTTTGAGCAATGATTTGCAGCGTTTTGTAAAGTGCGAAAATGTTCGGCATTTCTATTGAAATCAGCTATCATCAAATATCGGGCGGTCATAACTTTTCTTCCACTGAACCGGAATCGACCAAATTTCAGTATATTGTCGACTCGTTATGTAAGAAACATATGCCAGAATTTGGTGCAAGTAACTCAGTCGTAAGTACCCAGCCCTAGATGATGAAGAAATAGATTCTGTTCTCTCCTGTTCACAGAAATACTCTCGGGCAGGAAGAAAATCGGGAGCAGCACGTTTATCACGGTCTCTTTTGTAAAACGAAATTTCTTCCGAAATGTTCGATCATCCAATACCTATACAAATAAGAACATAACAAAATTACTGGCATTCACCGTGTTTATCATTATTGTCATAACTTTTGAGTACCTACCTCCAAAGGGTTTTCTTGATCCCGCAAGTAACATTTCGGCCTTTGCTGATCTCGCGAAGATTCCTACAAATACTCATCAAATTCCTCCAATCTTTCAATATCTTCGAAATCCATATTTTCGGACGAAATAACCGAAGAATAGATCCGTAGAATACTTTATAACGACAACGCTTGTGATAACAGGTAGGTAGATATCATCAAAATCTTTCCTCAAGGTACCTTTTCACCTACCTTGGGCTGAGGAAGCTCGAAGCCCCTTTCTCGACTCGAAATATCTCGATTCGGCCTACAAATTTCTCGACTCCACCTCCGAAGTCGTCTATGAATACCGCCATTGGAGGACGCCTTTAGCGGTTCGAGGACGCCTTGAAATGTGGCGACTATGAATAGCTTGAGGAGCCGTCGGGCCTCCTTAAGGCTTCCTCGAGACCTTCCTCGACTTGGAGGATGAGTCTGGCCTTGACTTTGGCTTAAGGCTTAACTATGAATAGCTCGAGGAGGAAAGGACTCCTCAAAGCGTACTTTGGAGGAGTCCTCCAACTCGACTCATGACTATGAATACCGCCCTTAGAGGCAGTGGTCGGTCTGAACAGGGAAGCAAGTGCAGCGTTGCCAACTCTTGTGCCATTCTATTGAAGCCAGCAGAGTGCTAACTTGAGCATCAAGAACAAAAAACTAAGTAGGTTGGTACCATTGAGAACTAGGAGTAATATCACATATGAGATATCTATATCTCACCACTGAAGTATAGGTTTATCTTGATTATCACTTTCACACAACACTGTATGTTCACTGTTTTGTCACTGTCTTGATCGAATCGATCGGTCACTCTAGTGATAACCGCTGATGAATCTCCTTGCAAGTGACGCGTTGGAGAGCTGCCAGTGACCCAACGAGTTGTTGAGTCGTATCTTTCACACCATTATACAGGTGGAGGAGGCGGAGTCGTCTCTCCTTCGTGTCATCGTCTACTTCAACTTCCATCTTCAACCGACTTTCGACCGACGTGCTTTCTTGCGCCATTTCCAAGTCCTCAAATCAGACACAAATAACAGGTGATCCATCCGTCAATGTAGGCATGAAAAAGAATTCGAGCTCTTCCTGAGAACTTTATTAATAATACACCATCGATTATTTTTAGATATATTTGAATTGAATCATGGCAAACAATTTTCTTTAAAAATCTCTGCTAAGGGTTGCACTACACAAACATGTTTGGACATTTCACGGTTATTTATAACGAAAATCCTGTACATTATTGAAATATATAATTATTGTTAGCGTTGTAGTCCACATTCATTTTCCATATGTTGGCTAATTTCTATGATCAGTAATAAAAGAACATTTCCAGCATAATGAGGAGGAGATGGAAATGGATATCTATTGACGGGCAATAGAAAGTGACGTCACTCTGAACTTAGATTCTAGCAGAATTTTCAGAGTACATTTTATTTATCATCATGTTCATGCGCTCTAGTCAACTTTTGTGCACATTTTAGACTCTAAACGTAAACATAAACATATAGAACGACAATGGAGGAATTGAAAGTACATAGTTTCGCTACAGGTAGAATTACCTACCTATACAACCTATTCGTGTCTCGATGAGTACCTCAAAGCTGTAAGTCAAACAAGCAGGAACACGCCTACACTCACCTCATCTCTTCTCACCTTCTTTAACCCAATTTAAGAGACTGAAAGAGACCGCAAACTGTGCTTCACATAAACTGGCAAAACGCTTCCCTGAAACCGGGTTTCTCCCAGCCAACTCTTTCTGGTGGTGGTGGGGGGGACCCTCCTCTTGACGTTCGTGGCAAACCAGAAGCATTAAGGGCCCCAATCACGTGTATGCTCCGAGTCGCCGCTGTGGCCCTAGCCGCCGTCAAAGGGGAAAACTACCCGTGAATGGTTAACAAAATGTTGAGGTCTGGCGGTCGTCCGCCGCTCGGCAGGTAATCGAACATGCTCGAAAATTGCGGCCAGGTTAATCCTCGGCAGCCCTGTGAATGGTTGAAGTGAGGCCGACGCCCGGCCGCACTCCCACCAGTACAGCATGTAGCCCTACCGTTTTCCTCACTTCTAGTCATCTGAGCAAGCGGAGGTTGGTAGCAGGTCCGCCATTCGGCTGAGTCAGGCAATTTTGGTAGCCAGGTGAATGGACTACTGCGGTGGCTTCAGGGAGTACCTGCAGGGACCCGGCGGCGACTTCGGGCATACACGTGAATGGGGCCCTTTAGAGCGGTTTTTGGCAACAGGCCACCGATTCGACTGGACTGAAAATTCCTCATAGGAGAGGCTGTCATATTACAACACTGGCACGGCGGGACAGGTTGGCGTGTTGTCATATGACAACGCTGGCATTGAATGGGTTAAACATGATCTCTTCTGGATTGAAAAAAATGTATAATTTTTATCAACAAACCTCGAAATTCGGCTTGAGTCCTTCGTATTTGACGACTTTCACTTCTGCTCCCTTGAGTGTTTTCAACGTTGTCGCTTGCGATTCACTTAGTTTGACTTCGCTACCAGAGAGCTCGACGATACCGATGATTTTCAGGTTGGAAATGAGCTCTTTCTCTGACCTGAGGGAATCACTTGGATTACTCCGGGTCACCAAGAAAAATATTCAAAATAGCTACCAGGTAGAGTTTAAATTTTGTTCAGTTCTACACAAAATGGAAAGCAAATAAAATCAGAGGTTTCCAAGATTGTGGAAAACAAAAATACGCTGAAAACGCCGTTGTCATACAAATTGTTCAGAAATTTAAATTCTCAAATTGTTCAGAAACTCTCGAATTCTCAAATGAAAACGTCTAGGTTCATGATCCAGCTAGTGGACACCTAAATTCTGATTCCAGAGGGGACACTGGTATTTAGTAAGGTGACGATTTTCAAGATAAATTAAGCAACTATATTACGTAATTAAATTAGGGACTGTTGTATCCTGAAGTATTAGGGACTGTTGTATCCTGAAGTATTTGAACTACCCGCCTACTTCTGCTTTATAGAATAGCCACTTGGTTCCGCTAGGAGAAGATTCCTATTGTAACATGACAATAAAGAAGGGTTATCTTTTCCCAGTTTTAAATTGAAAACGTGCTCTTATTTTCCCTCAAGGGTTTTTCCCTATTAATTCTAAAATTATAACAGGGACCTATGCAGGGCGTCCAGCGAATCCCCGAAAAAAAATGCCTTAAATTTTCCAAGGGCAATATCCGTCTTTTTCCAGGGTTATAAATAAGTAAATAAAATATAAATACATGTGATAATAATTACTCAAAATTCAGGTTTCTAAGGACATTATCAAAATCTCATGAAAATGAATAAGGTAACTAGAATCAGACTAGTAAGTTGAGGAGAAACATAGGTACGCGGTGCGGGTTAGCATTCATTAGCTGCAAGTGTGCCCTTAAGAACGCTTTTAGCAAATTTTCAAGGAAAAATCAAGCTATTGCAACGATATTATAAATTGTAATAACAAAAATGTAAAAAAAAGATTAAATAGAAATCTATATAGGAATACAGTTGAGAAATTTTTTTACATTTGGAACATCTATATTTATTTAATTGAAAAATACTACTATCGTATTCGACTTTTCTCTCTCAGACTGCCGGAACTTTCCCCTTAGGCAGTAACATATCTAGGAGTCTTCCTGGATGCCAAACTCGCCTGGGCATCTACACTACATTGCCAATCGGGACAAAAGTGCTCTCATGAGGGCCAAACGCTCATGTGGGAAAACCTGGAGACTGAAACCAAGTATGGTCCGTTGGATCTATACTGCGGTGGTAAGACCCATCTTAGTGTACTGCTGTGTGGTGAGGTGGCCAAAAGTTTGCCACGGGGATTGGAATTTATGGGGCCAATCCCAGATGCAGTCACTCAGTTCCCTGGGAGCGTATGCCTTAGTATTTCAGGCTGAAGTACTTGCAATTAGGGTCTGCGCTGGGGAAAGTCTGCGGAGGGAACACTGTGGTGTACACGTCCGCATTCTCTCGGACAGCCAGGCTGCGATCAAGGCTTTAGCCGCTTCATCCATTAACTCAAGGTTAGTGTGGGAGGGCTTACAAACTCTCAGCTCCCTGTCGCAACACAACAGAGTCTCTCTGGATTGGGTGGCAGGGCAAAGCGGAGTAATGGGAAATGAGAAAGCAGAAGTGCTGGCCAGAAGGGGCTCACAAACCCCGTTCATTGGTCCAGAGCCGGCCATCGGTATTCCCAAATCTTCCTTTAGGGCGACCATAAACCGGTGGGTCACCAATGAAACCACTAGTAGATGTTCAAACCTTAGTGGGCATGCTCTAAGCAAGCGCATGGTGGCCAAACCTAACCCACAGAAGAGCTGCTGCGGCTAATCCGCAAGAAAGTCAAGTTAGTGGTCGGCCTGGTAACAGGCTTTACTCCAATCCGATTCCATCTCAACCATATTGGGGTAAACCAGAATACAACCCTCTGCAGGCTGTGAGGAGAGGCTGAAGAGAAAGCCTCCCACATAATATTCGATTGCGAAGTGCCATCAAATCGCAGGTTTCACCTCCTTGGGTCACCTACACCCATGGAGGCTTTTCCCAGCACAAATCTAGCCAAACCGCTACTGGCCCTTACCATAGGGCTAGGACTCTTTGACTAGGAACAGAATCCGCGGAGTAGCACAATAAGCCACTAGGCTTCAGTGCTTTGGGCTCCCATCACCCACAATCCACACAATCCAAACTGACCCTGGTCCGCGGATTCATCTACAATCTTCCCCTTAGGCTTTCTCTCATTTATTGAGAAGACACAATTTATTTTAAAATATTTAATAGACTTTTAATTTTAATATATAACAACAATGTAATTGTGATTAAGTACCTAGCGAGGAGGTGTAAATAATTTTTGCCAGGGACGGAGTAAGAGGCCCTATCCATCCCTGGTTATGTAAATAAACGCTTATAATCAATCAATCAATCTCGGGAGAAACATGAAATTCCCTGAGTATTCCAGGTTTTCCAGGTCGCTGGACACCATGCTATGTACAATTAATATTTTCATGCGTCTCACCGACCATTGTTTTCTCAATCTTTCCTCGATAAGCAGGTAGCAAAAAAACCTACCTCACAGATCCTTCTCCAGTCGAAACAGCCTCTGCAATGACCAATCTCCCGGATGGTTTGGCAGCTTTGACCAGGACGCTGAGGAATTCGATGGAGTGCACCACATTCTGAGGGTGAATTATTCCAGAAAGGACGACATCGAAAGTAGAATCTGGATGGTCACCTGAAAACATCGAAAATTGAAGATTAGAAGGAGAACAAGGTTAATTTTTTCGTTGGTGAAAGATTTATCAAAAATAATGTCATCATCTCCCAGCCTAGTGATTTACTTATCAACCTACGTTGTAACGAAAAAAAAATTTCTTAGGCTTGTACGTCGTAGGATTAAATGTTGCAAATTTTGTAACATTATTCCTAATTTCTGTTTCAACGAAATACCATTATAAGTAGGGGATTATATCGGTCTGTATTATTGTAACTATTATTAGTAATTCCAAAGGTATTGTTTCTCTACAGGAAGTGAAAGGTGAGATAAAGAAAATCCTTGACGTTACACCACCAATTGCAATGTCACGTTTTATCACATATTATTCGTTTTAGATTCATGATTTGGCTGAACTTAAAAACATAAAAATTATTGTTTACTTACCTTCCGTGAGACGAGAACTATTTTCAACTTTGACGCTTCCATCGGGTCCTATGATTTTGGTAATTTCGCTCACGAAAGAGACAACGACATCGGAATCGACTTCTTTGCTGTTCACGAGGAGCACCTTTTCGCCTGATTTGAGCGCCAAATCCACCATTTTCTTACTAAACGATTTCCTTATTGAAAAGTCAATAAATTTGAACAGAAATTACGCAAAAAATACAGGCAGTCTTGAAAATTTCCTCCTGTATTTCTACTACGAAAACCCACTCTTGGTCACGGAACAACTGAAATCGTAAGAACGGCGTTCTTCTTCTTCTTCTTCATGGGGGTAGCGGCAGCCATGGTAGTCACAGTTGTAGTTGTTCGATCATTGTTTCGAAGGAAATCTAAGTGATTATGCGAACTTTACTTTATTGTCGTTCTTATTAATTAAAATCTACCACCATTCGCCTTTCTCAATAGATTCATAAAAGAATACTTATTTCTCATTAGATTCATAAAAGAATCCTTATTTGAAGAAGCAGAATGGTCGAAACATCAATGTTTTAAAATGAAATTTTGGAATCTTGATTTCTTTGTTTGATAAGAAATTTAAATTCTTCAAATTCAAATTGTTGGGGAATTGACGTTTTAAAATTGTACCTAACTAGCTTCATAAGGAACAAATAAAATTGTTAATCTCGGTACAATACCAAGGTATCTTCTTTTAAGAAGTAGAGGAGTCTGGTGGAGTGTATAGTAGGTACCCACCTAGTTTCCTCTTGAAGAATAACATGGATACATAGTATTATATATGACGTATACGTCACAGCAGACAAGTTCCGACAAAACCCAATTCATATTACTGCAAGTCGATGTTTTTGCCCATGTTTACCCTCTCCCGTAGCGGGGGATTCTGATTTATCAGTTCATTTTATGTTTTCGCCCAAGAAAGGTGATTTAGTATTTTTTTCGGCTAATTGAAAATTCTGCATTTTTTTCGATGGACCCAAATCATTGGTAAGTGGAATTTATTACTTATTTTCTTCATAAATCTTTTTATCCTTTCAATATTATTCTCTCAGATAGTTTTGAAGGGGATGTGGCTTATTTAATCTTGTTAAAAGTTATTTATAGTAGCTGTGAGTGAGTGGAAAGGACGGTGTGACGAATATGTCACACTCGTCCTTCCCCACATTAATTTTTTTGCCTGCCCACAGCTTTCGTAGTTTTATTTTCTTTCAGATACTGTGTCAAAATTCGAAATGTTTGTCAGTTTTATCCTTTTTACAGGGATCATGACATGATACCTACATTGTAGGTACTGATTGAAAGGTGACTTGACTGTTGTTGAGATAGTTCAGCTACTCGAGGAAGACATCCTAAGCGTCTTTGACGATGATAACACCGTTTGGAAGTGGAAGATATTTTCATCACACCTCCGCCTGCTAACGAGCTCAATGACGAAGATAGTGGCGACGAGAACACAGGAGATTTGCTGGACAATTTGACAAGTAACCAATTGAGCAGTGAAGCTGAGGCAGTTTTGTCTAATGGAGTACGAATTGGAGGCCCTACACACTAAATCAATACCGTATTTCAATCAGAAAGAAGAAATGGTACTGGTCAATACTGATGTGGCTAATTGATGCATCGATAATCAACGCTTGGCAGATTTACAAAGAGAACAGGAAGACACATCACCAAACAGGAATTCAGAAGAGAAATCGCCATCACATACCTGACAAGATACAAAACTAAAGTAAAGTCTGTGGGCCCGACAACTCCATCTTGCAACTGGACCTCAAGAGTTTTGGCTGATATGCGCTACGACCGGAAAGACCATCTACTGGGGGAAGTAGAAAATAAGAAGAGAAGAAGGTGTACTAATGATGGTTGCAAAAGTGTCGTCACGTCAATGTGCTCATAATGCAACGTTGGATTGTGTTTGAAATGCGATGTTCAGTTTCACACAAAAAACTGAATACCCATAGTTCCTACTGAGTTTTTTCTTCGATGTTTTCAAACAATAATACCATTCTGTCATTGACTAGTCTTTTAAATCAATAAATGTCCTTGGTTTTCCAATAAAATGCTTAGATGAATGTTTTTTTTTTTTCATTTTGACCTCAGATGAAGTTTTTCAAACTCTGTGACCCCCTAAGGACGAGTGTGACATGTATGTCACACCCCCCCACTCCTAAAAGGAGAACGGATTATTTTTTTAAGAATTTTTCTGGGATTATTTAGAACCTAATGGACCAAGAAACCTAAAAAAATTCAAATTTTTAATGAAAAATAATTCTCGTCCTTGGTATAAAGTACCTATAAAGTTTATACTTAGCTTCCGTAATTGGCAAATACCAGGGTTTGAAAATGAGGCGGCTGAACATTCTAGGCAAATGGAAATAGACTTACACAATTGCTGAGGAATCGAGAATGAATGCCGTCCTAAATAATTCATGATCTTTTGGAAATCAAAACCTTAAAAAAAGTGAAAAAGGGTAAACATCGGCCCGCTGATAAATTTCAAAGAAATTCAATAGCAAGGGAATTCTAGATGGAAACAAAATCTTCTGAAAGAAAATTCAATCGTGCTGTTTCATTTGAAAGAGTTCAAGTACCTACATACTAGTGCTCAGTTCATCAAAAGAATAATTCTATAAATTACTTAATGTTCATGTAATTCAAAGTAATTCTAGTGTAATTGTAAAGCTTTAATCCCGAAGCGGAAGCTTTTTTGACTTGCTACACAGATACACAGTTTTCTGTAGTGAGGAAGCGAAGAAGAATGAATAACAATTTTACTGGGAAACGAGGATTCAAAAATATCTCGAATACTCAATCCCTAGACGAATGGTTGATGGTCGTGCAGTGTTTATTCTGCGGGTGCAGCGAGCCCGTCCTCATTCCGAATAGGTCAGTTTTTCGCACTTCATTTCATTCCCCTTGCTTACACGAATGAGAAGAGAAAAATGGCATAAACACCCGTAAATTAGCCCTGGCGACGGGGACCAGATGCACCTTCTCGATGCAATCCACGATCAGGCTAAAATAAGTACCTTTCATTTATGTAACGACGAACTCGAATCGGGGCTCATTTATTCACAACTCGTAGTTATTTAGTTAGGTAATTATTAGTAACTATGGAAAAAAAAATTGGGGACAATACAATATATGAATACTTATAAATTTCATTCTGATCAGATCATTAGGTAGTCATTGCGCAAGCACCAAAGTCAAATCGTTATTAAGCTTTTACAGTGTCTTTTACAATTTATACAATTTCTATTCGATTTTGATGGAATTTTCAGGGATTGTGTGGTTGAGACCTTGGATCGTTGCCTATGATTCATTTTGGTGACTGATTAAAGTTTATTAATGATGTTATGAGGGAGTGCCTACTTCCTTGATTTATTTCCGGTGTTAGATGTTCAATAAAGTTCGCAAATACCATACAAATAAATATACCAATTTCCAAATTTGATTTTTTTTTTAGTCTACTACGTTTGGGTAGAGAGCAGAGTTGGGCCAAATCGTACTCATGAATATGATTAAGATTTTTAATCATAATTAATAAGATTAAATTCGTATTCACACACTAACAGCACGATTAAAATCATAATAACTGAGTATGAATAAGAGTACATTATTAATCACAAGAAATCTGTAATTAATCACAGGAATAACACGATTAAAATTGTACTCACGATTTTGATGATTCCGGCGGCGATATTTCAGTTTTTCAATTCCCTAGTGCCGTGCACTAATGAATTTCTAAAATCCTTTAAATTTCAAATTTAGGTACAACTTTTCAAGTTTTTACCCTTCAATTTTGCGAAATACTAAGAACGAAAGGTTCTTAGAAAAAGAAATGAAAGGTTCCTCATTCCGGGTTAATATTTTCCTAAATGATAGGGGCAAAACTTTAAAGATTGTGCTAAATTTGAAATTTTCAAGGATTTTAGAAATTTGTTAGTGCATAGGCGTAGAGAATTGAAAAACGGATAAATTTTCATCGGCAGAATCATCAAAATCGAAAAATAATCTCCAGAGAAAAATGGGAAACCCGGTTTATTCAGTTATATTTTTCCCATTTTGGTTTATTATTTTCAATAATGAACCTTTGGAATCGACCAAGAAAAAAAAAATTTTAACATCCCCTCAAAATTTGATGGTTTACGTTTCAAGGTATGTAGAATCCAAAAATCGAATAAAAATTTGGCCGTCCGTCCGCCGTCCGCCGTACGCCGTACGCGGCACTTTTGCCCCTTAGCATTGACCGATTTTGATGAAATTCGGTATGTAGGCTCCATTTGGGGCCTAGTTGTGCCCCGAAGATTTTGGTTGATGTAGGTCACTTCTAAGGGTTCCAAAATGAATTTTGAAATTTTGAAAACGCCCTAACTCAAAAATTTTGATATAAAGGTATTGTTTTCCCTTCAATTTAAGATTCTGTAGAATTTTTAGAATTTTTTGAGACCACGCGGAGCTCTGTAGGTCAAACCGTTCGCTCACTACGAGAATTTAAAGTTTGGCCGTACGATAAATCAGAAACACGAGTGTGAATCGCAAAAGTGGCCTAATCGCCTTTCAAGTGTTAGCCGACCGAAATGCGATCAATGTTTTTCTTCATGTTTGATGGTTGGTGGCTTTGCAGACGAGTGATCTATATAAAAATAATAAACCATTGTGTAATAATTTGCAGCGTTTTCTCTACCAATTATTGTTCAATTTTGATGATTCCAGCGGCAATCTTTCAGTTTTTCTAATACCCAGGTCCAGCACTAATGAATTTCTAAAAATCCTTAAAAATTTCAAATTCAGCTACAACTTAGGGAAATTCTCTAAGAAATTCTCCCTACAATTTAGGGAAGTACTAATCCGGAACGAGGAACGAACGGACTGACCGACTGAGAACCCCTTAATCACAGATTTCCTGTGGTTATGACTTTAATCGTAGAATTCTGTAATTAGTCACACAATTCTATGATTATCACAATTCTATCATAGATTAATCTACAATAATTGTGAAGGAAAAAGTTATTTTTCCATGATTTATCACATTTTTTTCCATGATTAATCATAGAATCCTTATGATTAATCACAATTTTGTAGAAATTGTTTAAATGATTAGTACTATTATTCCTGTGATTTATCAGCAGATTTCCTGTGATAATGACATTAATCATACTCATAGTGCGTGAGTACAATTTTAATCCTATTATTCCTGTGATTAATCACAGATTTCCTTTAGTTATGACTTTAATCGTAGAATTCCTGTAATCAGTCACAGAATTATATGATTAATCACAATTTTATCGTGATTATACACAATGTTTCCATGATTAATTACATTTTTTCCGAAATCAATCACAGAATCCTTACGATTAATCACAATTTTTAAAAAATTGATTAATCCTATTATTCATGTGATTAATTACTGATTTCCTGTGATAATGACTTCAATCATACTCATAGTGCGTGAATACAATTTTAATCGATCATTCCTGTGATTAATATTCTCCTGTGATAATGTACTCTTAATTATACTCCGTGATTATGATTTTATTCATACTCTTGGTGTGTGAATACAAAACGATACCTTAAATCACAAAGGCGCTATGTCCATCCATCTTCCATATTTTTCATTTTCTTTTAATTTCAGAAAAAACTCAAATTCAACAAAACTATTATTGACCTTCTTGACGATTATAGCTTGAAAATTAATTGAGGAATTTAAAGAGTCTAGTGTAAATAGCCATTATTTTAGTAATTTTGCACTAATGATAATTTATTTTGCGTTTTTCTCAAAACTCCGTTTTTGGACATTTTTGGTAGGTATCGAAATGTAATCTTATTCATAATCACAGAAACATATTCCTGTGATTAAAAATCTTAATCATATCGTGAGTATGATTTTGACCAACGCTGCTGGATGGAGAAGAAATTTCTAGGGCGATTAGAAGCCGACGGGGGCGGCGAGTGGCTGATGGGGGCGGCGTTTATACGAACGTTGGTGAGGGGGGGGGGGGGGGGGGGGGCGACGACCGGCGCGCATCATGCCGTCTCCGGGTTACGGCGGCTCATCTTGAGTCAGTCACGCCGCTCAGTGCGCTCAGTTCAGAGGGCAGCAGGTCGGGCCGCGCTCGCTTCCGCTGTCCTCGCTTCACGTAAGCAAAAAAAATTTTTCAAAAATCCTATTGATGAAAAGAAAAAAACAAAACAATTATTGGCTTCATTGTCACACATTTCTGCTCACCATATCATGCTTAAAATATTGGGTATTTCTCAGGGTCTTCTCTCATGGTATTTCTCAGTAAATTAAATGTAAGTTATCCTCCAACAAGTGGAAAATGATTACTTTACTTGAGCCTCTAGTATCAGCTAATGAAAACAGTTTTCAAAAACACAATATTTCATTACATTTTTGGACAAGAACAATTTTTTGGTTTATTCATTTCTGCTATCGAACTCTTACAAACTAGGAAGCTAATTGGGAATTAACCATCAATAATATGCCTAGACAGGTAATTTTCACTAAAAACCTAGAAAAAACACCACTTGGTATTTATAAATAAAATATCCACTAAAAATTTGGAAAAACTTTTTTTAGTGGACTTCTAAACACTCAGTTTGGTGTGCCACGTGAAATCCTATTTTTCTGATGTGAAAAAGATATTTTTCTGTAAGAAAAACGTACTTATTTCGATAATAAGTAATTATAGTAAATTTAGCATTAATTTTTAATGTAGTTACTCGCGGTTTATATCGTAAAACTGCAAAAAAACGAGTTTTTCTTAATTATGAAAAAAAAGGAATTTTTAGGTTTTTATAAACTTGTACATACGAAATAGTTTTGAATCGAGGAGTCGTTTTTGATTATAACAAAAAGGATTTCCAAGGGGAATATTTGGAGGCCATTGCTTTAACAATTATGTTCTCAAAAACTCTTCAATAAATTGCTTATCTTTAAAGAGTCTATTGTTTTTAAGTTCAACATGCAAAATGCAAATGATCTGCACCTATTTCTGAAAGCAGATGCTTCAATACTCCCTCCATTGATTTTTTAAATATTACAATCGCATGCAAAAGTATTATTCAGCTAAGAAATGTGATTATTTGGTTGAACAGAATATAAATTGAATAAACGGAAAAGATGGTTTTAAGCGTATATAGGGTGTCCCATGTTAAGGACCGAAAATCTTCGGGAGTAGATACTACAACTAATTTCAGTAAGAAAGTGTCTCATAGCAATTTTTCGTTTGACGCTTAATTTCCGAGTTATTTTAATTTTAAGATTTTTTCCGTGTTTTTGACCTTAAGCCATAAAAATGACCATAATCCTTTAAATTTACGTGCAATTTAAAATCTAATTAAATCGTTGGATAGGGCGTTAAATTTAACATGTTTCTAGTGGTTACAAAAAAGTTTTGAAAATTCGTGAAGGTTTAAAAATTAACTTGTAGAGTCATTTTTGCCAAATTGTCAACATTTCCTATTTTTCTTTTGGTTTTTAAGGTTTTACTTCCACGTGGTTTTTCACGTACCTCTACATAGAAACCTGCGCAAAAACGCTGCAAATTATTACACAATGGTTTATTATTTTTCTATATAGATCACTCGTCTACAAAATCACCAACCATCCAATATGAAGAGGGGAAAAAAAAAAAAAAAAAAAAAAAAATCACCAACCATTGATCGCATTTCGGTCAGCTCTAATTTGAACGGAGATTAGGGCTCTTTTGCGATTCACACTCGTGTTTTGATTTATATAATCAACATCAAAATCGGTCAATGCTAAGTGGCAAAAGTGCCGCGTACGGCGTACGGCGGACGGACGGCCAAATTTTTATTCGATTTTGGTTTATTATTTTCAATAATGAACCTTTGGAATCGACCAAGAAAAAAAAAATTTTAACACCCCCTCAAAATTTGATGGTTTACGTTTCAAGGTACGTAGAATCCAAAAATCGAATAAAAATTTGGCCGTCCGTCCGCCGTACGCCGTACCTACGCGGCACTTTTGCCACTTAGCATTGACCGATTTTGATGAAATTTGGTATGTAGGCTTCATTTGGGGTCTAGTTGTGCCCCGAAGCTTTTGGTTGATGTAGGTCACTCCTAAGGGTTCCAAAATCAATTTTGAAAACGCCCTAACTCAAAAAATTTCGATATAAAGGTATTGTTTTTCCTTCAATTTAAGATTCTATGGAATTTTTAGAATTTTTTGATACCACGCGGAGCTCTCTAGGACAAACCGTTCGCTCCCTACCAAAATTTAAGGGTTTATATTGAAATATATATATATATAAATCAAAACAGGAGTGTGAGTTGCAAAAGAGGCCTAATCTCCGTTCAAATTTTAGCTGACCAAAATGCGATCGATGGTTGGTGATTTTGATTTTTTTTTAAAAATTTTTTTGATTTTTTTTCTTTTCTTTTTTCTTCTTATTGGATGGTTGGTGATTTTGTGGACGAGTGATCTATATAAAAATAATAAACCGTTGTGTAATAATTTGCAGCGTTTTGGATTCACCTTGAAACGTGAACCATCAAATTTTGGGGGGGTGTTAAAATTTTTTTTTTCTTGGTCGATTCCAAAGGTTCATTATTGAAAATAATAAACCAAAATCTCAGATTTTGCAATCACATTATTTGTTTTAATTTTACTCCACTAATTAGGGGTGAAAAATACGTTTGAATGCGAAAAAACGTGGTTGCGCTCATGGAAATCAAGGTTTTCTGGTTCTTTGGGCCTCGGGCAGGTTCGAAGAATTAGGGGTGGAATTCTACGGTATTCGAATGATTCCATAACCGTTGATACGTGATGAGTATAGAATTTTGGTAGGTCCGAATCTTTTTTTATTTACTTGGTATTTATGCACGAATTGAATTTTGAACGTTCGAACGGGCATTCGTTTGAATTGACTGCCTGAGACCCCCTTAATTGACTTAGTAATTAGGTAGGTACCTTTCAATTAATGCTTGACAATTTTCAACTGGTGTTCGTTGTCAACTTAACTCGTCAAGTTCTGGAAAAATTCTGAACTAAATATGAATGAAAAAAACCAAAGTATTTTTCAACACGTATTATCAATTTAAAAATATCCCTTACTCATTATTGTGAGTCTTGTGTGATTGTCAATCCTTCGGTTACTCAATTCAAGAGCAAATGGCTGCATCGGTTTCCAAGATTATTTTTTCAAATGCAGAATACGGAAGTTCCTGGCCAGATTATAGATTACCTGTGATAGTCTCAAATTCACTTCCTTCTTTATTGGCGTTTATCGAATAGAGGGTCTTTAATACTCGTAGATCAGGTTCTTGTAATTTCACTTTGTTTTCATTGTCGGATTGAGCGTGATGGTGTTGGTGAGACTTCTTTACTCCAATATAATTAATATTATACTGTAAACCAAGGGGGATAACGGTTATTTCAAGGGAGAAGAGCTATTCAAATGTTATTAATCAGCGAAGTTAGTGGATAGTTTGAAGTTTATTTGGTTTAAGGGGGTCTCAGTCGGTGGCGCGTTCCGTGTTAGTATTTCCCAAAATTACCGGCACTCAAACTTCAAAAATTGTACCTAAATTTGGAGTTTTTGAGGACTTTCTAAATTAATTAGTGCTGCAGTCTAGAGAATTGAAAAATAAAAAGATTGCCGCTGTAATCATCAAAATCAAACAATAATTGCCCGCGAAAAATGGGAAAAACCTAATTGAATAAACGGGTTTTCCCATTTTTCTCTGGCAATTTTAGTTTTTCAATTCCTATACTAATTTATAACTGCACTAATAAATTTTGAACATCCTTGAAAATTTAAAATTTAAGTACAACTTTTTTAAAGTTTGAGCGCCGGTAATTTCGGGAAATATTAACCCGGAACGCGCGATCGACTGAGACCCCCTTGTATAAAATTGTTGTAACAATTTTCAGTGAAGTTCACACGGAGATTGTTAAGCATATCGGTTACTACCGAGACGCAAATTGTATAACCTGTCTGCATCAAATTTCAAAGGAGGCGAAAGTTATTATATATTCAAAACTAATTGTTTTCAAGTTGTTTCAAGGTTATGAGAACCGAATTTGTTTTGGGGATATCTTTTTGAAAAACACGGAGGTGAATGTGTGGGTATGCCAAACCCGCATGACCGCTCGGTCTTGAAAGCGAGGTAGAATCTGCGCCGTCCACGTGCGTCCACCTTCCAAAACCAAGCTTCAACTGTTTCTTGTTACTTGAACCCACCTAGTTATCACATGAACTAGTTCTGAATAATTTGAAGTAAACATATAAATTAAGAGATAATATAATATGAACACATAATATGTGTTCATTTGTATACTATTGATTGGTGCATAATTTAATTAGTTTAGTTTTACTAAGACCCGTGGTTTATACCGTTTTATCGCAAGTAATATCGTGTTGGATGAAAAAATACGAAATCAAATCCCTACAGGATGCTCCAATATTAAACTCCTCATTAATTCATATTTTTTGTGACAAGAAATATCGGTGGAAGCGATCAAGTAAATAGTTCACATTATAATAGGCAAGTAGGTTAAAAACTTTAATTTTGATTAGATGTTTCGGAGATAAAATCTAGGAGTGCAACTTCAAAAACAACGAATGTACTCCAATTTAATTTGATATAATAAGATTGATTAAAGTAACAGTAGAAATTAATAGAAATAATTAGTTGTTTTTATCACCTCAATTCACACCATTATTATATACGAAGTTTCGTTAGTTAAATTGTTAATTGGGGCTGATGAAAAAGAAGACTAACGATCCAGCTAGGCAACGTTTTAATTAAGAACTAGGTGTATAGGTAAGACGCGATAAGTGGAAAAATTAATTAAAGAGCTTAAAAATATCGACTATGACGAGGGGATAATTTATCTTCCCTCCTCTTTCTGAGAAAAATCTGTATCAACTTTCGGTGACTGGAACAAAAATAACAACGTCTTAATACTGGATGTGACGCTTAGCTTTCTCGTATTTACTTCACGATGGCAAACATGATCCGAAGTATTGGGCATCATCAAAGCGTCTGTACTCCAAATCGGATGGAAGCAGTGGAAGTTGTGCTTGTTAGAAGAAATACTAGTTTGGGGATGAGCTCCATTGAACTTAACAGAACGAAATTCATAGGGGTCCTTTCAGGGTCTATAATACATAAAAATTTCATCGAAATCAGATAAGGATTGCACATTTGAGCGTGCGAGGAATCTACCTACCATCTAATCACTACTAAATTCATGGGGAACAGTCTCAAAGTACATGTTTATCAATATCAAGAGAAATTAGACAACTGACTGACTTGTTAATTTTTTCAGTCTTTTCTTACATGAAGTAGACTCAGTTTGTTGACAGCATAAACGATGAATATTAGTTATTGTTATAATTAAAATTTTTTTGGGTGTTTATAATGGGTTGGCCTGTTTTGAGATTAAACATATACATATATTATGTTATTGGGAATGTTTGCCCGTGTAAACAATAAATAAATAAGAGAGGAAATGAAGCTTGAAGATTTGCTCATGCGCAGGAGTTATTATCAAGCCGGAGGACATGAAATTCATAGGAGACCATCTAAACTCCAACCCTCAGAAACCCTGTACATTTCAATGAAACCAGATAATACTTTGTATACTACAAACTTCTTATACCTACCTACTTTTAGCCGTCACAAGGATTTCTTCTAACTTACTTCCGAATCGAAAGTTTCTAAAAATTGTGAAAATTGGAAAATTTAACCAAATAAGTCACTTATACTTTATCAAGGTAATGTAAAAATGAATAAAATGTATGAATAATACAGTTTAGAGTTAGTTATGATGACTAGTTAGTCATCAAAACGTCAATACTCCATTATTCTCCAAATAGGAGTGGAAGTTGTTCTTGTTACAAGAAATACTAGTTTGGAGATGAGCAGACCTCTCCATTGAACTTAACAGAACGAAATTTATAGGGGTCCTTTCAGGGTCTATAATACATGAAAATTTCATCGAAATCAGATAAGGATTCCACATTTGAGCGGGCGAGGAATCTACGTACTATCTAATCACTACTAAATTCATTTGGAACAGTGTCAAAGTACATATTTATCAATATCAAGAGAAATTAGACGAATAAATGGCTTGCTAATTTTTTCAGTCGTTTCTTATATGAAGTAGATTTAGTTTGTTGAAAGCATAATGAATATTAGTTATTGTTACCTATAACTTTGTAATATGCGTTGAGCTGTTTTGAGATTAAACTTATGTATTATGTTATTGGGCATGTTTACCCGTGTATACAATAAATAAATAAATAAATTAATAAGAGAGGAAATGAAGCTTGGAAGATTTGCTCATGTGCAGGAGTTGTTATCAACCCTGAGGGCATGAAATTCATGGGAGACCATCTAAACTCTAACCCTCAGAGACCCTGTACATTTCAATGAAACCTTCTTATACCTACGTACTTTTAGCCGTCACAAGGATTTCTTCTAACTTACTTCCTCGAATCAACAGATTCTAAAAATTGTGAAAATTGGTGAATTCACTTATATATTTAGGTAATGAAAAAATGAATAAAATGGATGAATAATACAGTTTGGAGTTAGGAAGGTTCGTAATATCAAAAGTGGGTATCACCTTAGAACTCTGAATTGTGAGAAAGTGCTGTAGGTGGTTGTTGCGAAAACTCCGTTACTTGCTTGTGGGCTTGGTAAAAGCTTTTGGAAATTCCTTGTGAGTGCAGAAAACTTTTGGCTTCAATCTATTTACCGAGATATTGAAGCTGCGCTCAAATTCATCCTTTTAGGTGAGTGAGTAGTGAAGAGGCTTTGAGGATATCAATAGATCACAGGTGCTTCTCTGTATGATCGACGTTTACCGATAACTTGTGATTTATGGGGAGGCCTAACCCGACTCTACTGCCAACATTACGCGTAGGTAATGAGTTATTGTCAGAGTGGCACGCTAATGAAGATTTACTTTATTAACAGCGAGGGTGCTGTGAGTTTGACTGTTTCACAACTACCTTTACTCACCGGTTTTCATTATTATTATGGAGCCTTTTACAGTGAAACCTTGCATTATAGGGAGGTCTATCTATACCTAAAACACTTCATATCTAATATATTTTTAAAAATGTGGAAGTTATGGTTGGTAAAAGGATTTTACGTTTGCACAAGTGCAGAGGCGATTGATCAAGATCAATCTGGCAGCGATGAATTTCATTGGGGACCAACCCACACAATCCCTAAAATTTAATCAAAATCCTATCAAAGATTTGAAGAAGGTCCAAGTTCATCCTTAAAAACTGAAAATTATACTTCCGTAGGTATATTCGGAAGTAATAGCTGCAGAATGAAATAGTATCATAGTCCAATAGATACGATTAATAATTAGATTCCAATTTATAACAATATCGTTCAAGTTTATCCGATCAAAGCGTGAAAAAACCTTACCTACTAGGAAATTCGTCAGTGGAAATTTTCAAAGTGTTCATGTTTTTTATGAGAGGAAGCTACACTCCCCACCTAGTGAGGCACTGCACAATTTTAATGACATTCAGAATTGAGAAGTTTGATTCCAAAAGGCCAGTTTTTTGGAATTTGAGTTAACACTTTCCCAGGGTTTTAGGAGGGAAGCTCTTCACAAAAATGCGATCGTTTTGGAGCAAAAGATAATCTATTTTCATGAAAAACGAGGGTGAATATTCCGTTCAATATCTAAAAGTAGATCCAGTACAATGGCAGTCTCTAATCCGTTTTGTTTCAAAAAGTACTTTATCCACTTCATTTGTTTTCAAAAGTACTATATCCACTTCGTTTGAGTTAAAAAAGTACTTTATCCACTTCATTTGATTCCAAAAAGTACTATATCCATAAATCTGATATTTCAAATCTCGTTCGAAATTATTTTAAACTTTGAACTAATTTACCTTTTTTTGAAAAATATTTATTGTAATTTAGAAACTAAAAAAAATCATTGGTTTATAGCATGTTTTTCAGGTCGCTATGGGTTTTCGCGTTTTTCTCACGTTTGACCAAAATGGATAAATACTTAGTACCATTTGGAATCAAGCTCCTCAAATGGTAGAGTGGCTTCCTCCCATTAACCAATAATATCTATTTCCAGACCTTTCTGCACATCTTGATGGTATTTTGACTACATCTTCGAAGCAAAATGGAGGTTTTGAGGGCGATAATTGTGAGGTAGAAAATACAACTTAACGAATTCTGTTTCATTTGTACGCTCTGGCCATTGACGAGTTTTTGCTGGATGTTTTCAACGTATTTATCTACCTCCTATCCCTCAAAGAACATAGTAAGGGAATTTGACTGGCGGTCGAAGGAGTCTGTAGAGGCTATTATGAAAGAAATAATAAGAAGCGATTGGATTTTCCTCTTCGAAAACAAACGACGTCGTCGTCGTCTGCCGACATGAAAGACCACTAGAGACCGTTTCCCGTCTTAAAAGGAACTTCTATTCATTTGAGGATATTTGTCCCTAAGAGAAGCACCCAACTGAAAAGACTGCTTTCCACCGTTGTCTTTTGTACCTACGTCTTGAAAATCGATTCTGTGTTTACCCAGGTTTGCTATCTTGCTATCTTGTAATTGAAATTGTCTTTCGACCATTTTAGCAGACATCAGAATTTTAATTATTGAATTGGGAGGTAAAATGAAGGGTCCACGAGTAATTTTTTTTAAAATTCCGTAAGTAAAGAAAGATTTTTTGAGCTAAGCAAAAATGTTCAATATTAAATTTTTGAACAATTTTGTTCTTATGCCCTGAGTTACTATACTCATAAAATGCGCAAAAATAATACCCCATGCAATTGATGTTAAAATTACTCTATTAACCTTATTTTGCTCAAAATAAATACGTAAGGTAATGGCGCCACAAGACAGCCACCCAAAGGCATTTCTTTACGATTTAAAGGTGTCTTTCTTAGTGCTCACAGTCTTCTTGGAATGGCAGTGCTGAGAATCTAGTCACTTGTCGACTCCTCTTTGCATAATGTTGAGAGATTTACATAAGGTTGCCCTGCTGTTTCTCTGTTCGAATGAATTCTGCATTATATCAGCCAAGCACCAAGTGAATTCAAAATGATCATAATATACAGTCGTCAGAGTGAAAAAACAAACTTTTAAAAGGTAAGTTCTTGATGTTTGAGTGGATTAAACGAAATTATATTTCACCCCAAAGAAACCGTCGTTTTCTGAATTTTAGCCAGAAAAAATATAAAAATTATGTATAAATATCGTCGTATTCCTATATGTAAGAAGTCATCGATATGCAGTTGGTCTCATTTGATTTGCCGTTGTGAAATGCGAGCACAATTTTTGCGGTTGTGTTCACCGTGAGTATAATTTCCAAATACTCAAGTGGAATGGATCTGGGGTTGATATACTGTTCAGCATTAAACAGTTCTTTAGAAACCTTCTTTGACCAAGTTAGCACAACCTAAATAATAAATAAGTTCAGATCCTTTCATTCTCGAAATAACTAAGGATTGCTTGGGTTTCACATTTTATAATGTGAGAACAGCCCAGTTATTCTCCGAGTTTCATTTAGAAACATTTGAAGTAACTTCAAGTTTGTAAGGAACGTTCTATTATGTTATGTTAATACATTCTATTGTTATTTTATGGATGTAAAGATATTCATTATTATGTGCCTATTTCTTAAAATTGCTTACTTTGAAAATATCCTTTTCTTTTCTACCTAGCGATGTCGTTTGGGGCTTAATAACATGATACTTTTGCAGAACTTTTATCCACCTTTTATCCTAAACAGTTGAGTGCATAGAAAAACATGACTATTCTAAAATTCGAGGACAAAACCCATAAATAATAATTATTGGCGATATTCTGTTACTAGAGAACCATCTAATGATGCTCTAAGAGACGAAGTGCATAATTTATCATAAATTAGGACTGACAACTTTAATAATCATTAATAATAATATTAGGTATATCGAATTAGAAGGTATGCTCTCCAACAAACGTCTTTCGCTCCGTTTTACAGAAACGTGTCGATGGTAAGCGGACACTATAAGATAGGATTCCCATCGGGACCTGTGAGATGAGGTTTCGTTGAGACAAACGTGATAGGAAACGAAAATATCCTCGAGGTTCAATATAAACTCTATCAACACCGACCAAGAAATGGCGAATCGAGAATACGTAGGGACAGCTTTCCAAATATGGCTCGATCTTCAAAGTGTACAATATTGCACAAAAAAGCCCAGATCTCATATGAGATTGAACATTCCAATCGTTAGAGGAAATTTTGATTGACAAATTCAAGGATAGTTTTAATCCAAGGGGGGTGGGTGTTCTAATGAACTGAGAATGCCAAACAATCGGAGACGAAATATTGAAAGTTTTTGCATTTTGTATTGTTTGGAGAACACCCACTTTGATGAAAATACCCCAAATAAAAAATTGAATGGGGTTGGCTAATGCATTTGGTGAACAATTTATAACTACAAAATTAGTATACACTATGTATAGTGTCCTCTTGGAATCCCATCCTCCATATTGTACCTTTTCTATAATGAATTATTGCTTTCAGGAATATATTTAACGGTTATAAGGGTGGGTCTAACGGTGTTTACGAATTTGTTAAGGGTAAGGAAATTACACTCCCCACCAAACCTGGCAGAAGGGTTTTCATGCTCAATCCAGTCTGGGTCATCAAAGTTGGTCTGGAAAATATCGTCAAATGTTCGATGCTCTTTTGGTTCAGAATTAATTGATACTATCTCAAAAGATATCAACAACTTTTAAAGGTGGTAGAAATCCTTGAATTAAGAAAAAATGCACAATTGAATTATTTGAACGAAATAGAGCGTGAACATTTCGGGAGTCGAAAAATAAGTGCCACTCAATAAGGTTCATTTTTGCTTTTGACAAGATGAACCTTCCGAATGTGATTCAATTTTCAGAAATTATGCGGGTGGATAACCCTTATGAAATTCAATGCCTCAAATACCCTACACACGTTCAAACGTAAAACCCTTGAAACAGCCACAACGTCTACATTTTCCATCCGAATTCGATGCAATTTTCAGGAATTTTGTGTTTTGGGCATTAGGTGGTCCCTTATCAATTTCATGGCGGTCGGATCATCGACAGCAGCTAATTTCCATCTGATGTTGATGGGATTTTCAAGAGTTGTTGTGGTTAAGACTGGATGGTTTCCCATAAATGTTTTTGTAGAGTAGTGGTAGATACTCGTAGATTGACGTTTTAAAGTTATCTGCTATGCATCGGATCATCTTCACAATCGGGTTAGGGGTACGATGAAGCTATGTGCCACACCCACTTGGCAGACTTTTCTATCTGAGACAGGGTGTCCAGCAATTCCCCGAAAAAAAATTGCCTGAGTTTTCCAGGTTTTCCAGGGTTCTAAATCATTTACAATATAAATAAATGTGATCATAATTTCTCAAAATTCAGGTTTTTAAAGACTATTTTGAAATGAAAAAGCATTAGAAATACACTAAAAACTAATCTCAAAACATCAATCTGTAAGTACCTACCTACCAGTCCGGGGAGAACTGGAAGTGGACAACAATGGAATTCCTGAAAATTTCATCGAAATCGGATGAAAACTGTAGAAGTGACTATCAGTCAGAGGGTGATTATTTTCATAGGGGACCATCTGCAACCCTACTAGCTCAATTTCTGAATATTTACCTGAAATAAAAGAATAACTTCGAATAGTTTTGCTCGTAACAAAGATTTCATAACAGACACTTTTCATAACAGATTCTTGGATAAAGTAGAGAATTAACATTAAATTCATCGGAACTTGTTAGTTTACCGAGAGAATCGACCACTTCAAAGGCTCATTTCTACCTCCAATTATTGAAAAAGGTCGTGATGGAAGGTTGGAATCATAGAAACTTGTTGGTTTACTCGAGAGAAACGACCACTTCAAAGGCTCATTTCTTCCTCCAATTCTTGAAAAAAGTCGTGATAGAAGGTTGAAAACACCGAAACTTGTTGGTTTACTTGAAAGATACAACGACTTCAAAGGCTCATTTCTACCTCTTATTCATGAAAAAAGTCGTGATAGAAGGTTGAAAAAACCGAAACTTGTTGGTTTACTCGAGAGAATCGACCACTTCAAAGGCTCATTTCTACCTCCAATTCTCGAAAAAAGTCGTGATAGAAGGTTCAAAACACCGAAACTTGTCGGTTTACTCGAGAGAAAAGACCACTTCGTAGGCTTGGTTTCTCCTTCGAATGTTTGAAAAAGTCTTCATTTCATCTTTTTCATAGGGGACTGTCTACACGCCAACCCACACAATCGCTGAAAATTTCATCGAAGTCGGACAATAACTTCGTATAGTTGTGCGGTTTACAAGGATTTCATGACAGACACGAAACCAAAATTGTTTAGGAAGGTCTACTTAAACCAGAATTGTTTAGGAAGGTCTGTTTGATTACTTGAACTATGAAACATTAAACTAGGATAGGAAACAACGAAACGTATAATAGGAAAACAACGTTCATAAAACTATTGGTATTCAGCCATTCTGCGTAGAAGGACACATCTAATCTATTATGGCTAGTTTCACGGAATAAAATTACTACTTACTAAGAGAAATTTTCAAGTGTGAGTATTTTTCCGTAATAAAACTTTTTCCCCTCAGACTGCCGGAATTTCCCACTAAAAGGTTTGGCGCTAGGGGTTTTTCGGGAAAAAATGAAATTCCCTGAGTTTTCCAGTAGAGTAAAATTCCCTGAGTATTCCCGGTTTTCCAGGTCGCTTGACACCCTGTGAGAATATCAATTTATAGACAGCTGGGTAAACTATACGAATATTGAACTTCGCACCTGCGAATGATCGACGCAGTATTTCGAATCATAGAATGATCAAAACGTATTCGGGATCAGCAATTGATGCGATATCGGGAACGCGGGGATGAAAAAGTCGGTATCGCGAAATCTTGCAAGTAAGTAATCAAGGTAATATACAATCTTAATTGTGTCCTAGAGCAATTAAAGTTGTATAATGCACGAGTTGTTTGAGAATACCTCCTAGGTCATACACTCATGCCGTACCTTTGACCCTAAGCTACTATCAAAAGCCTGAATATTATAATATTAATGAATTTATAAACTTCATGAACTTCAAGGGCAGTACCAGACAAACTTGATTAACTTAATTTTTACCGTGTTGATGTTAGTATACATCGTGGTACAGCTTTCAAATGTTTTGGAGGCGGGAAAACAAATTAAAACGTCATCAACTTGCTTACCTTTGAGATTCCGGGAACGTTTCGTTTTACCGAAAATAAACGTTCAAAAGAAAATTATCTCAACTTCATAAGCCCGGGATCTAGTTAATGGGAAAGCCGGTTCTTCCGAGTAAATATTAAAAGGTTACGGCCACAGAGAGGCATCCTGCTCCTGCTTTCCGTCAACAACAGAAATATCCGACCGTTAATAGGTTTACATTAATCCCCCATCTCTTCTCAATGCCAGCGGTCTGAGTTTAGACATGACTTTGGCATCTCGAAAACGATTGAACGATGGAAGAATGTTCACTTACGATTTTGTTGTTTAACGTTTGTTTGAGATGAAAATGTACGTTATCGTGGTTTCATTGTGTATTTGAGGTGCGTGTGGAAACATTGAAAACGTTCGGTCAGGTGAGTAGTATAAATTTGTTGGTCTAAAAAGTTATTGATTGCAGTAATTAGGTGCAATACGAAACATAGTAGTTTTCCAAGTTGACAAACAGCAACACGATAGAGTATCTATTCGCGATTATTTTGACGAATTTACACTTTTTCGGATGAACTGTGGTTCCGACTTCGGATTGTGATTAGGGGCTCATTATCCATGGACCTAGCCCCAAAATACGCTCCAAATTTGATCAAAAAACCACGTTTGTATGCTCTTTATGCAAACGTTTAACGTCCTTCTACTCTCAAAATAATCATTAAGTTCCGGATTGAAATATAGGCCT
Source organism: Apolygus lucorum (assembly GCA_009739505.2). Taxonomy (NCBI): domain Eukaryota; kingdom Metazoa; phylum Arthropoda; class Insecta; order Hemiptera; family Miridae; genus Apolygus; species Apolygus lucorum. The sequence goes on along the minus strand of CM019170.2, from coordinate 34,317,107 downwards.
CGTTTGAAATTCCTGGACTTCTTCTTATTTTCTCTTTTGAAAAACGGATATGCGTTGCGATAATTCCGTGAAATCTCGTACGGCGAGACCGGATTAAAAGTGTTGAACAAAGATAACATCAGGTAAGATTATAAAATTAAGAACAATAAACTCATTAGGTTAATAAACATCGCAAAAAAATGACAGAAGTAGGTAACCTAATTTTACAGTCGATTCATCTGAGCTGATAATTCTACCTACACTCTTTACCAAATTATGATTCCGTCTAGTTTTCCACTACCAGTCATTCCCTCACGTGGTAGATTCATGATACGTTGGTAATCAGTTGGTGTGTACAAAGTGATCAAACTTCCCCATTTTTAGCAAGAATTTGAATACTGCATTGTGCATGCAGTGCATGGACAATGTCGCATTAAAAACCATTCACAACTTCAAGGAAAATCCATCTTTTGAATTTTTAGGACGTCCCACAGTAAGACTTGGGCGTCCTTATGCGATCGATCTGGGGTGAAGGAGGACAACACTCAACAGAAAAAAAATAACCACACAGTAATCCGTTTTAGACCATTCTGAATCCAAATCCGCGAAAAAAAAACCATAGGTGTATGTCTGTGTGTGTGTGTGTGTGTGTGTAACAAAATCTTGTGTACTCTGCACAGGCCTTAGTTCTCAACCGATTTTCCTGGTTCTTTTTTTGATCGTCGCGGAAAAACTATCTAGTTGTGCACTACGTGGCCGGAATTTAGAATTTTGCCTTTTAAGGGGGGGAAAGGGGGGTTAATGCTCGAAAAACGTGCGTTTTTGGGCATAATCTTGTGTACTCTGCCCAGGCCTTAGTTCTCAAACGATTTTCGTGGTTCTTTTTTCGTTTGACGCGAAATACTATCTAGTTGTGCACTACGGCGCAGGAATTTTGGATTTTGCTTTTTAAGAGGGGAAAAGGGGGGGTTAATGCTTAAAAAACGTGCGTTTGCGTGCATAATCTTGTAAACTCTGCCAAGGCCTAAATTTCCAACCGATTTGCGTGTTTCTTTTTTTGTTCGACTCAAATAACTTCCGAGTTGTACATGATTTTACCAGAGTACCAAAATTCGCAAGGGGAGGGGGTGAGTGGGGGGATAATATTCACAAAATATCCGATTTTTCAATATTTTGGTTCCTTTACTGCTTACTAATTGTACCCAAGCTTTGAAATTGAGGAAAAATTCTCATTATACTTCCGAATTTTCATGAATTATTCTCTGTACCACCATGGTGCCAGGATATGGTGCCATGATGCCATAAACCGCTTATTTCGTGTTTTTTTTTTGTGTTTCACCTTGAATACGGATGTGAACTTCGACGGACTGCCTACCAAAACTAACAGATGAAAGTTCAATGTTAAGACGTATTTCCGCTTTGGTGCCAGACTGGCACCATTGTTGGCGTTGGGGAGGTGATGGTGGGGTGGTGAACTCGAATTCGCATGTTGGGTATCGTAGATCATGGATTTTAAAATGCTCTTCAGATTCGAGGCTCCCATGCCGCTAGAAATGTTAAGGTGGATAATGGTGGGGGGGGGGGGGGGGTGGTTCAGTATTTCTTGCCTAAAGTAATAAATAAATTACATCGAGTGAAACAGTTTTATCACTTAACAACTGGTTAAACTGATCTAATGCTTATCCAATGGGACGTCCCCTGGAATGCATTCATTACTAAACAATATGTATGAGTGCTAAAAACGAGCGGAGGTACTCGTTAATACAGTTTTAAGTTGTGCATAATGCAAAAAATTGATGGTATTTCATATTACTTACCATTACGAGGTACAAAGCAAGACAAATAAAATTTTCGTGTTTTTGTTCATGCTGAATTCCTCATCTATACTATAATATAGTTATGTTATAGTTATACTATTACATATTATGTTCAAATTTGCATTAACCTGATAGACCAAAATTTTATAAAAAAGATACAACTAACAAAATTATTTTAATTTTAGGAGGAATCCTTATTTTTTGACTCAGAACCAGATTCTACGTAAAATTTTACGAATAAATGACCAATCAAATTTCGAAGAGCACATAAAGTGCGGCAAATGTGCAAAATTATTGTTTTAAGCTCTAAAACGTTTGTGGAACGGGTTTTTTAATGTATAAAATTTACTTAGAATTCAGATTTGCATCGAAATGGTAGAATTCTTCCCTAAATAATTTTTTAGTCAATTTTTGATAATTTTAATGAATTTTCGGTCTACGGTCACATGGATGATGATTAATCAAAAACCTCACTCCGATAGGGAGTGAAAGCGATGAAATTATAACTATCCTACTAGGTACCTACTAGCTTTTTTGTTCGAGTCATCAGAAATTTTTGTTAAATCCGAAGCTGCAATTAAAAATTGGAGTTATTAATTTCTGAAAAAAAGTTACACCACATTGAGAGTTTTTAGTGCCGATGTATGTCATCGCAAGCAGGGGGCTACTGTTTGAAGTTTCTTTCTAATTCATGAAATGATGAAAATAAATTTAACCTTACCTACATGTAGGTAAACATGAAATCTCCTGGATTTACATATTCAACCTTCTTCGGAATTTCGTTGATTCTAGTAGGTTCTTGCAGCTTCAATCTTACGTTGAGCAAGATGTATGTCACAACTTTTGGACAGCCTTTCGGTTTGATTGTAGCCAGAGCGCTTGTGCAATCTAAATGCCTCCCAACCTTAATTTCTTACTACTAACCAATCTTAATCTTGGGGACTGACGTATTAATGATCAGATCATAATATTTTATAGATAAAAGGAAGCTACGTGCCTCAAACGCTTGTGAGCCGTTCAGAAAATAGTGTAGTTTAGTTGAAAATTAATAATTTTTGTTGTGTCTTTCTGAGACTTTACAATATTAAACGGTAAAAATGACTAGTTTTCTCAAAATTAAGAAACTAAAAAAATATTTCTATCACCCATAAACCTGGATTATTGGAATTTCTTACTGTAGCAGTTAAGCTATGTATTATACTAACCTAGATGAAAATCTACCCACTAGATTTATAGAAAAGCGCTACCTACTTCCGGGATCCGACACTTTCATCCGTTATCACCGAATCGTCGGACTTTTTACCTTAATTAAAAATACCAACGTCATAAATCGCCGGAATTATACGGAGTCGCTATCGCTCCCTTGATCCGATTAATCTTGGGTCCCTCTCGGAATCGAATAAATCTTTTTAATTCCGAAAAAAGATTATTTAATTCCCCAAATGTAAGATTTCTGTGCTGCGGGAGAGTTGTAGGAGCGAGATGGTCATAATGAATATTTATCTCGTCTTTTTCATACTTTCGTACACTTCTTTCATTTTCTTCCTACCTTTTCTTTCTCGTTTCTCGACTTTGAAAAACTTTCCTTATCAAGATGGAAGAACACTCTTTCCCTACTTTCTCCAAAGGGATGTCGTGACCCTTAAAATGAGAGGAAATGAAAATAAAACCTTCAACATGTCAAGGTTTTCGCTTTTATTGGAGCTTGGGGGGGGGGGGGGGGAGTGGGTTCATCTGATAGAGAGCTCTGCTGTAGATCGAGATGAGAACTTAGGTTATTCCTCGGTGCCACGCAAAACATTTCCTGCATTTGGATTATTCACTGAAAATGTTGATATGTGAAGTAAATGGCGTTTCCCGTTCTGATACTAAAGTATTGTATATACAGGGTGACAAAAGTTTAATGGGTAGTACGTTATCTGCCTCAAGATATGAATTAAGTTATGGATTAATGCCATTCTCCCTCCTCACTCGCTAACTCGCTACTGACCTTTCGTTCCAATTATGCAAATTATCTACAAATCAAAATCTAAGCTTAGTGTTCATACAACTCAAAACTCGAGCACACGTGGTGGTTCCAAAGTGCCCACCATTGTCAACAATCGCAAGCCATTGAATATAGTGCTGTTCGCTTAATAGACACAAAAATGTCTAAGTAAGACACTGTGTTAAGCGTGTCTTTATACCGGAAATTAAATAATAAATAATTCAGCTACTTTATGTGTTTAATCTGCCACCAGAACTTGTTAGCACGTGATATGAGACCTTTCCAAACCAAAGTATACGGTTGAATAAGAACCCAAGAGATAATCAAGGGTATATGAAGAAACATCAAATGTGTCAGACACAAAAACAAGAGTAGGCACAAATATATAAAACCTCATTACAACCATCACGTACCCGTTCTGGGCTGATTATTACAAACAAAAATCTTTATAAAAATAACAGAGAATGTCCAAAGGAAAATTCATGTCAAAACCATAGTAACTAGGGAAATGATACGTTATAGTCGATGATGATTTTAGTCGAAATGATGATACATTTTGGTTTATTATTTTCAATAATAAGCCTTTGGAATCGAGCAAGAAAAAAAAAATTTTAACCCCCCCTCAAAATTTGATGTTTTACGTTTCAAGGTACGTAGAATACGAAAATCGAATAAAAAAATTTCCGTCCGTCCGCCGTACGCCGTACGCCGTACGCGGCACTTTTCTTAGTTACCATGGACCGATTTCGATGAAATTTGGTATATGAGCTCCATTTGGGGTCTAGTTGTGCGCCGAAGCTTTTGGTTGATGTAGGTCACTTCTAAGGGGTGAAAATTAAGGGTTGAAATTTTCAAGAGTGCCCTAGCTCGAAAACTCTCGAAATAAAGGTATCGTTTTTTCACTAATTTTAAATAGTACTGAATTTTTAAAAATTTTTGAGACCACCCGGAGCTCTGTAGGGCAAACCGTTCGGTCCCTACGAGTACTTGAAGCTTTTCCTTCGATAAAACAGAATCATGAGTGTGAATCGCAAAAGAGGTCTAATCTCCGTTGAAATTTTTTCTGATTAAAATGCGATCGCTGTTCATTTCTTCGATTTGTATACAGTTTTGCCTTCTGCGTAACCAACCAGTAATCAAATTTCCATAATCAAAAGTCAATGGAGAATACTGAAGGCGCCTGAGTGGTCACTGATCAGCTGAGTGAGCTCCAAGGCCATTTCCTCTCCTGTTCAACGCAGGAACCTGAAATTTGAGAGGGCGGGTCAATTGAGAATGCTGAAGGAGCCTGAGTGGTCACTGATCAGCTGAGTGAGCTCCAAGGCCATTTCCTCTCCTGTTGAACGCAGGAACCTGAAATTTGAGAGGGCGGGTCAATTGAGAATGCTGAAGGCGCCTGAGTGGTCACTGATCAGCTGAGTTAGCTCCAAGGCCATTTCCTCTCCTGTTGAACGCAGGAACCTGAAATTTGAGAGGGCGGGTCAATGGAGAATGCTGAAGGCGCATGAGTGGTCACTGATCAGCTGAGTGAGCTCCAAAGCCATATCCTCTCCTGTTGAACGCAGGAACCTGAAATTTGAGAGGGCGGGTCAATGGAGAATGCTGAAGGCGCATGAGTGGTCACTGATCAGCTGAGTGAGCTCCAAGGCCATTTTCTCTCCTGTTGAACGCAGGAAGCTGAAATTTTAGAGGGCGGGTCAATGGAGAATGCTGGAGGTGCCTGAGTGGTCACTGATCAGCTGAGTGAGCTCCAAGGCCATTTCCTCTCCTGTTGAACGCAGGAACCTGAAATTTGAGAGGCAGGGTCAAAGGAGAATGCTGAAGGCACCTGAGTGGTCACTGATCAGCTGAGTGAGCTCCAAGGCCATTTCCTCTCCTGTTGAACGCAGGAACCTGAAATTTGAGAGGACGGGTCAATGGAGAATGCTGAAGGCGCATGAGTGGTCACTCTATTTTTCCAATCGAGTGTGAAGCGTTTAGTTCTTTCTAATAAACTTGATTGTGAAGGTGTGAAGCCAGTATGGTGTGGTAGGTAGTAGTACCTAGCTGGTAGGTAAAAAAAAGTTGGTAGGTAAAAAAAATGTTGGTGGGTAAAAAACGCTGCAAATCATTGCTCAAAGGCTTCTTCACTCTTCAGATCACTGATCAGCTGAGTGAGCTCCGAAGCCATTTTCAATCCTATTGAATGGAAGTGCTCTTCCAGGCGTCTCCAGCATTCGAGGAAATCTTCTTCACTCCTCAGATCACTGATCAGTTGAGTGAGCTCCAAAACCATTTTTACTCCTATTGAATGGAAGTGCTCTTCCAGGCGTCTCCAGCATTCGAGAAGATCTTCTTCACTCTTCAGATCACTGATCAGCTGAGTGAGCTCAAAAACCATTTTCAATCCTATTGAACGCAGGAAGCTGAAATTTGAGAGGGAAGGTCAAGGGAGAATACAGATGGTGGTAGGTGCTATTGATGAAAGCACCAGTGATCTATACAGAAGGGTGATCTATACAGAAAATAATAAACCTTTGAGCAATGATTTGCAGCGTTTTTTGTTGGCTTTCCACCTTAAAAAAAGTTTATCCACTCGTTGGATAGCTCTCGATTTGTGCCGACACTTTATGATGACTACTCGCCCATAAATAATCGTGTTTTAACTAATAACAATAAAACACGTGTAATACTGCAGAAATAATTTCTATAAATTATTATAATACACTACACTATAATTATTATAGTGTAAAGACATATTTATGTCGAAACAATAGTATAAAAGAAAACGTGTCCCAGTCCGTGAGATCTAACTTGTTAAATATGAACATACAAATATCAAACGCTGCAAATTATTACACAATGGTTTATTATTTTTCTATATAGATCACTCGTCTGCAAAGCCACCAACCATCCAACATGAAGAAAAACATCGATCGCATTTCGGTCAGCTAACATTTGAACGGAGATTAGGCCTCTTTTGCGATTCACGCTCGTGTTTCTGATTTATCGTACGTCTAAACTTTAAATTCTCGTAGTGAAAGAACGGTTTGTCCTACAGAGCTCCAGATGGTCTCAAAAAATTCTAAAAATTCTACAGAATCCTAAATTGAAGGAAAAACAATACCTTCATATCAACATTTTTTGAGTTAGGGCGTTTTCAAAATTTCAAAATTGATTTTGGAACCCTTAGAAGTGACCCACATCAACCAAAATCTTCGGGGCACAACTAGACCCCAAATGGAGCCCACATAGCAAATTTCATCAAAATCGGTCAATGCTAAGTGGCAAAAGTGCCGCGTACGGCGGACGGACGGCCAAATTTTGGTTTATTATTTTCAATAATAAGCCTTTGGAATCGAGCAAGAAAAAAAAAATTTTAACCCTCCCTCAAAATTTGATGTTTTACGTTTCAAGGTACGTAGAATACGAAAATCGAATAAAAAAATTTCCGTCCGTCCGCCGTACGCGGCACTTTTCTTAGCAACACTGGACCGATTTGGTTCAAATTTGGTATATGGGCTCCATTTGGGGTCTAGTTGTGCCGCGAAGCTTTTGGTTGATGTAGGTCACTCCTAAGGGGTGAAAATTAAGGGTTGAAATTTTCAAGAGTGCCCTAGCTCGAAAACTCTTGAAATAAAGGTATCGTTTTTTCACCAATTTTAAATAGTATTGAATTTTTAAAAATTTTTGAGACCACCCGGAGCTTTGTAGGACAAACCGTTCGGTCCCTACGAGTACTTGAAGGTTTTCCTTCGATAAAACAGAATCATGAGTGTGAATCGCAAAAGAGGTCTAATCTCCATTCAAATTTTATCGGACTAAAATGCGATCGCTGTTCATTTCTTCGATTTGTATACAGTTTTGCCTTCTGCGTAACCAGTAATCAAATTTGCATATGAAGCTTTCTATTAACATGTTTAATGTTTTAGGGCTGGGGGTCATTCTGTGAATTCCGACACGCAAATCTGCAACGCTTTTTTTTCTTAGTTACCACGGACCGATTTCTTAGTTACCACGTTATATCGGCTCCATTTGGGGTCTAGTTGTACCAAGATGGTCACTGATCAGCTGAGTGAGCTCCAAGGCCATTTTCTCTCCTGTTGAACGCAGGAAGCTGAAATTTGAGAAGCAGGGTCAATGGAGAATGCTGAAGGCGCCTGAGTGGTCACTGATCAGCTGAGTGATCGGCAATCTAATTTCTCCCTTGCGAGGGAAAAACATTAAACATGATTTAATGTTTTTCCCTCGCAAGGGAGAAATTGAACAGAGATTTTTTTCGAATCGAGTGTGAAGCGTTTAGTTCTTTCTAATAAACTTGATTGTGAAGGTGTGAAGCCAGTATGGTGTGGTAGGTAGTACCTAGCTGGTAGGTAAAAAAAGTTGGTAGGTAAAAAAAAAATGTTGGTGGGTAAAAAACGCTGCAAATCATTGCTCAAAGGCTTCTTCACTCTTCAGATCACTGATCAGCTGAGTGAGCTCCGAAGCCATTTTCAATCCTATTGAATGGAAGTGCTCTTCCAGCCGTCTCCAGCATTCGAGGAAATCTTCTTCACTCCTCAGATCACTGATCAGCTGAGTGAGCTCCAAAGCCATTTTCAACCCTATTGAATGGAAGTGCTCTTCCAGGCGTCTCCAGCATTCGAGAAGATCTTCTTCACTCCTCAGATCAATGATCAGCTGAGTGAGCTCCGAAGCCTTTTTCAATCCTATTGAATGGAAGTGCTCTTCCAGGCGTCTTCAGCATTCGAGGAGATCTTCTTCACTCTTCAGATCACTGATCAGCTGAGTGACCTCCGAAGTCATTTTCAATCCTATTGAACGCAGGAAGCTGAAATTCGAGAGGGAAGGTCAAGGGAGAATACAGATGGTGGTAGGTGCTATTGATGGAGAACCAGTGATCTATATAGAAGGGTGATCTATACAGAAAATAATAAACCTTTGAGCAATGATTTGCAGCGTTTTATTCGATTTTTGGATTCTAAGTACCTTGAAACGTAAACCATCATTGAAACGTAAACCAATGTTTTGAAAAAAAAAATGTCAAGTTTTATTCTGAAATCTTTAGCATGCAGGTAGTGATTCATGATCTCAAAGAAAGTCTGTTGCATTAGGATATTAGAATATGTTTATGATTAGTAATGTATGTACATTAGTACTTGTAATGTAAGTAATGTACATGATTAGTAATGGGCACAAAAGTTCCATGGAATTATTTTGGAAGTTCCTACAAAAAACGTCATGGAAATTTTCTCGTGGAAAACGAAATTACAAAAGCTCGTCTTCCGTCTCATATCAAAAGAAGCCGAGATCTGGAGCACATTCGTTTTCAAGTGGTGATTTTCCTGCGGGCGCGGAGATGGGAGGTCCATCAATCAAGGCAGCAGCCGTCCATTACCTGCCACCAGAGAGCTCTGGTGATGTATAGCAGCTCTCGGCCGCCGTTTTTTTAGAGCTCAAGTGACCGTACGAACTTCCTCCTTTGCAACTCTCGTGTTCATTGTGCCTTGACGTCGTAAATCTTTTCGTAACGCCCCGGCACACTGATTAATTTGAATTCATTGAAGATAAAAAACCAAAATCTCTCTTGTTTTTCTCAGTGATACTAATGAAAAGAAAGACTTTATGAGGTCTGAAGTCTATGAAAACCTTTCGAGGGAGCATACCTAATCTGAACGAGTTCGGCTTTTGATAAAAGAAACGTTGGGTTTGTCAAAATTCGATTCATATTATTGCTGATTTCGAATATTTGATAATATTATTATGCTTTTTGATGGTAATGGAGGAGCGTCTCGAGTTTATTTCTCATAAACTCTGATCGTTAAATTGGACCATGATTTCGCATGGTTATGCTCGGGAAATGGGATGGCCAGATGGACAGACACGGGACCAAGGTTGTACCAAAAGCTATGAAAATCAAAATCTGAACTTGGATTTTGGAGTACCTAACCAAATTCTGTTAATTTAATTATGATGATTATTGAGGGTAAACCTGTAAATGATTACTCGTGAGTCTATGAAACGCACCGGTAACCACACATGATCGATCTGTAAGAAAATTAGCATCAAATAGGTAAGTAGTTGCAATAAAGTTTCCTCCTCTCGGCGATTCAAATATTGTTGATTCATTTCTCTACCTAGTACGCTAAACCTTATAAATAGCCTTCCAAAGGGAATTCCCCTTACTTTTGAATAAAAATTAATTAACTCCAAAGGGTTGGCTTTCAAAGAGGGAATAAACTTCAAGAAATTTGTCCCCGCAAAGGTCGAAAAACGAAGGTGTATAGCTTGTTAATGGAATGGTTTTCAATCAACGAGACTCAAATAGCTTTGAAAAGGACGATCTCTGTTTGTTCTTTCTTCAGCTTCTCGGGCGCTCAAGTTGAAACATCCACGTTGAAGCGATGAGGGCCTTTTGAAAAGAAATAATTTACTCTCGTACAAAGTAGGGAAGGTTTTCAACATTTAATATTGGGAAGAGAGGAAAGTTCGAACGTACGAGGATACGAGGATGCTACACTTTTCGCTGCCCACTGGGCTAACTTTTTTCTCTCTCACCAATTCAATTGTTTTCCTTCAAGAGCAGTGTAATTGCTAATGAAAATTATGTATCTATCCTCTTCACTAGGGTGCTGAGCTCCGGAGGTAAATAACAATACTCACGTTTGGTTGGCAATATAACTTTCTCACTTATAATAATATGGATACGTAGAATTAGTTGGAGTAAAAGATTGTAGGTAGTTATCGGAGAAGTAGACACCACTGAAGAATTGCCTAATAAGTACAAAAATGAATAATAATTTTCATGCTCGCGTTAGTTTTTTTTGCTTTGTTTCCTATAGCTCACCACATTAACTTATCACACTTACCTCACTTTGGAAAACTTCGGATGAGCTGTAAAAATGCATTCTGACGTAGGGATCAATATTTTTCAAGATGAAAAACTCCCATCAAATCGCTCCAATCGTTCAAAAGTCGAGAACAGCTCACACTGTACTAAAATACCCTGTCCTTTTCCTTATAGAATATTACATAAACGTTCTGAATTTAGCTATGATTGTGCTGTTTGGTAGTATTCCGTTCCGCAAGACAAACTGACAAACGCATTCCTCTGGCAACGCACAGGTAAAAATTGATTCTGACGTTGGAGTACCTCGTTAAAAAGGGTAATGAACATGCAAAACATTTCCATCAAAATCAGTTCCCGTCGAAAGATGAGCACAATTGCGCACAATGTTCTAAAATAGCCTAACGTTCAAACGTATCGAGTTTGGTGGATATGGGTTGTGTCGTTTGGCTGTAATCGGTTTCGGACAGACATTAGTCGTAGTGTTTGTCTTGAGGAATCAAAACCTGAGGCCGGGAAAATGTTAAATTTTTGATGATTTTAAATGATAATATATGGGAAATAGCTTTCCTACCCATCAATGACGATGGAGAAGGAAAGTTAAACATAGCCTAGATGTCAATCTGGAAAATACTGGTCATTAAGCTTAGACAGAAAGTTCAATAGGTATAATAAGAAGATTTTACGCTAATTTTGAATATCAGATTCACTTATAAATGTCCCTAATGGTAATTTTCTTCCAAACCATCAATATTCAAATAGATCGGTACAAGCCTAATAGACTGAGACGAATTGAAGATACTCGGATACACACACCTTCTTGCTTGTAGTCCTAAAAACCGAGGAAAAACTTGTATACTTTTTAGTTTTCGTTACCACTTTATGAATACGTACTGAATGCTATTTTGGGAGGGAAATACTAATCGTATTTGACAATAAATTGCACCCTTGACATAATTTGACTCCAGTCATTTTGTCCAATATTTTATTCAAAGTGACATCTTAACCCTTTAAAGGCTTCACGAGCAAAAAAGCCATAAAATACCCACTTGCTTCCATTCTCTCCTCTTTCTTCGCTTCTCATAAATTGAAAACTTAGATTGCCCCCTACCGAGCCTTATTCCCGAAACCCCTTTTTCCGGACTTTGAACGAAGGGAATAAGACAGGGCGTATTTCACGGTTGATGAGGCTGTCATCGGCTAAGAAGGCTTCTGTCGACCTGCAAAAAGGGGAAGAGAATGAGGAAAAATGCGAAAAATCAAAGGAAGAAAATTTGATGTTTCACCTCCAATACACCCGGAAAATGGGATTTCTAGGCAAGGAAGCGCAGGAAAAAAAATTGAAGAGGGATACGTTTTTCTTAATAATATGTATATTTATTTTTCTGTTAACCCATTCAGTGCGGGGCCTTCTACCCACTCCACACACTCTTACGGCGCTTACTGGCCTTGCGGGCCTTGCGGGCCTTAGGCCGCGGCTACGATAGGAGCGTCGAGCGAGCGAAAAGGGTCAGGTATCGACGCTCTAACAATAGTTTACCCTTGTTCAGGTAAGAGGATGAACTGGTTATGCAAACCTTCATAACAGAGGGAGCGTTGCAGGTTTGCATATAGGGTTTTCACAGGTATAACAGTGTTTTCGTACTGAACTCAATTCTACCTCACGAGACCCTTCCTTCGAATCTATCCCTTCCTACGACCCCAGAAACCGAAGCTATGGCAGAAACGGGCCTGGTGGTAATACTACCACTCCCGTGAGGGGGAAGAAATAGCCGATGGTAATATTACCACCTCCGCATGGAATGGGTTAAGGTAGCTTTTATTTATAGAGACTTTAAAGGCAGTGCATACAGGTGAAGTTGCAGTAAAAATTAATTTTTTATGTAACTCTTTATAGATGGATCCCTTATTTCACTATACCAGTTTCAAAGTACCTAATCTCTCAGTAACGCGCAATATCTTCTATCCCTTCTCCGGAACATTGGATGGTCTTACGATATCCTGAAAAGGATTATCAAGGATCCTGTAGAAAGTAAGCTAGGATCATATCTGCTGATTGATCATGAAAATGGAAGAAGGAATGCTCTCGAGCTTCAAAGGTTGTTCAAAGTCCTCATGGCGAATTGAAAACATGACTCACGTAATTCTAAAATACTTCACTAATTGGAAGTGAGGAGCTGATGATGAAAATGGAAATTTCTGGAAGGCTCGAAGTAGTGGGAATATGGCAACAGGTTTTCATTATTATATATATAATAATGAAAACCTGTTGCCATATTCCCACTACTTCGAGCCTATTACTAGCCTCCTAGCCTCCTACTAGGAGTGAACAGGGAATGAGATGAGTTACATGAATCTGGAACTTTCCATTGTTTAGTGAAAATGGGTCAAGTGAGAGTATCATTCCCTTCAACTAAGCCCAAGTACCCTCCGACTTTAGGTGAATTTGAACTGTTAGGATCTAATTAATCGAAATTTTGAGAATTTTACTTTTGTGCATGCTCACATAGTACCATTAATTCTACTCTTGAGTAATAATAATAATAATAATAAATAAATAAATAAAACTTAGGAGAGCGCTGACGGATTAATTTGGAGATTTTGAGGACGCCAATTTCTCCGATTTGTTCACGAATAAAAAGCTTTGTGAGGAAACATGAAGTAAGTGAATATTTCAAAACGTCTCTCAAATCCATTCCGTGTTGGGTAATATTCATAATAATTAATTTCCTCCCAATCAACGTCAAAACGTGGAGAAGCTCTACTGCCACCGACGTAGCAAAAAGGTAAACGTTTGGACTGTAGCTCACGAAAACAAGTTGTTTTCCAGGTAAAAAGACGGTGGCGCACTTCCTTTCCTTTGCAGGAAATGGTAGAAATTCTCATTTGAAAAGCTTCTCTCGGAAGGCCTTCGCAAATTAGTTTACCAGTGAGTACGACGCTAAAAGAGGGGTTTCCTTCGAGTTTTCTTCGTTGGGGAATCTGAAAAGGTTCATTTCAGTCGAGAAGAGCGTATGACTTGAATAATCCCGAGTTGGAAATTTCAGGGTGCTGCCGTCAACCGGTTGATGAAAGCGGGAAACATCGACGACGCCTAAAAAACAAAATTGGCCTTAAAATTCTGCGAAAACACACGAAAGTTCAGTAAACAAGTTTTTGTTATTCGTCGAGAAAAGAGTCAACAGGAAGCCTTTGGCTGAAGTAGGCGGCAGGTTTATGCGCAGAAATTTTAAATTTAGTATGCATACGGCATCTATATTCTTACACTGAAAAGTTTGGTAAGTTGCTACCTTGAATAGCGATGGGAGTAACGATTTGCTATACAATTCATTGTGGCAGTCACCTAGTGCAGGCATAATCAGGGCAGTGAGGTGTGGGGACCCCTACTTCCCATTGAGGGCTCAACCCCAACTTCCCTTTATAAGTTATACCTCATCCATATTCCTTTCATATGTTAGACTTCAAGTTTCTCTTGTAGGCCTAGACCCCATCCAATTCATAAGGCGTTTTCCATTTCCCTACGAATGTCGGCTCATTTGAATTTTTTGACACCAATTTATAGTGTAAGGTACTTCATCTTGAAAATTTTTGCATCTTATTAGGTAGTTACTCATATAATTAACTCCCAAAACAATAATTCCAATAAAAGACAAATATGCAAACCTCTTCATGTTGTCTGACAAATGCCTGCTATTAAAAACTTGACTATCACGATTATTGATCGTTTTCTGACTTCATGGGGACCGTTTTGACGTTAACCCACATCAAGACTAAAAACGCTGCAAATCATTGCTCAAAGGTTTATTATTTTCTGTATCGATCACCCTTCTGTATAAATCACTGGTTCTCCATCAATAGCATCTACCACCATCTGTATTCTCCCTTGACCTTCCCACTCAAATTTCAGCTTCCTGCGTTCAGTAGTATTGAAAATGGCGTTGGAGCTCACTCAGCTAATCAGTGATCTGAAGAGTGAAGAAGATCTCCTCGAATGCTGGAGACGCCTGGAAGAGCACTTCCATCCAATAAATTTAAAAATGGCTTCGGATCTCACTCAGCTGATCAGTGATCTGAAGAGTGAAGAAGATCTCCTCGAATGCTGGAGACGCCTGGAAGAGCACTTCCATTCAATAGGATTAAAAATGGCTTCGGAGCTCACTCAGCTGATCAGTGATCTGAAGAGTGAAGAAGATCTCCTCGAATGCTGGAGACGCCTGGAAGAGCACTTCCATTCAATAAATTTAAAAATGGCTTCGGATCTCACTCAGCTGATCAGTGATCTGAAGAGTGAAGAAGATCTCCTCGAATGCTAGAGACGCCTGGAAGAGCACTTCCATTCAATAAATTTAAAAATGGCTTCGGATCTCACTCAGCTGATCAGTGATCTGAAGAGTGAAGAAGATCTCCTCGAATGCTGGAGACGCCTGGAAGAGCACTTCCATTCAATAGGATTAAAAATGGCTTCGGAGCTCACTCAGCTGATCAGTGATCTGAAGAGTGAAGAAGATCCCCTCGAATGCTGGAGACGCCTGGAAGAGCACTTCCATTCAATAGGATTAAAAATGGCTTTGGAGCTCACTCAGCTGATCAGTGATCTGAAGAGTGAAGAAGATCTCCTCGAATGCTGGAGACGCCTGGAAGAGCACTTCCATTCAATAGGATTAAAAATGGCTTTGGAGCTCACTCAGCTGATCAGTGATTTGAGGAGTGAAGAAGATCTCCTCGAATGCTGGAGACGCCTGGAAGAGCACTTCCATTCAATAGGATTGAAAATGGCTTCGGAGCTCACTCAGCTGATCAGTGATCTGAAGAGTGAAGAAGATCTTCTCGAATGCTGGAGACACCTGGAAGAGCACTGCCATTCAATAGGATTGAAAATGGCTTCGGAGCTCACTTAGCTGATCAGTGATCTGAAGAGTGAAGAAGCCTATGGAGCAATGATTTGCAGCGTTTTTTACCCACCAACATTTTTTTTACCTACCAACTTTTTTTTACCTACCAGCCAGGTACTACCTACCACAACATTCTGGCTTCACACCTTCACAATCAAGTTTATTAGAAAGAACTAAACGCTTCACACTCGATTGGAAAAATAGAAAGCTTCATATGGAAATTTGATTACTGGTTACGCAGAAGGCAAAACTGTATACAAATCGAAGAAATGAACAGCGATCGCATTTTATTCCGATAAAATTTGAATGGAGATTAGACCTCTTTTGCGATTCACACTCATGATTCTGTTTTATCGAAGGAAAACCTTCAAGTACTCGTAGGGACCGAACGGTTTGTCCTACAAAGCTCCGGGTGGCCTCAAAAAATTTTAAAAATTCAATACTATTTAAAATTGGTGAAAAAACGATACCTTTATTTCGAGAGTTTTCGAGCTAGGGTACTCTTGAAAATTTCAACCCTTAATTTTCACCCCTTAGGAGTGACCTATATCAACCAAAAGCTTCGCGGCACAACTAGACCCCAAATGGAGCCCATATACCAAATATGAACCAAATCGGTCCAGTGTTGCTAAGAAAAGTGCCGCGTACGGCGAACGGCGTACGGCGGACGGACGGAAATTTTTTTATTCGATTTTCGTATTCTACGTACCTTGAAACGTAAAACATCAAATTTTGAGGGGGGTTAAAATTGTTTTTTCTTGCTCGATTCCAAAGGCTTATTATTGAAAATAATAAACCAAAATGACCTCATAGTCGGACAATGATTTTGTGTAAAATGCAATTAGTATTTTGGTTGATTGCAGGGCTGACGTTTTCAAATATAATCTATTTACAGAATACAAAAATTTGTTGACAGCGCTGATCTTGAGAATCGTGCACCAACGATATTCCTGCCTTGACAAAGTCAATGTACCTTCCACAACCTGCAATTATATTACCTACATAATTATAAAGTCCACTGTCCAAACTTCTCTTACCCTCTTTAACGTGAAAATAGTGTACCTACGGATACCGACAAGCTACCAAATAACAATTCTTCCGACACGATACTCCATACTTAGAACATGAATGACTTTGAAAAGCACATCGTTAGTTTAGAAACTACGCATAGCACGCATATCTTTAAACCACACTTCAAACCTAAGTTTTATCACAACGATACCCAAATGAACTTTGCCATCAACGTTCTGCTCAATGTTGAGGATCTCTCAGTAGCAGGTTACTACGTACATAAACGTTAGTGAATTCGATAGGCATGTATAAGAAAAAATGGTAATAATATAAAATAAGGACAATATCTATATTTTCTAGTCAGAACTCTTTCAGAATCACAGTATCATGTTATGATTATCATAATTTACTATCATGCTGATAGTTTTCAATTGACAAAATATCTACATAGTTGACAAGTTGTACGAGATAAGTCCACGAAGTATATGTACCTACTAAATTTTCGTAGGGTTCAAAGAAAGTATTAGAAAATAGTATAGCTTCTTCGTATTCATAACCCGATTGCATAGATGATCCGATGCATTGTAGCTAAACTCAAAATATCAATCTAAGTACCTTGCACTACACTCTTAGGGGACCTCTACACCCCAATCCGCCTAATCCCTAAAAATTTCGACAAAATCGGATGGAAAATGAAGAAATTAGGGCTGTTATAAGGAAATTCACGTTTGCGCAAGCGCAGTGGCTAATGTGAGTCCGGGGGTGATGATTTTCTTAGGGGACCATCTGAACGCCAATCCGCACAATCCCTGAAAATTTCAAGGAAATCGGGTGGAAAATGCAGAAAGTACGGCTGTTAAAAGGAAATTCACGTTTGCGCATGTCCACTGACTACTATAGGTCTCGGGGCGACGATTTTCACGAAGGACCATCTAAATACCAATCCGCAAAATCCCTGAAAATTTCACCGTAATCGGATGGAAAATGTAGGGGTTATGGTTGTTACCCTGTAACGAGGAATTAACGTCTACGCACGTACAGTCGCTTCAATCAATTCGGGGGCAAAGATTTTCATAGGTTAAGTTCAAGGATTTCGTTACTGACACACAGGTGGAGATAAGATATTAATAAATGATTAGTTCTTGCAAGTGAATTGATAACAAATTTAGTTGATAAATTAGTCAAAATTCAAAAGGCCATTTTCAAAGGAACGGGACAGAGATCCGATTAGAAGAAGATCCTTTTCTTACTCACCGAGGAGGACATTTGATTAAGTACTGGTTTGTAGCTTTCATTAAAGTATCGATTTATAACAGTGTCAGCTCTTAGTTTTCTTCTTTTTAGTGGTTCGCCATTAACGAAGTCGGTCCGTTTTTTTGTTAAAATAAGGTATGACGATCGATTGCAGTAAGACATAAACAAAGAATCGTATGTTATAATCGATATTCGGAAATAAATCGGAGCAAGACGATCGATTTCGTGGAGTAATCCATTTCTAGCAAACATCGATAATCGATTCTCGCCTCGCCAAGGAAAGTGAAAGGCAGTCACTTACCCGCCGGCCACGTAACTGTCGCAGTTTGGCCCAGAATTCCCTCGAATCAACTCCGTAGAACCGATTCCACCAATTCTTAATTACTATTTACGCTATTTTATAATTTATACACAATCCTACTACCCCCAGTCGGTTACCCGTGCATAAATAACCACGGATACTTATCAATCTACTGAAATACTTCATTGTTCAACAGAAGAGGACTTTTTCAACATTCCGAACTCCAACTACCCGATTCAAACACTTAATCGGAAAGAAGAAATAAATATGTGGGTTCTCTACTTTGTTACTAGGCTGATACAACGTCATTAATATCACATTCAATGAAAACTTTCGCAATTTTTGTCGATCAATTAATTGGCCCATTCTTGAACCAAAATTCACCAAATTTGGGCTATTTGCGCTGACGGAAATATAATATAATCAAATAATTAGTTCTTGCAAGTGAATTGATAACAAGCCATCGATTAAATTAGTCAACATTTCTGCAACTTTGACAAATTTTTAAAAGAAGGGGTTTTTAGTGACAGAGATCCATTTTTCTACTCAACGTGGAGGACATTTGATTATGTACTGGTTTGTAGCTTTCATTAAAGTATCTGTTTAGAACAGAGTGAGCTCCTAGTCTAACAGAAGGGAAATGCGCAGAAGAAGAAGAAATACATAGGGGAGAGATGCGAAAGAAACAGCTGGGTGGTCGCTGCCGCACTAGTCGCGCGTTCTTCCCGCAGCCCTCTCAACAGCCTTTCGTTTCCGGTACCGTTTTTCGGGTTTTCTGTTGTTTATTCTTCAGTTTTGTTCCAATATTTAGGTTATTGTTGCAACAGCCAGTGCAGAAACTACGCGGGAAAACGAATTCGAGTGGTTACCGAGAAAGAAAGGACTTTCGATTAGCTTTCACGTAAACTACCTGCGATAACATTCATTGTATAATATAACATTCATTTTATATGGAGCCGTTTCGTGGAAAGTTGAATTTGTGTGCTCACCGAGATGAGGGAAAGGACTGAAGACTTTTCACGTGAACTTTAGGTACGTACCTTACTCAATATTAACTATCTACATCAAACGTTTATAGTAACTTTTATCACCGCGTTGAACTCAGTTTCTTTTATAGTTTAGAGCTTTTCTAAGGGAATAAGTTTTCTGAAGGGATCTTGAAGGTTTCTCTACTCTGCTTTCGACAAAATGATGGTCGATCGTCCGCAAGAAAAAGTAATGCAAAGTCAATCGTTCGTGCGAATCTTTTCTCTCAACTTCTCTCTTTCTTATACAAATCTGGACACTTAAGTACCTATCTTGCTTAACTTGATTGATTTGACTGAAATTAAAGTAACTGGGTGCTCTCGTTTGGATTCCACTACCCAGATTATGGTTAACGGTTAGATCATGTATATGCGGTTTCACTGTAAAAATACCTACCTACCTGGTATACCTATAGTAAATCTGGTATATTTATTCTGGTATATTATCTAAAACGTAATACGCGAGTGAAAATTTAGATTTCAGAGAACTTTTTTTTCAACCTTGAAAAGTGAAAACAGCTTTCGCTACCTTGGTAGACTCGAAAGCAAAATTACGTTGTGATGTTACTATGAATGTATAGTAATTTGCATTTTAGTTAAACCTTTTTCCCTTAGAATTAAACCTTTTTTGCTTCCGAGTCTACCAAAGTAGCGGAAGCTTTCACTTTTCAAGGTTGAAAAAAAAGTTTTCCAAAATCGATATTTCCACTCGCGTTTTACGTTTTAGACCTTTCTGAATAACTTTGGTTCCGCGTCTGTCTGTGTGTCTGTCATGAAATCCTTGCCACAGCCACAACTTCAACAATTCTCATCCGATTTCGATGAAATTTTCAGGGATTGTGCGGGTTGGCGTGTAGATGGTCCCCCATGAAAATCATAACCTCCGGACTGATAGTAGCCGCTGCGCATGCGCAAACGTGAATTCCTTGTAACAGCCATAACTTCTACATTTTCTATCCTATTTCGACGAAATTTCTCAGGATTGTTCAGATTAGCGTGTAGATGGTCCCCTATGAGGGTAGTGGAAGGTACTTAGAGATTAATGTTTTGAGATTAACTTCTATATCGGGTAATGGATACGAGGAAGCTATTTGCCACACCCACTTGGCAGACTTTTTTACTTTGAATTATAGTACCTAGTAGTTGTGTCGCCACGCCTTTGGATAATATCAGTTCTTTTAAGAGGTAGAAAAAGGGAGAAATAAAAGGAAATATTCGAAACGCCCTAGCTCAAGAGCTTTCAAGTTTGGTAATAAGTTAAAAATTTGTCCTATTTTCGAAGAAATTTGACCTATTTTCGAGTCGAATGCAATAGGTACCTAGATTCACCTCAAGTTAACTTGGATTTAGACTGGGGCTTACCCCTTCTATTCTGGAGACTTCGTTTTACTTGGAACGCTACAGGCGAATTGGGATTGAACTGCAGATTACAAGAAAAGGGATCATTCAATGACCATAAAGAAAGTAGGGGAGATAATTAATTTTTTTGAGTAGGGTCATTAGAAGCCGAAATAGCCAACTGTGATCGCGGTAGCTGCGGCTCGCGTCCTTTGGCGAGGATTTTCGAACCGGCTACTGCAGGGAGGTCGTGTGTTCGAGTCTCGGTGCTGGGGCGTTTTTTCTTGCGTCTCCCCTCCCCTCGTCAAAACCCAGGAACGAAATCATCAGAACATAATTATTCTGATCTTCCCTTTGGAAGACAGCTGATGATATACGTGACGCCAGGAATGGCAGTCGCACAAAAGACCAACCTGAAATGGTTGTTTATTTTACTTTAGTTTATGTACTGAAATATATTTACAATTTTTAGAATTTTTTAATTTCTTTGAACATTTGCTGATAATAACCTTTGTGTAATAACTTGTAGCGTTAAACTTTGGGGTGTATTAATAATTGTAAGCGACGAAATGAAAGGAGAACACAAATCCGCTTCAAGCGGAGATCTCTAGAGAGGAACAACTCAAGCTTAGGGGATCATGTTCAGAATGGAATCAACAATCGGATCGACGTCGTTTTCTCCGCTCATCTCCTACGATCCCAGCTGATCTTGAAACGATTTGGACCTTCCAGACACAAAAGGATCGTTTGAGACTCCTTGAGTCCTTTCAAAGCGCTCCTCGTATACAGACCAGGACGTTATTTGCCGTTACGACTTGCCTGAACGAGTAAAACCGGACGTTACATTCGACGCCTGTGGTAGATGAGTAGAGGTTTCAGCCTACGTGGAAAGCTTAGTTCACTGTTAGTACTTGATCGGCCAGACAATCCCGTTACCCGTTACAAAGCCGGCTTTGGGTACGCTGTAACGTTAAACGTATAAACCCACGCTGGTTTCAGTGGAAGGCTGCGGGAGTAGAAAAGTAGCAACCTCTCAACTGAGGCCCACAACCCTCTAGATAGAGAATACACCCCGATTCACTCGTTTGCTACATAATGTTTTAAACCATAAATAAATTATTTTTGGTTATTTACGATTTTAGCCGAGTTATCAGTGCCTACTTAGTTATCATAAAGATAATGACAAGTCGAAAAATCGACCACGACAATCATAACTGGGAAAAAACTACTAGCTAAAAATCGTTTACCATGTATATTGAAAATTCGCTGAATCGCTCATGCTGTGCGAATAGGATTTTTTCTTCTCCGTGGTCGATTGGTCGTCATGCATTATTTCCCGACAATACTAAAAAAGAAGTCTGTCAAGTTTAATTTGAGTTTTGCCTCCGTTAAAAATTTGTTTTTCGTGATTTGCGAAGTCAATTCATCTATAGGTAACTATTCCCAATAGAGAAAAATCATACTTTACATCTAGGAGATATTATATTACAATACAATCTTACATTCTTTGATGAAATTTCTCATTTGGAACATCGGAGTAACACATCGGAATTTACATTGATGCGTGGTCGTGATCACATTTTCTTCCTCACCACTTTCACCGTAACCATTTGAAAATAATGATGATAACTTTTGTACGACTATAAAGTTGTATATTTATGATGATTTTGGGAACCTGATTGGGATATAAAAAATCCTTTTCCCAAATTATAAACAGTGTAGTCACAAAATTTTTGGTCCCACATGGTCACAAAATGCCTTCTTTGTGGTAACACGTATGTATACTTTGGAGTTGAAAAAAGACGATTTCCATCGATATTGAACGACCGAATTGTAGCCCCCAATGAATTGAATTCTTACAATTGGGAAAGAAAATTTCTCCTCTGTTTTCAGTTGAGATCTCTTCTGCCATCTCTACCCACTGAACTCAATTTCCACGGGAATTACTAACTTTCCCGAAAAATGTCTTTTCGTAAGGAACTCTCGTAACGGTTTTACGGTTGTTGTTAAAGAAACCCCGAAACACCTTTGAAGCCCCTTTACCGGGAAATTATTGAATCAAGGAAGTTTCGAGCCAAGTCAGTTTCGGTGGTGCCCTCGAGCCTTTTGCTTTCGAGTCAACTAAGTAAAGTAGCAAAAACAATTTGTCACTTTTGGCCGGCGAAAAAAAGTCTCCAAAATGCAAGTTTTCACCCCTATTTCACGTTTTGGATCTTCTTGAATCTTGAACAGAATATATGACCTGTGTCTGTGTGTCCTCAAATCCTGGTAAAAATCATACTATGTTGAGTAAGTTATAATCTGATTTCGATGCAATTTTTAGTGATTATTAGGGTTATGTTCGTGGTTGTTTATTTAAAAAAACTAGTTTGGAACTCCAAATTTCATTACCGCGATTCCCGTCAGAGGCTCAGTGTGTCGCATCGTGTCTGATACTAAACCTTAATTAAAACGGGGGACCCCATGCGTCTTCGAGAGTTAAAATATACGGTGTTAACCCCGTCTGTTGATTGGTGTTCACAACGGAAACAGCATTATTTATGGCTCCGACATCCACCATTATTCCTACCATGATATTGCGCCGAACGCTTGTTTGTACTTTATATCCCAAAAGGTCGTATATCCACAATAGGAAAACATGGCAACCCAGTGAATCCTCTCCCTAGTTATCTCCTTTAATCTTATCAAGATGGTTACGTTTTCCCAAATTTGAGCTTAGTGGGAAGGAAGATCTTCCATACAACAGAGAGACGCGGATAAATCCAGGGGTTTCCGCTATGACGGTCCCTAAATAATTAAATATTAGCGCATTGAACTTCACAAAAAGGTCAAAGGGCTTTTACCTCATTTTCTATTTACGTGATTTGCATATAGCATATTCCAATTTACATTGAAATATCACGTCTCTTGACTGCTCTTGAAACATGCGGTGGGTCGAAAACAACAAAATAATCTATTGTTGAATCGTTAGATTTTGTTTCCGAGTCTTCAAAGGTCGCGGAACGATTTTTTGTTTTTCATTTTCGGGGTAGAAAATTATCAAAACGTCAACAGTCAAGACAAGATCGCTACCAGGCGTTTACTTTTATTAGGTAGCCGCCTGAATCATGTCCTGGCGCGGCGTGTTATGTGGGAATGTATGCAGGAATACTGCGTGGCGTCACCACCCGCTTCTACCTCGACACTTACTTGAATTGGTGGTGAATGACCCTAAGACCGTCGTTGGGTACCAGAGGCATCATCCCCACTAACATATTTACAGTTTAATTTATTTAACTTCTAGTAGTCAATTAGGGGGAGATAAAAAACTCGGCGCCCCGCGCCCTGCCAGGGGGCAAGCCCCCTGGACCCCCGGTTACCTCTATTTACATACTTCGGACGAAATTATTGAAACACAGAATTTGTTTTAGCTCACACGTTTTACATAATTTCGCTACTTTCCTCCCGCTAAATCAGAATCGTATATAATCACCGCGTCATAACAAAATATCTCATGGGTTACACCAGGTTGCACGATCCTTAGTTCCGTACCATCGGTTTCCATGTTGTGGTCCCAGGTTTCGTTATGAAATTTCGTTAGCTTTTTTTGGCTAGTCCATGGCTAAAACACATTCTGTGTTAAAACCCAATCTGATGGAAACAGCAGAAGTTGAAATATAAGATTCACAATGTACCTACTTAGAGTATCCACTCATAACATTTGCAGGCTGAATGTATGTATCGTGAGCACCCACCTCCAAAGTAAGTTAATAGTAGATGTTAATTTTGAATAAAACCTTCAAATGAAATTCAATTACCAGATGTGAATAAGCATAATAAAGAAGCTGTCATATATCACCAAAAAAAATCAGCAAATTAATTTTTCAGTGGTCAAAATTAATCAAGAGTACCACCAATTTGATTTAGCAAGACAAAATATGTGACAAAGGTACTTGCCCAGCTCTTAAAGTCTTAACAAGGTAGAGTCAAGTCGTGGAACACCCTAAAACATTACAATACCTTAGAAATGAAGAGCAACTTTTCGGAAAATTACCTGTAGAACCCTTGATCCCAAGTGGCTCTTGCACTTGATGCATTCTGAGTGAGTAATTACGGTCTTCCTTCTGACGACATACACTTGGTATGTCTTCACTCTGTTTTCTATCTGTTTCAAATATGACAGATGAATGACTAAGTCCGAAGTTCTCGGACGTTTATGAATTCATCCAACACTTGTTTCCAGTTTTCTGGGAGGAAGTACTCTGAAAGACTTTGATTAGGTTAATGGAGGGTGCGAATGGTGACCGAAGTCACGTCAACTTTTGCAACACGTGAAAATCTCCTTCACCCTCTAAAGCTCCGGTTGTCGATGAGTGTAATAATTTGCAGTGACACTTTTCACCACCTTCGTCGCAACTTTCACGCGACGAGTTTCAGTTATGTGGTCCCACGTGTAACAGTTAGCTGAGTATTAATTAACAATGTTTCTGAGTTTCAGCGTAAAATTCATCACTAGTTGTGTATTTGTGGTTGCGTTTTTGATGTCTGTCACTTCGAATAATTAATTTTGTCAACCCCAGAGAATCAAGTAAACTGAACACGTTGGGAGACAGTTCGAAATTACTATCTTTCATCAAATTTTCAAAAAAGGAAGCTATCGCTTCAAAGATTTTATTGAAGAACGTCTTCTTAATTGAGATCCGTTTCAATAGACGAGTTCGTTAGCCCATTTCAGACAACTCAAAGGGTAAATTTCGGAAAATAACGTAAAGAACGGCTTTTAGGGGTTTTTACGTTTAAGTGGAAATTAACGTTTTAATCATAATAATAAATGGTACATTCTGTATCAACACATAATGTCCAATAATAAAATAACACCAACATTAATTAAACATTTCTGAATTTGTTTGGGGATTAGAGGCGAGATGGTACACAGGCAAACTACAAAATACTATAATGTATATTTAATAGCATGTTTCATCATATTGTTTCCAGAAATTGGGCGTGGGAGGCGCTCAGAATGGCAATACTGCAGTCCTGCTGCTGTTGGCGGTCCCTTAGGAAAGGGGCGTACGCTAGTGCTGTCTACACTATGGTGAGTACAAATAGTACTAGAAAGTAGAATTTCGCAAACCACAATATTCACAGATACTTTAGTTGTAGACAAGGTTGTTTCGTAATGTCTGTCGCTTGAGACGGGTACCAACCCTCTCAACAGAGTAGTCTGAGAGAATTTGAAACTGAGCAATAGATTACATTACAACTATAGATTACAATGTCTCACAGTCTCTATTGAACTAACTGAAACATCTGTGAGGCTTCCCAGTGTTACAATAGCTTGTGGGAAGTCTCAGACATGATGTATCATGATAAAATTCTACATATTATCATGTACATGGTATCTATACTTGGATTTTGAGATATGAGTTAATCATACCTACTGAACACGTAACACCATAGATATCGCTGAGACACAGTCACAGGTCGAACCTACGTTTCCCAAGTGTATGAAATGACACATTCATTTTAAAAACTCCAATTATACCGCAATGGTGTTACCGCTAGATGGATCTCGGTTCATATCTTTGTAACATCCGAAGGAAAATACGTGTTTCTGATGAATGAGATGTTGTCAGATCTGAAATCAAAACATTTAATGAGCAATTAATTTCAAGATCATCAATGATTTTAACAGTTACTATAACCATCGTTGGGAGGCGTAGGAGAACCAAAATCTGCATAAAAACAGGCTCCAACTGACATAAATATCGTAAGATATTGATGAAAATAGTTCCTTAGATATTCTTTGTGGGTAATTATGTTTTGATTGATGTCATGTTATTGAGTTCCCAACAAAAAAGTGCTTTTGATCTCAGGCAAGACAAGTACAAAAGAGCAGGAGTAGTTCAAAGTTTTAAAATGTGACAATATATTTACCCCTCTTTGAGGCTGTAAAAGGGCTTATAATTTTAACAGGTACAGAGTGGAATTGCGCCCTGCAGGGATGTGGCCTAGAATTTCCCTGACGCCCCCCAGTGTGTCGTAAGAGGCGACTAAAGGGGAACTCCTCGCAGCAACCTGAGTGATTATTGTTTATCAGTCTCAGGGAGTAGGAATCCACAACACCTCGACTTCTGAAGCTGCGAGGGGGGGTTGGCTCGGGAACCTTTCGAGTGCAGCCCACTCACACCCGAGCTAGGACACAGAGGCCTAATCAGTCACTTGTCTGAATCAAATACGATTACGAAAGTTCACATAAGGAAAGACCGGACTGATACAAATGGTAAAGGACAAAGGCATGTCAAACGGAGCAACAAACGGAAAAACGACCTGGTGATAGCAACTTGGAATGTAAGGAGTATGATGCAGGCAGGTAAGAGCCGTATTATTGAAAGCGAATTGATCAAGTACAACGTGGACATTGCAGCAATACAGGAAATACGATGGAGAGGTGTGGGAATGATGGATTTAAGGAATTATACCCTACTGGAGAGTGGCAACCCAGAGAATAGGAGAGGTACTGGGTTTCTCATTCGAAAACGTTGGAAGCATGCGATCATAAGTCATGAGCTGATAAGCGACCGAATGTGCGTATTAAGGCTACAAGGTCGTTTTTATAAAACAACATTGATCAGCGTACACGCACCAACAGAGGATGGGGATGAGGAAGAAAAGGATTTATTCTTTGCTAACCTGGAACAGGCGATGGACCGAATCCCTGCAAGTGACCTGAAAATAGTAATCGGTGACCTCAATGCTAAGATTGGCAGAGAGGATATCTATTTCCCGACTGTAGGTAGGTATAGTCTGCATGAAAGCACAAGCGAAAATGGAGAAAGGGTAGTAGACTTTGCATTGGGACGAGATATGATTATTAAAAGTACGCACTTTATACACCGTGATATCCATAAAGCTACCTGGATGTCGCCTGACGGGGCCACCAGGAATCAGATCGACCACATTATTATTGACAAGCGTAGAGCTTCAGCCTTGCTTGACTGGAGATCGTACCGAGGAGCTGACTGTGATAGCGACCATTTTCTAGTCTGTGGAAGACTGAGACAGAGACTCCCTTCAGCAAAAAGTGGCGCCGGGAAGAAGGTGAGCGCTCCCTTCAATGTTGAGAAACTAAAGCATGATTCCGTCCGGGAAATATATCAAACTACATTGGAGGAAAGTCTTACAAGATTGGTTGCGTCAGCAAATGTCAATGAAGATTGGAGCCAATTGAAAGATGTCATTCTTGAAGTGGCGAATGAGGTATTGGGCGCAGTCCAGAAGCCAGAGAAGAATGATTGGTTCGATGAAGAATGCGAGAAAGCTACCGTGGAAAGAAACGATGCTAGACTAAGAATGCTAGAAAGAGTAACAAGGGCAACTAAGATAAATTATGAAGTAAAGCGAAGCCAAAAAGTTGTTCAGAAGCAAGAAACGGAATTCGAAGAAAAAGAACTTGGAACGTATGCAGAGTCGATATGACAAGAACCAAGCTAGAAAATTTTTCAAAGATGTGAAATGCGCCAGAAAAGGATTTAAACCAAGAATTCAAGGCATAAAAGACAAAGATGGACGGAATATTTCGAAGATCTCCTGAATGTTACCTGCCCACCCACCACACAGGAACGAGCTCAACCAACTGAGAGTAGTAGAGGTGAAGAGGAGGTTCGAGAGCCGACCCTGAGTCATATCGGGAGAATAGTGGCTTCTCTGAAGAACAACAAAGCTGCTGGCCCTGACAATATCCCAGCTGAGTTGATAAAACAAGGGGGAGAAGCTATGATCAGAGCGCTGTTCATGATAGTTTGCAGAATATGGAAAGACGAAAAAATACCAGAGGAATGGAGTCTTGCCATCATAGTTCCAGTTCACAAAAACGCTGCAAATCATTGCTCAAAGGTTTATTATTTTCTGTATAGATCACCCTTCTGTATGGATCACTGGTTCTCCATCAATAGCACCTACCACCATCTGTATTCTCCCTTGACCTTCCCTCTCAAATTTCAGCTTCCTGCGTTCAATAGGATTGAAATTGGCTTCGGAGCTCACTCAGCTGATCAGTGTTCTTCCAGGCGTCTCCAGCATTCGAGAAGATCTTCTTCACTCTCCAGATCACTGATCAGCTGAGTGAGCTCCGAAGCCATTTTTAATCTTATTGTATGTACCTTGAAACGCGAAACATAAAACTTTTGGTTTGCTTTGAGCACTGGCTTCGGAGCTCACTCAGCTGATCAGTGATCTGAGGAGTGAAGAAGATCTCCTCGAATGCTGGAGACGCCTGGAAGAGCACTTCCATTCAATAGGATTGAAAATGGCTTTGGAGCTCACTCAGCTGATCAGTGATCTGAGGAGTGAAGAAGATCTCCTCGAATGCTGGAGACGCCTGGAAGAGCACTTCCATTCAATAGGATTGAAAATGGCTTCGGAGCTCACTCAGCTGATCAGTGATCTGAAGAGTGAAGAAGCCTTTTAGCAATGATTTGCAGCGTTTTTTACCCACCAAAATTTTTTTTACCTACCAACTTTTTTTTACCTACCAGCTAGGTACTACCTACCACACCATACTGGCTTCACACCTTCACAATCAAGTTTATTAGAAAGAACTAAACGCTTCACACTCGATTGGAAAAATAGAAAGCTTCATATGGAAATTTGATTACTGATTACGCAGAAGGCAAAACTGTAAACAAATCGAAGAAATGAACAGCGATCGCATTCTAGTCCGATAAAATTTGAATGGAGATTAGACCTCTTTTGCGATTCACACTCATGATTCTGTTTTATCGAAGGAAAACCTTCAAGTACTCGTAGGGACCGAACGGTTTGTCCTACAGAGCTCCGGGTGGTCTCAAAATTTTTTAAAAATTCAATACTATTTAAAATTGGTGAAAAAACGATACCTTTATTTCGAGAGTTTTCGAGCTAGGGCACTCTTGAAAATTTCAACCCTTAATTTTCACCCCTTAGAAGTGACCTACATCAACCAAAAGCTTCGCGGCACAACTAAACCCCAAACGGAGCCCATATACCAAATTTGAACCAAATCGGTCCAGTGTTGCTAAGAAAAGTGCCGCGTACGGCGGACGGCGTACGGCGTACGGCGTACGGCGGACGGACGGAATTTTTTTAATTCGATTTTCGTATTCTACGTACCTTGAGACGTAAAACATCAAATTTTGAGGGGGGGGGGGGGTTAAAAATTTTTTTTCTTGCTCGATTCCAAAGGCTTATTATTGAAAATAATAAACCAAAAAGGGGACAAGATGGACTGTAGCAAGGTCTTGTCTATTGCCATCAAAGAAAAGCTGCAAGAGAAAGGAGATGAACTACTAGGAGAGTATCAAGCTGGGTTTAGAGCAAAAATATCGACTACAGACCAGATTTTTAAAATGCGCGTCGAACTTGAAAAATGTTATGAGCAAAATGTTACCCTACACCACCTGTTTATCGACTACCTCCAGGCTTTTGATAGCATTGATAGGTCTAAGATGATTGAGGCGATCACTGAGCTCGGAATCCCGAGGAAGTTGGTCAGATTGGCTGTGATGACTCTAAGTAGGAGCAGATGTGCTGTAAAGGTAGATGGTAAAATCGCTGACCCCTTTGAAGTATCCTGTGGAGTAAGGCAAGGAGATCCGATCTCAGCGGTAATTTTTAACCTCACCTTGGAGTACGTCATTCGTAAGCTTGATGTGAATATATCAGGATGTATATACCATCGCTCCATCCAGTTACTGGCGTTTGCGGATGACATTGTCTTGACTGCACGTTCAATCCGGGCACTGGAGGAGGCGTTTTCGCAATTACGATGTGCAGCTGAGGAGGTTGGGCTGAAAGTGAACCACGACAAAACCCTTTACATGAAAACCTCCCGAGAAGACAATAATTACCCAACCACTGTCACACTTGATGGTTGTGAATTTGCAGCTACCATAGAATTCAAGTACCTAGGCACGATTCTGACAAACGATAATGACTGCAGTAAAGAGATACGTGCAAGGTTGGCCACTGGAAATAGGACATACTTTGCCTTGCAGGACCTCCTCAAATCACGAATCTTATCCCGAAATCTTAAAATACAAGTATATGAGTCTATCATACGTCCGATAGTTACATACGGAGCGGAATGCTGGGTATTGACGAATCGGGACATAGCATTGCTGCAGGTATGGGAAAGAAAGATTTTGAGGAGGATTTTCGGCCCAGTGTGCGACAGAGGAGTGTGGCGTATTAGAAAAAACGAAGAGCTACATCAACTTTATTGTAAACCGGGTATAGTAGGAGTCATTAAAAGTGCTCGACTGCGATGGATGGGACACGTTTTCCGTAGCAATCCTAATGGCCCCCTGAGGAGGATATTGGACGGAAATCCCGGGGGACGCAGGTTGCGAGGAAGACCAAAAAAGACGTGGATGCAGGACGTGGAGGGTGACTTGAGCCAGTTAAATGTTCGATTGTGGCGGAGGAAGACAGCAGAAAGGTCAGTCTGGAGGGGGATATGTGAACAGGCCAAGGCTCTTAATGGGCTGTAGAGTCAATAAGAAGATGAAGAAGAACAGAGTGGAATTATTATCGTTGTCGCTTTCAGCCCCTCTGATGCCCTAAATAATACATATTAACCTTCTTCAATTTTCATTAATAATTAAGAAACAGTTTTTTCGAGAATTGAGAGTTTAATAGAGAAATTTGATGTAATAAGAATGTACGAGAGATCGTTTCGAGAGAAATGCGAGTGGAATTCAGAATATTTGGGAGTCAAAGGGCATAAAACGATGGGAGAAAAGATAAGATTATTAATTTATCATGTGAAAAAAAAACTTGAGGGATTAAAGGGTTGAGAAGTAACTTATTTTTAAAAGAATATTTATTTATTTATGCTAAGGTTCATGTTTCTGATTTACTAACATGGTTCACGATCCCATTTACGGTTTTCTGCTATGGATACATCTGGTCTAAAAACTTGGTTTTTCCTTTAAAAAAACAATTATGATAAAAATTGATTAATAAATAATAAATAAAACGCAATAATTTATCAATTTAGTTAGAGACCACACTTCAACGATCGCATTTGACCAAAATCCGGTGAAAATAGAGATAGTCCCAAGAAAACGGGGTTCTCCCAGTTTTTGTGGTTATTACCTTCTCAATCATAGTAAAATGTGGTATATTCGGATTTAGCGCAAAATTTCTGACACCTATGCGTTTTCAAAAACGCTGCAAATTATTTCACAAAGGGTTATTGTTTTTCTATATACATACAAACATATCACCCGCCTGCAGAACTCGCTTGCAGAACTCGCTTTGCAGATCACTCGTCTGCAAAGAACTCGGCTTTGCCACTGTCTCCACCTGCCTACTACGTACCTACGCGATCCCATTTTGGTCAGCTAAAATTTGAACGGAGATTAGGCCTCTTTTGCGATTCACACTCGTGTTTCTGATTTATCGTAAGCCCAACCCTTAAGTTCTTGTAGGGAGCGAACGGTTTGTCCTACAGAGCTACGCGTGGTCTCTAAAAATTCTAAAAATTCAAGAATATCTTAAATTGATGGAAAAACAAAACCTTTATGCAGACATTTTTTGAGCTAGGGCTTTTTGAAAATTACAACCCTTATTTTTCAACCCTTAGAAGTGACTGGCATCAACCAAAAGCTTATGGGCACAGCTAGACCCCAGATGGATACCAAATGTCATCAAAATCGGTCTATGGTAACCAAGGAAAGTGCCGCGTACGGCGGACGGACGGAAAATTTTTTATTCGATTTTCGTATTCTACGTACCTTGAAACGTAAACCAACAAATTTTGACGGGGGATTTTTTTCTTACTCGATTCCAAAGGCTCATTAATGAAAATAATAAACCAAAACTAGTTTCTTGGGAAGCGCCATTTCGGACCAATTTCCCTGGATCCTTTATTACCCTAGTTGATATAGCTCCAACCTTAATCAACTCACTACGGGCTTAGTTTTTAGAAAATTTCGAGTTGATTGGTACAACCTGCTTCGCAAAACTTCTCCGTTAAACTTGAAATTTTCGTGAGGAACAATCGGACTGAAATAAAGCCTGGGAAGGAGAATCATAGTTAAATCGGGGTTCGGAAGGTTTCCTCGAGGTCGTTGAAATCCCATTTAAATGGTGGAAGTTGGTTTTCTGGTTTTTGCGGGGGTTCGGGATAGAAGTTTTCTGGGTCACGCTCTTTCGTTGAACCCGCAGGGGGTGACCTTGTTCTGGATGCCGTCGTTTGCTCGGGTTTTGCGCGGGGTGAAGGGATTATCGACAGTAATGTGAAAGAGAAGGAAATTCAATGTCAACAAAGAACGTGAGAGACATATTGTTTGAAATAATGTTACGCCACTTGTGATTCAAGATAATAACGAAATATTTGATACTGCTTACAGAAGACACTTGTTATTGTTGTGACGTAGGTACACCAGACACTATTCTCAATTCTGGGAGACACAGATACCATTTGCTACAGTCTTTAATTGCGGTAGGGACTGGCTACAGTAAATTGAACATTTTGGTGAAAACTAGCTATTATAGACTGTCTGAGTTTTAGACACCAGGTACTATCGCCCATTGTAGAAGACACCAGTTTTATTCGATTCTTGTATTAATCACCACCTGGAATTGTCCATAATTGTATTAGACACCAGCTAGTATTTCGTATATTGTTGTAAACACGAGTTTTAGACATCTTCGCACCAGCTAGTATCGCCAATTATAGTAGACATGAACTATTATCGTCTATTGCTGTAGTAGACATCAGCTACTATAGAATATTGTTTTAGATATTAGCTAATACCAACAAACGTTAGCTGGTTTAATGAACCTGTTCCCGGGGGATCTTCGAGGTTAAGGCCCGGGAGATTATGTGGATTGGTGACCGTTCGTTGCCGGTATCGCAGGTCTTGATAATTTTTCCGGTTGGGCCTTTCGTGAACCCCGCTCCACTTAAGCGGGTGAGGCAATAAATAGCCATGAGCGAAAGCATCATTACCAATTCTTATCTTCCCTTTGGAAGACAGCTGATGAGGTCCGTCCAGGAGTGGCAGTTGGACGAAAATTCAACCTGAAATGGTTGTTTACTTACATATTCGTGGGCCTCTACACATCGACTATTGTAGTAAACCCCGCCCACAATCGTATATTGTAGAAGACCCAAGCCACTATCGCCTGTTGCCCTTGAGACCAACTATTATATCACCTATTGTTGCTATTTCCAACCCTTACCTAAGCAGAACCCTCTGCTTCCTTAAAATGGAGAACCTGAATAATGTCATTCGAGTTCAATAACACGTTCTTTGGGTAAGGATGAAAAACATTTCAAGATCGAAAATGGAACATTTCTATTCATTCACATGCTCAGCGGTTATTGTCTAAGAGTAGCTATATGCCATTTACTTAACTGTAGTTTCCTTTATTTGCAGTGAGAGATTGCGGAAATAATCTGTTCTGTTCTCTCGCAGTTCTATTTACAAGGGCTCCCCCGAGGAATCCTCATCTTGGGAGTCTGATTAATAGTGGTATGCGTAATATTATGACCCTTTCCGTTGCAGCCTCACATGATTATGATTTTATGAGTTGTTTGCTTGACTGAAGACGTTGCGTTTCAAACTTCACAAGTCATTCCATTTCACTTTTATTGCAACTTTTCCTACCATACAAGATTCATCTGCAATCTAAAAGTGTTCTGTGGTGTTTTTTTTTTTATATGTAGAACCTAGCGGCGCTTGAACTTCCAATGTTGGTGAAAGGTGGGATTTATGTAAATTATTCTCTATGTACCATCTTTGAGTCATCGATTCCATATCTTGCAAAGCCCTTCAAGTCTTGGAGTTTACCAAGCTACTCTTCTTTATCATTGTTCTACCTCCTAGGGAGTAAGGTTCTGCGATATAATCGCCTCACTATTCTAATTGAAAAATACTGTCCGGAAAAATTCAAAGTAAATCTTAAAAGTACCATAAGATAGAAATTCCAGCTAATCTTTATAATAATAATGAATTTTCGGAAGATAAAGTTTGCTCTATTGGGCACAGAGCAAACTTACTTACTTACAAACTTACATTACTTAATTAATTACAGGTAATTATATTAGCCAATTAGGGTTGAAGCTGACTAACAGAATCAGCTTGGAGTTCGAAATACGAGTACTATCGTTGGAGAGTAGGAGATCCACGATCTTGCTTTTCTCCACAAACTCATCAATAATGCCATTGACTGCCCTTACTTACTCGCCAGTTCGACTTAATTTACCCCAATATTCAACTCTAAACTAGTAAACTATTCATGTAATCATCCTTTGAGAAGAGACCTTAGGCATCACATTATTCACTTTTGCAAGGTTAACATCTCTGTGTTCTGCAGTTATACTCTCTTATATTTACTGGTGATAATTTTCACATCCGAGTCTAACAAGGTAGCAACAACATAGTATTAACTTTTGGGAGTTGAAAAATTATTCAAAAACAAAATTTACCATTCATTCGCTCATTCAAATTTTTAGACTTTCTTGAACAATTTCGAATCTGTGTGTCTTTTATACGATTTGCGAATCCTTATAACGCACAAAACTAAAAGAGGTTACCGTCCAATTTACCTTATTTTTTTAAATATAAAAGTTCAGTAATCTCAATAATATTTTAAGGGGATCTCAGTCGGTCGCCGTTCCTTCCTCGTTTCAGGTTAGTATAATCTCTTACGAACCGGCGCATGGTTGCCCATCCCCCCCTGTCTGAAGGAGCAACATTACCGCCCCCACCCCCTTCATAGCTGGTCAGTTTTCATCAACAGTTTTTCACAGTTTTCTCAGGAAATAATCATCCAATTTTCGTATATTTAGTGGCATTTTTCCTATTTCTATAATATCTACACCTATGCACTTGTTTAATTCCAAAAGTAAAAAAATAGTAAAAAGTTGTACCTAAATTTGAAGTTTCAAGGATTTTTGAAATCAATTAGGGAATTAGGGAATTAAAAACTATAACATTGCCTCAGGAATCATCAAAATTGATCAATAATTGCTAGAGAAAATTTATTCACTGCCTGAGACCCCCTTAATCTGAATTCTATTTCATTATGAATTATTCACCTATATTATTCATGTAAATTATTATTGAAAATATTATTGTCGATCACTAAAGAATACATTACTGAATGCATAATGAAATTAATTGAAATAATTAAGGAAACGATTAATTATAAAGAAGATACACAAGTCACCGGGTGAAGAAAAAAGTTTGTGTTCGACGAAATCATGCATAATTTTTTTTTCTCTCGATTCCAAAAGTTATAGTCCTTATTTTTTTAAATATAAAATTTCAGTAATCTCAATAATGTTTTAAGGGGATCTCAGTCGGTCGCTGTTCCTTCCTCGTTTCAGGTTAGTATAATCTCTTACGAACCGGCGCATGGTTGCCCATCCCTCCCTGTCTGTAGGAGCAACATTACCGCCCCCACCCCAGCCTTCTCATAGCTGGTCAGTTTTCATCAACAGTTTTTCACAGTTTTCTCAGGAAATAATCATCCAATTTTCGTTTTTTTTTTTGTGGCATTCTTCTTATTTTCATAATATCTACACCTATGCAGTTGTTTAATTCCAAAAGTAAAAAAATAGTAAAAAGTTGTACCTAAATTTGAAGTTTCAAGGATTTTTGAAATTAATTAGGGAATTAGGGAATTAAAAAACTATAATATTGCCGCAGGAATCATCAACATTGATCAATAATTGCTAGAGAAAATTTATTCACTGTCTGAGACCCCCTTAATCTGAATTCTATTTCATTATGAATTATTCACCTATATTATTCATGTAAATTATTATTGAAAATATTATTGTCGTTCACTGAAGAATACATAACTGAATGCATAATGAAATTAATTGAAATAATTAAGGAAACGATTAATTATAAAGAAGATACACAAGTCACCGGGTGAAGAAAAAAGTTTGTGTTCGACGAAATCATGCATATTTTTTTTTTCTATCGATTCCAAAAGTTCATTGATGGAAATAATATTTTGAAAATCCCAAGAGATTAGTCAACTTCTTGAAAATTCACAGCACACGGCGGTAAAGGAGGAAATACGAAATTACCGTCTCCCCTGAATTTTCAATATTCTGAAGACGAGTCTTGAAAGCTCAAACGGCAATATTGACTTTACTTTGCAACGTTCAGTTTTAATCCATTGGGCCATCGAATCTCTTGGTTATAAAACACACGAGCCAACTCTTGATTATTCATTTACATTATTGGCAAAAAAAAGGGATCATCCACACAACGTATCAATTATTCTACTAACGTCAGCGAAATGGAATAGCAAAAAGAGCGTGAAATGTCAATCAGTATTCTCTTGATTATATAGAGAGATAGAATTGAGTTGACATGGTCAAAAGGACTATGTTGATTATCCGTACACTTCCACGTATCCTTTACAGGCATAGAGATGAATTTCATTAATTTAAATCACAGGGAAGGCAGCTTGGAAATAAATAAATTTTTGTCAGAGCCATCAGGGGGAAACGAGCATTCTTTCGACGTACGAAATTAGATAAACACTTCAATTCAATCATCATTATTTGTAGTATGATTTTTCAGACTATGTACAATCCATTTTGAGCAGTTGGATCTGAAATACGTGAAATTCTATTTAAAACATGAAAGGAACGGAATATTTCAAATTCTGACTTTATATAAGATGTCTCTTCTCATAAAACATAAGGAGCAATGGGTTGGAGGAGGATTGGAAAAATGTTGCTATATTGAAGGTTTTTCAAGCCTAACAATTAATATTGTGAGAAACCCCAATACTTTTTCAGTGTAAAAAGTACCTTTTTTCGATTTTAGAACTCGAAGAAATTTCAGTCAAAATAGGAAATTTTCCTTTCGCGTTGGTATTACCCAAAAATAAGCGAAGTTTGGCAACCATGTCCACCTGGATTCGATTATAGGTAGTACATTCTCTTGCGTGCAACGAACCACTGAAGGTATTACCTATTGAATAGTGCAAATGTATTTCTGGAAATCAGATTTTCAGGTTTTCTGAGTCGACTAACAGAGAAATTAGCTCCAAAACGTGAGTGAGCCATGAGTTTGACATCAAATGCTGGACATCTAGCATTTTATGGCAAACTGTCCCAGGTTTACGGAGTTGCTGGTGGCCAATTTTTGCATTATTCGGTTCTTCCTCGTGTGCATCGTATGGAGTGAACCAATGGCTATAATCTCTGGATTCTGTCAAATAGATTCCTCTGGCATTTCTAATTGGGGAAATGATTCCTATGGGCTGTAGTATATAAATTTAATGTGAAAAAATTAATTGATTCGTACGATTGAGTTTCAAACAGGGAACATTGAATAGAATAACTTTGTTATTCTAGAATGTTATTATAGAATAACATAAAATAACTTTGATTGGGCCCATTGTCAAAACTCATGTATATCAATTGAAATTTGTTGAAGAGCTATGATGAAACGAATGTTTGTTATTTCTCTTCTTCTTGTCGGGGTTAGGAAATGACCACAGATAGACAAACCAAAAAAGCTATAAAAAGCAAAA
This sequence comes from Apolygus lucorum, assembly GCA_009739505.2. Taxonomy (NCBI): domain Eukaryota; kingdom Metazoa; phylum Arthropoda; class Insecta; order Hemiptera; family Miridae; genus Apolygus; species Apolygus lucorum. Next base: position 34,279,142 of record CM019170.2, on the reverse strand, counting down.
ACTAAATATAATTAAAATTTTGATTTTGGGGGACCCTGATTTTGGTTAAAGCCTTTGGAATCGAGCAAGAAAAATTTTTTAACCCTCTTCAACCTTGATGGTAGGTAAAAAAAAGCAAAAAAATGCTGCAAATCATTGCCCAAAGGTGTATTATTTTCTGTATAGATCACCCTTCTGTATAGATCCCCCCCTACTAACCGTAAGTACCTACTACCTACTAGGGCATTTTTGAAAATTTTAACCCCAACCACCAACCAAATGGAAATGAAGTGTTGAAATTTTCAAAAGTAGGTACCTACGGTTGGTAGGGAGGGATCTATACAGATGGGTAATCTATACAGAAAACATTAAACCTTTGGGCAATGATTTGCACCGTTTTTAAATGTTGTTGCATATAGCTTTTTTTTTATCAGTGAAATTGGGGAAGTAAAATTAAAGTGGTTCCTTGAAAAGTTTTGAACATCCATTTCAAGCTTAAAAACAATGATTCCTTTTCGGGTCTTTAACGGTTTCTGCAAAATTAGCTTTGTTGTTCGAAAGACTGGTAGTGGAAACTTTATGACGATTTCGCGTGTTTGGTATTTGACGACCCTCTCATCCCTTCATCACAACCTCCTCGTTCCCTTCGGGACCTACCTCTATCCCCAGGGAATCAAAACACCGCCGCCCACTCTGTGGGAGGACGACAGGAACTACGTCTCCCGCGGCACGTTCGTGTTGTTTTCCCGTTTTCATTCGTGACATCCACGGGAATCCCTCTCACGGAAACTCTAAAAATACCGTTCAAATAAATGAATAAAAAAGACGAACCAACGCACATATCAGAATATAGAATATATAAAAAAATCTGAAGGGAGTTAAAATTTGATTATTTAAATAGTGTTTTTCAAATTACGATCCTTCTTAATTGAATTTTGCTTCCGAGGTACCAAGGTAGAGCTTTCACTTTTCATAGATGAGAAAACACTCCTTGGACAGGTACGAGTTCTTGGAGTTTGAAGTATTGGTTAACCAGTCGGATCATCTCTGTACAATCGCGTTATACGACTGTAATACGAGAAAGCTATGTGCCTCACCAACTTCCGAAATTTACCTCTCAAATCTAACTCATGACTGTCAAATGAAATTCTTGGTTCAACACTGTTATCTAGCTCGCTAGATTTTACAAAATAACGTCTGCTTAGATTGGTGGACAGAATAAACATTTCTTCTACATACGCATTTATAAATACATACATACATACATTTATAAATACGCCCAATAAACGTGTTATAGGTCCTCATAATCATAATAATGTAGTATAGCATAATTTGGATTCAACACAACATTTCTCATTTAAATACATAAAATTCAATTTTTTAAAAATATATAGGTAGGCATACAAACGATGTATACAGGGTGTCTACACTTTCGATGGGCATAACTTCAGGGTTTGATTCTACAAGGTATTTCCAACAAAAAATGTCTCCTAGCAATTTTCTTTTAACCCACTCAAAATTCCTTTTTTTTCACTTTAAAGTTTTTCTTCGCGTTTTCGACCTTACGGCACTGATATGGTCATAACTCCCTTATTTCTCCTGAACATTCAAATCTGACTACACCGTTAGAAAGAGTGTTAAATTCCTAAGCTACCTAGTGGAAAATCAAGATATTTCAGCAATAAAATAGTTTCAAAAAATCAAGTCAAAAAGCTAACTTCAAAAAATTTTCGAAAGTTGACTTTTTTCGACCAAAGTTTTCACTCTAAATCCCTGCCCATTTCGATGGGCGCTCTTCGGAGAAAACATGCTCAAATTGTCAGCTTTTCAACGGTCTATCAATTTTCTTTTTAACATTCAAATTGGAAGAGTAAATTAAGTTTGAATGCCAGAAAACGTGTGTTTTACAAGCAAATCCAGTGTTTTAAGCAGTTTAGGATCCCCCTCGACCTCAAGATGGCTTGACGAGTTTGGTATCATTTCCTATGTAATTTTTTACGCTGGATCAAATAGTGATACTTCCGAATGGTTCCGACAGCTAGAAAGTTGATTTTTTGGAAAAAACCTTCGTTTTTCAAACACAAAATACGCATTATTCGTAAATGTGGTAGTGAGCATGAAGTAACACCTTTGAACTCAACAAAAACTTCAATCAGCTAGAAATTCGGAGTTTTTGTTGAGTTCAAAGGTGTTACTTCATGCTCACTACCACATTTACGAATAATGCGTATTTTATGTACGAAAAACGAAGGTTTTCTTCGAAAAATCCACTTTCTAGCAGTCGGAACCATTCGGAAGTATCACCATTGGATTCAGCGTAAAAAATTACATAGGAAATGATACCAAAATCGTCAAGCCATCTTGAGGACGAAAGGCACCATAAACCGCTTAAAACACTGGATTTGCTTGTGAAACACACGTTTTGTGGCATTCAAACTTAATTTACTCTTCCAATTTGAATGTTAAAAAGAAAAATTGATAGACCGTTGAAAAGCTGACAATTTGAGCATGTTTTCTCCGAAGAGCGCCCATCGAAATGGGCAGGGATTTAGAGTGAAAACTTTGGTCGAAGAAAGTCAAGTTTCGACAATTTTTTAAAGTTAGCTTTTTGACTTGATTTTTTGAAACTATTTTATTGCTGAAACATCTTGATTTTGCACTAGCTAGCTTAGGAATTTAACGCTTTTTCTATCGGTGTAGTCAGATTTGAATTTTCAGGAGAAATAAGGGAGTTATGACCATATCAGTGCCGTAAGGTCGAAAACGCGAAGAAAAACTTTAAAGTAAAAAAAAAAGAATTTTGAGTGGGTTAAAAGAAAATTGCTAGGAGACATTTTTTGTTGGAAATACCTTGTAGAATCGAACCCTGAAGTTGTGCCCGTCGAAAGTGTAGACACCCTGTATAAATGATGAAAACATGGAATAGGCGAGTACGCACAGAGTAACGGAGACAAGTTACGTTAGAAACGTTTGAAACCCAGTGTATTATTGAAAATCGCTCGATTTTTTCGTACATATCGCGAATATAACTGAATGTTATCAAATTAATTACTTAGATGCAGCCGGTAACGCACCAAGGAGAAAAATATGTGATAAACAAGGGGACTTGTTGTGATGAGGTTGGGAACAAGTGATCAGGAACGCTATCTGTTTCTTTCCGCTATAACTACGTCCTGGAGCTCCACCAATCAGAACGCTTCTCGGGCTCCCAGATTCAGCTTTCAGCTATCTATTTTCAGGACACGAATATGAACTCTTAACATCTTCAAAACATACCCTGTGCATTTTTTTTTTTTTTTTTTTTTTAAACTCCCCTCAAAGACAAAATGTCTTTTGTGACGGAGGGGGCACGCCATAAATGAAAATAAATAAATAAATCAAATATAATGGGGAGGACGCCCAGGACTCACCCGACGCCGGCCCTGGGGTTGAGGGAAGATGAGGAAGGTGGGGGTGGGAGAGATGGATGAAGGGAAGTGCCTCTATAAAACGACCACCAGTTCAAATACGAGCCGAGCAGGACGCGGGTGGTGATACCACGGAGTACGCCTACCGAGATGCCCAACTCGCGCAACTCCGTGGCACTTTTCCCGCACCACACCCCGCGCCATGACAAGGTTGCAGCCATCACCCTGATGTTGTTGGGTACCACTCCTTTTAGCTCCGACACCGCTTGCCGTAAATCATCTCTGTCATACTTTCTTATCTTAGCCCGCCAAGTCTGCTCCATGTCCAAGCTGCCATTGACAACTTGGACATCCAGGATAATGCAAGACTGGTCGGGCTTGACGGCAACGATGTCGGGCTTCTTACCCTGGTCACTTGGCATGTGATACAATCTCTCCCTCTCAACATCCCAGCCGCTAGATGACAAAGCACCTGCTATCTGCTTGGCGACCGCATCATGACGTAGAATGCGGCCCCCATGAGTCCGAGGACACTGCTGCACTACATGATAAAGATGTTCATTTCCACTCCGACAGGCACGGCAAAGGGGTAGGATTGTCCCGCGACTACCTCTCGAACACCGTACCGCAGTTGGCAGAGTTGCCATGCGGACGGCGTGAAAGTGTCGGTAGTCACGGGCCCCAATGCCCTCCGAAGCCCAATCTACCCATTGGGATGAGACAAGGCTTTCGGAGCACTGTCGGAGTTCTTTACCATCTACTGACTCATGCAGGGCAGCAGCAAACTCAGCAGACGAACTGGGTTTTGGAGCAGATGGTGTTGCTCGGTCGCACCATGCTAACTGCTGCCTGACAAAATCAAGATCAGCAGCCGCACGGGCGACCTCCCAGCTCGACCCTTGAAGGGCTAGCAGGCGCTGGCGGCGCAGGGAAGGGATACATGCCGAGAGAGACACAATGCCAAGCCCACCGGATTTGACCGGTGCGTGGAAATAGGCACTTGGGACACCAGGTGGGAACTTCAGCCAAGAGCGCACAGCAGAGCGAACTTGTCGATCTAACTCTTGCAGCCTCCCCGCCGTAAGCCTGCCAAAGACTAACCCATAGGTCAGCTTTGGCAGTAAGTACGTGCGGAGGAGGCGCAGCTTCTGCTGTGGCTTCAATGGAGCCTTGGTAACGCGAGCTAGCGCTCTACCAAGGTCCACACGGCTGGTGGTAATGGTGGCCACCCCCATGAAGTCGACTCCAAGGTACCGCCAAACCTCCAGCACGGATCGAGATGGAAAAACATACCCTGTGCATACAGTATGTTGGTATGGTATACCCACGCTGTGGGCACTCCATGAGTCCGGAGTGACGAGAAGAGCATGATTACGGACTACTACAAATTTTAAAACATATCCTGTGTATACAGTATGTTTGTATGGTAAAAATAACAATTTACAAAAAAAATTAATTTACGTGTGTTTACAAAACAAGTTTGGGGTGACGAAGAGAACATTAAATGCTCTGTTCAACAATTTTTTGAACATTTAAAAAAATTTTGAACATTGAACAAATTTTGTTGAATTTTAAATTTTTTTAACCAACGGGATGGTAGTATAATTTCAGCGATTCGTGCTATATTCCACACCCACTCCTACATAGCTAATATTCCGATTTTTTTAACCATAGATTAAAATGTTTGAAAATGTCTTTGAAAATTCGGTCATTAACAAGGACGGTTGCATGAATGGACTTTCTTGTTCCCTTCTGTTAATATTGAACTAGGAACTAACTACTTGAAGGAAGATAACCGCGAACTAAGTAATTATTGTTCTTATTAGATCGAGGAAACCACATCCAAAAATAGGTACTTACCGATAAAACTTTGGAAATAGCGTTACCGTTACATGAATATGGACTGGAAGGCAGAAGTCGTTGCGAAGAAAACTATGCACGAAAGTTGCTTATCACCTCTTTTAAGCGATGCGATCGACTCTCTCGGGGAGGGAATTGAACCAACTACCCACCAGGTGAGTAAAACCGCTCGCTAACACCGTCACACACAGACAGACATACAGTCCGATGAGAGAACCGCACGCTAACTAGACCCCGACTTGCTAGTGATAACAACGATCTTCCCCGACCTTTTGCCGGGCTCTGGGGGATTTCTACCTCGACTTTGTTCTTCCAACTGGTGGGATGAGAAGTTATTGAATTGTCGGAGTTTGTTCCCTTGCTAGTGAAAATAGTTCTTAGTTTTCCGTTCTTTGTTGTATTCCTATTTCTTTATCGTCACCTCCAGGAACTCAATTGTAACTTGTTGAGAAGTAAGTATAAAAGTAAAGCACCTACATACAACCAATAATGCTCAGAATACTAAATAGCAGGTACATGTTATTTAGTTTGTTTGATATTCCTTACAGCTTAAGAACGTCTGCTAAGTTGCGTGGTACAGCTTCCTCATTTGAAGGACGTAAGTGGAAAGAACAGAGATGTCACGATCATCAATTTCAGCTTCCTGTTGGGAATTTATCGTTTCATTGCTCGCACCTTTGACATATCTTGTTTTTTACTGTTACACCTCCATCAAGGTATGAGTTATCAAACCGTTACACAACAATCAATGTTGTTGCATTATTGCGTGGTTCAAAGTTAAATTTGCTTTGTACAAAGAGTACCGACGAACAAGTCAATACTCTAATGTTCATAGTCGAAATCTTTAAGAAATTTGCTGCAATTACGGATCCAACTGTTCCAAGAAGAGTTCCAATTTCCGCACTACTCAGCAGGCACCGCACTAATAATCAGTATAAAAGAACTCGTACCAGAATCGCAAAGAATTCAGCTAACAACGGGTGCTCAAGAAGATGTGTATAGCTCTGACAAATAACATTATTTGAACTGGCATGAGGTTGAAGAACAGTCTTTGAGATCGAATCCGATTGGTATGCACTGCTCGAGCATTTTCCAACAACAAATGAATATGGCTGAAGCTCAAGTTGATGTCTCCAGGAGTCAGATGTGGTGAGCAATAAGGAATGCATGCTAGCCCTGAGAGGTTCTCACCCTCGATTCGAGTTTATGTTCCCTGTGGGTCACATTCTCTCTTCAGAGTTTACCTCAAATGAAGCTTTCTGGAATCAAGTCGAACGATCGGGGCAAGATCCGATCTGAGGGAGAAGCTTGGTGAGCTGATCGGAATCTACATTGTCCTCTTCTCAGCGATGAGCCTCCACCATAAAATGTACACAATTTTCTCAGCTGCCCCATCTGGTGGTGTATAGCAACACAACTTGATAACACAGAAGTTCCGAGTCCCAGAACCATTTCTTCAGCCAGCCTACTGTTACTTTTGTATAACCGCCATGCCAGGAAATCAGGAGATTATTTAAAGCAAAGATCGGCTGAGATTATTTAAAATCTGAAAATAGCATGGCAGAATGGCATAGCATAGTTTGAATCAAGTCAGCATTATACACATAATATGTATATGGAATATATTATATTCCAAGGATATCTACAATCATTCTAAGGTAATGTTATGAGTTGGTATATTATTATTTACTATTATTTGACAGTTGATGCTAATGATGACTAACCATTGTATGAAGACTAAGAACCGTTTGTTTACCATTCATATCACAGCTCATTGTGTAGCAGAACCAGCAAAGTGAAATTAAATGGTAGGACTGCCATCTAGCATAGCGTAATTTGGATCAGGTTAGTATCGCGTTCCATTTTAGAGATATCCTCATTATTCCACGTACTACTAGGTATATTACCAAGTATAATATTATTATTCAATATTATCAGGAATATTATTCAAGATTTCCCAATTACACTGCAGTTGGTAATTATTGCTAATGATAAATACACTACCAGAACTGTTTACCACCGGCTATTTGAACCGAAGAAATAAATTTATTCGTGTCGACGTAATTTCGTTGGAAATAAGGGTTAGGGATTTCGTCCGTGTCAATATTTAATGGCTCCTTAGTGGAATCGATTTTACCTCCAGCTGCTGAATTTCTTGGGGTGTTTATTTTGCGGTTCTGTTAGAGGTTTGGCAAATATTTTCACCACTCACTGTAACTTCCGTGTAGTCACAGTGCCAAGTAATTCTTCAGCAAAGATTATCTAAAACCTGAATTCCTGTATGTTTACCTACTTGAATTCCTAACAGACCCCTTCTGGTTTATTTTTTCAATAATGAACCTTTGGAATCGAGTAAAAAAATTTTCGACCCACCTTAAAATGTGTTGTTTTGCATTTCAAAATACGTGAAATCCAAAAATGAGCCCTACAGGTTGTTGCCAATCATTTGTAAGGGAAAAGTAGGAGTTGAAATGTTCAAATGCTCTAGCTTGAAAACTTTCGATATGAAGATACGGTTTTCTCACCAATTTGAAATAGTATTGAATTTTTAGAAACGAACGAGACCCCCCTGAGCGGACTAACCGTTTGCTCCTTATAGAACCTATAGGAGTTCCAGTATTGGGCTAAAATAAATCAGAAACACCAGTGTGAATTGAAATCAATGGTCACAGACTGAAGTAGGCTAAATCTTCGTTTACAGTTCAACCGGTCAAAGGCAGTTGAGCTCCATTAGCAATCCTAGCAAAACCTAATTTCGTTTGACAATGTAATTGCTGGTAGGTACTTTCTGAAAAAATCAACTTGATTGTTAACCTTACGCGATGACAATAATAAATGAAAAAGCCGTGTGATCTTTACAGAAAAATAAAACAAAGCAAATTATTACACAATGGTTTATTATTTTTTTATATAGATCACTGGTCTGCAAAGCCACCAACTATCCAACATGAAGAAAAAATTGATTGCCTGTAAAGTCGGTGTACGGGCGAAAGTTTTATTACGTGACAACGACTTTGAGTGGTAAAATAATTTTAATGTTAATATTCATTCGTATAGTAGGAAGAAGGATAATATTATTATTATTATACATTTTTTTATTATAATAATAATAACAGGAGAGAAAATGGCCTCGGAGGTCACTCAATTGATCAGTCACCCTTCAGGCGCCTTCAGCATTCTCCATTGACCCTGCTTCTCAAATTTTAGCTTCCTGCGTTCAACAGGAGAGAAAATGGCCTTGGAGCTCACTCAGCTGATCAGTCACCCTTCAGGCGCCTTCAGCATTCTCCATTGACCCTGCTTCTCAAATTTTAGCTTCCTGCGTTCAACAGGAGAGAAAATGGCCTTGGAGCTCACTCAGCTGATCAGTGACCACTCAGGCGCCTTCAGCATTCTCCATTGACCCGCCCTCTCAAATTTCAGCTTCCTGCGTTCAACAGGAGAGAAAATGGCCTTGGAGCTCACTCAGCTGATCAGTCACCCTTCAGGCGCCTTCAGCATTCTCCATTGACCATGCTTCTCAAATTTTAGCTTCCTGCGTTCAACAGAAGAGAAAATGGCCTTGGAGCTCACTCAGCTGATCAGTCACCCTTCAGGCGCCTTCAGCATTCTCCATTGACCCTGCTTCTCAAATTTTAGCTTCCTGCGTTCAACAGGAGAGAAAATGGCCTTGGAGCTCACTCAGCTGATCAGTGACCACTCAGGCGCCTTCAGCATTCTCCATTGACCCTGCCTCTCTAATTTCAGCTTCCTGCGATGAATAGGAGAGAAAATGGCTTTGGAACTCATTCACCCTCTCACTCGCTCTCATTGTGAGCGCATAACGTGAGCGGAGCGTAACGCAGTTTCTTGAAGTGTCACCCGGCAAACCAATTTATGAGACGTTGTCACGTCAAAACATCGATCGCATTTCGGTCAGCTAAAATTTGAACGGAGATCAGGCCTCTTTTGCGATTCACACTCGTGTTTCTGAGTTATCGTAAGTCCAACCCTTAAATTCTTGTAGGGAGCGAACGGTTTGTCCTACAAGACTCCGCGTGGTCTCAAAAAATTCTAAAAATTCTATACTATCTTAAATTGATGGAAAAATAATACCTTTATATCGAAATGTTTTGAATTAGGGCGTTTTCAAAATTTCAAACATTATTTTTCAACCCTTGGAAGGGACCTACATCAAATTAAATCTTCGGGGCACAACTAGACCCCAAATGGAGCCTACATACCAAATTTCATCAAAATCGGTCAATGCTAAGTGGGGAAAGTGCCGCAGACGGCGTACGGCGGACGGACGGCCAAATTTCGATTTTTGGATTCTTCGTAGCTTGAAACGTAAACCAACAAATTTTGAGGAGGTGTTAAGAAATTTTTTTTCTTGGTCGATTCCATTGGTTCATTATTGAAAATAATAAACCAAAAAACAATGTGCAATATAATTTGTGTAGAGTGTTTGCTTCCTCACTAACAAAGGTAGTTTAATGAAGTTTTGCTTTATCACTCCATCTCTGTGGTTATGCCAGCACAGGCGCAAAAGTGAATTTCCAGAAAACATAATTTTTTTTTCAGCGAAATATTAGTACTGGATTCCTTGTCTCAAGACAGGCGTGGGAGAAATAGGCTGGTGCTATTCAGTGGTTGCAGGTATCTTGGTTTAATAAACAAGGAATGATTTCCATGTCTTGTAATAAATAACCATTTTTGTTGATGTAAATTGACTTCTGTTACTTCGGAGCGACAAAATATTGGCTACGTAAGTTGTAGTGTTGATGGAGTTTTATCTCAAAGATTTTCGGTCGAGGATAAAAGGAACTTAAGAGTTTTTCTCCGACTGGCCGCCTCATCAGAATCTGAAAGGGACTCGTTGGTTTCGTGGAAGCTCATTCATCTGAGGGTGTCAAAGGGCGAGAAAACCCTTTGAAGGGCCCTAACGTCGAGTATCCTGAATAAGGGTCTTATTGGATGCCCTTTTGTAGGGAAAAGGAAGGAAAAAAAGGGCGATCGCCCCGGTATTGGGAGAGAAGTGGAGAATGAGTCGTGAACTCAGGAATGTGAAGTGGATGGCTTTTGAATGTTCTCGAAGGGGTGGAATCTTGGTATTTTGCTAGGAGGTTATATCACTTCGGTCAGGACGTGGATTTTTTGACGATCAATCAAAACCTGTTTGCCAAGGTAGACAAAAATAAATTGAAGGGTTTCCTGTACAATGACAATATTACTATAGACAATGCCTCTATAAATATAGGTATAAAGTGGGTTGAAATGACAAAATATAAAATTTCCAAAAATACAAAAAGTTATGAACATGATCGTGAAAATTATGTTCCATTTCAGATTATTGTTAGGGGTACTGATATTCACTTGTTACATTGCTTCCGAGTCTACCAAGGTAGCGGAATCTTTTGTTTTCATTTTTCAAGGTAAAAAAAATCCAAAATCAAAATATTTTCTCGCTTTTTACGTTTTAGACCTCCTACAACAATTTTGGTTTCGTGTCTGTATGTCTGTCATGAAATCCTTGTAACGAAATTATTGTTCGATTTCGATTAAATTTTCAGGGATTGCGCGGGTTGGCATGTATGAAAATCACCGCTCTCAGACTTATAGTATCACATATACAATTGGGCTAACAATTGGACCATTGTGTATAACCATTGTAGTATAACCATGGTTCAATGGGGTGTGCGCATGGTTGGAAAAGTCTTTATTGTTATTTTTAACCTAAACTAGACCTCGTTTTGAGAATTTTGACACCAATCGCGACCTTCTAGCGTGAGAAGACCTTTTCCTATGATTTTTCAAAGTTTCGAATGTTTATGACTGTGGCAATGACGTCAAAGTGAACACACACATCATATTCGAAACTTTGAAAAATCATAGAAAAATATCTACTCATCCAAAAAGAGAAGGGCTGGTGTCAAAATTCTCAGGATGAAATCTACTTTCGATTAAAAAAAAATATCAGGCGCACCCCCCATTAGGGTTAAGGATACGAGGAAGCAATGTGCCACACCCACTTAGCATACTTATTTTTCAACTTACTTAACAAGTCTATGTTTTATTTTGTAAGCTTTAATTCTCACCCGACTTTGCGGACGTTTCATTTTGCGAAAGTGAATTAATTCTGGTGTGTTTATAAGAAGGATAGACAAACGCAAGAGGCTGTTGTCATATAGTGTACCAACGACCTATAATTTCTGCTTTATCACGACGGAGCTGCAAGTGAAATGAAGAGAATGAGAACTTTTATTACTCAGAGGCTGTAGGTATAGGCAACCCACTCGAGACTTCAGACTCACTCAAGTACTCTCTCACACTCGAGATACCCAGAAATAGGACGAAACACTCAGACTTCACCGCACGAGTAAGTTCACACTCGTGTTCCCACGTGGAGGTTTTCCCCTTCGTCGACGCTCAGCTCAGGTCGATCGAAGAGTTAACGAGATGTGGTTTTACCGAGAGGCTCGAGTAGCAGCTGATGAGTTATCAAAACTGTTACTGTAGGTAACACGACGACCTCATCGAGTTCAAGATCACCACGAAATTTGAAACTTAACTTAGGCTTATCACGTCTCGAAGATAATTAGGTGGGCCCAGGTGGGATAAACGCAGGGTAGGTTACTGCTCACGTGGTGTTTTGAGTGTAACAGTGAAACTGATGAGAGGTTGTATGAGTTCCGTAAGTTTAGTTCGGCTAATCCCTGAATAACCTTACTAGCCGACTCCACAAGAAAAGGTGAAATTCAAATGTTCACGCACGCCTATTTTGCCATTGAGAGCTTTAAACGCTTTTGAACAGCTAGATTCTAGCTATTTTCTCTCACTTCGATGTCATACTGCTAATCCTCACAATTTATGAGTCAACGCTCATAATGACGTTGTGCGACATTGCATCAGTATTTGAGTGTCTCAATATTTCAATTCCAATTCACTTTTTAGGACGTATCTCAGTAACAAGAACCCCGTAAAGGAAAAGTGGGGGAAACACCGTAATACAATCATAACTAAAAAATATTCTGAATTCATATTCTCGTGAAAGCCATAGGAGTTTTTCCGAGTGACAAAATCCGCCCAGGAGATATACGTTTTGCCTGTGGTGGGGGGAGGGGGGTATAAGGGAAGTTATTTTCTAGAATTGTTTGGTTTGTTCATCAAGTCTTCTACAGATTTGATCGTGATGATTCCAGATTCAATTAGTAATTATATTGTGCGAGGGGCCAAAACTCCCTTAGAATATTGAGCAGAACCAAGCTATGGGATCGTAAGGACTAATTATTATTCGAAAAAAAATCACTTTTGCGCATGCGCAGGCAGTGTGATGATAATGAAATTAGGAATCGGACCATGATTTCTGGTATTTATGACAATAAATTGACCACTGAGAAGCAGAGGCCAAGTTTGACCCTTGTAAACCTGAAATTTTCTTATCAAAATTGGGTTATAATTTTCAATATTTTTGTTCACAAAAAGAATTGACCACAAACAAACACAGATACGGAACCTAAATTGCACGGAACGCTCTAAAAACGAAAAATGAAAGTGGAAATTTTGATTTCGGAGGACCAAAGTTTTTTTTTAATACAGAGGTCTTCGAAAGTGAGGATCAAATTCGTTTCTCCATACATTGCTTTTGTGTCAGTTCTTGTTGTGGATAGAGTACATTCTGTTTATACTGTTCCAAGAGATTATTCTCTGAATTTTGAGATTCTTTCCTACATCTAATTGAGTTTTCCATATTCATACCAAAAGAGGATGAATTTTTCATCGGATTCATGACTCTCCGTCACAGTGCGTTTCGCAAGGGGCCATCGGGCTCAGGACGACTCAACTCAATTTAGTAGAGTGCACTAGGAAAGGTATCGTGAATCATAGGAGCTTCATCTGAGGGACAACCCGGGTTCAAGGAACTGTTATCGTCTCACGGAACTGCGACATGGAACGAGAATTGAGGAAGGCAGTTTTCGTGAGGCTCTGACCGTAAAATAAGGGTTTTACGCCAGGCGTTCCACTACCATATTGATCCGTCCTAAATATATTTGTCCTTCTTTCTTGTCCCGTTCCGGTTTGTCTCGTCTCGGAACGATAATTCAAACGATGACCCGGATAAGTGAATCAAGATTGCGGCTCTGGGGTAAACTGCGGGACAATCTATGGGACACCGGGAGAACAAAAATGTCGGAAGACAGACAATGATGTCTTCTGAGTCATAAAATACGAAATATTATCGGCGAGTCTCTGAACTGAGGGACCATATCAGATGAATAAAATACTTCTTTACTGATGTAGCGCAATATTTATGTTCTTGCGTAACGTACCGAACCATTTCGTGTTCGAAACATAAAAAACTGCTTGTTTTTGAGGAATGAGCAAAGTGGAAATTCATATTCTGTACTTACGAGTACATTCCTCCAAAATCTTACTTACTCCAAAATCCTGGGCCTTTTGTGCAACCCCATGCTCGACATGGTGGGGGACATTATGCCTAGGACTTTCGCCTAGAAACACCCCTTCAGATCAATTATAAGATCGGAGGGGCGGCAAATTTCCCAATGCTGTCCCAACGACCTATTCTGGTATACCGATGGATCCAAAATGGGGAATGGAACATGAATTGGAATTAACGGGGCTAATCCCAGATGGAGCCACTCAGCTCCTCTAGGAGAGTATGCCTCAGTATTTCAGGCTGAAGTACTTGCAATTAGGGTCTGCGCTGGGGAAAGTCTACGGAGAGGACACCGTGGTGTACACATCCGCATTCTTTCGGACAGCCAGGCTACGATCAAGGCTTTAGCCGCTTCCTCCATTAACTGAAAGTTAGTGTGGGACTGCTTCCAGACCCTCTGCCTCCTGTCGCAACATAACAGGGTTTCTCTGGAGTGGGTGGCAGGACATAGCGGAGTAATGGGAAATGAGAAAGCAGATGCGCTGGCTAGAAGGGGCTCACTAACCCCATTTATTGGTCCAGAGCCAGCCATCGGCATTTCCAAATCCTCCTTTAGGGCGACCAGAAACCGGTGGGTCACTAATGAAACCACTAGTAGATGGTCAAACCTTAGAGGACACGCTCTAAGTAAGCGCATGGTGGCCAAACCCAACCCCAGCGCCACAGAAGAGCTGCTGCGGCTAAGCCGCAAGGAAGTCAGGATAGTGGTAGGCCTGGTAACGGGCTTTACTCCACTCCGATTCCATCTCAACCGCATTGGGGTAAATCAGAATACAACCCTCTGCAGGCTGTGTGGAGAGGCTGAAGAAAAAGCCTCCCACATAATATTCGATTGCGAAACGCTATCAAATCGCAGATTTCACCTCCTCGGGTCACCTACACCCATGGAGGCCTTTCCCAGCACAAACCTAGCCAAACCGCTACTGGCCCTTACCAAAGGGCTAGGACTCTTTGACTAGGAACAGAATCCGCGGAATAGCACAATAAGCCACCAGGCTTCAGCGCTTTGGGCTCCCATCACCCTGATCCGCGGATTCATCTAAAAACTACAATCTACAATCTACATTCCTAGTTTTACAAAATACGAGCAATTACAATAATTGTATATCACTGGTGGTGTCGAAGCAGTCATCTCATAGGGCAAATAGTAGCTCTTACGAAGAACCGAGAAATAATGAGAGGAGGAGAGAAATAGAGATATAGAAGTAGCAGAGAACCGCTTACATTTTATCAGGAAAATAATGAATTTATTGATATTCATGAGCAGAACAAAAAACGCTGCTTTATAATTACTAATCAACGGTTTATTATTTCTATGTAAGGTTCACCCGTCGGCTACCTTCATTGGTCCATGGTTTGGTGGGGGGAGGGATTTGGGTCCTTAGGGCAAGGCTCGAGGGATGATGAATTTCACGATACTCGTAAGTGCGCATTTGAGAATAGTTGATCGTCGATTGATGAATTCATCAATTCAAGTCATGAAACACTCATTAAATAGGTAATTCATTATCCTCATTAAGCTAACGGTCGGTCTTACAGAACTCTGGGTGATGTCAAAAAATTCTTGAGAACCTTGGACATTTTAAAATATTGAAAAAATCTGTATGCCAAAAGTTTTTGAGCTAGGGCGTTTTGAAGATGTTTCCCCCCACTTTTTATTTCTTAGACCTGTCTGACAAAAACCAAAAGCTTTGAGGCACAACTAGACCTCAAATGGAGCCAATAAACCAAATTGCATCAATCGGTCTATGTAAACTGGGCAAAGTTGGATTCTACATACCTCCAAGACATAAACCATCAAATTTTGAAGGGGTTAGAACTTTTTTTTTGCTAGATTCCGAAGGTTTATTATTAAACCAAAAAAGGTGTTTTACCTAAAACTCCTGTGCAGAATAACAAGGACAAATACGTAGAATCAGTTGGTTGATAGACCTTGTATGATAGTTTTAGAGTCATAATTTCTAATAATTATGAGATGATTTGAAGAATGTTGCATACCAGCTTTCACATCAGGGAAACAAACAGCTGCGATAACCCAATATGACTCGTAAACGACTTTTCTACCGTGAGTAAAAGCGAGGATGGAAAAACGGATCATCGTTTTACAACCTGTTGGGAAATTTTCGCATTATAATTAGCTTAAGTGAAGCGATTCCGATCTACTGCCTGTCAGAACGAGGTTAGGGCGTTTTCGAGGTGGAAAACTCACGCAGAGAATTTATCTCCCTTCACGTCTAACTTTTGTTAATCCCCCTTGTTTTTCGCTCTGTCGGTCGAAGTAGCAGAGTTATAGAACGTCGCGTAGCTGAGGCATCTCAAATCGAATTTGCTCAGTTCGGTTCGTTCTGAGTAATTGGAAAGCTCCGATTATCTTGGGGCCATGAGCCCATTATTTAACTCTGTTTTGTGGACTTCAATTTCAATTTTAGCAGAACTTCAGATACTGAACCAAACAGGTGAGTTACAGGTGGTGCACGGTACCCTTGACCGCATGTTTGTGTAATATTCTTACTTAATTAGCGTAAAATTTCTCACTTTTTATTTCACACAATTATCAAAATACAAATGCAGGGCTAAGTCAGACTAGGAATTAATTGACTCCGTTACAGACACAAGTGTAAAACGTCTGCCAAGTTGGGTGGGCAGTATAGCTTCCTCACTCATTGTAACATGGACGTATAGAATCAGTTGGCGAGAAAATTATGATTCAAAGAGTTATTGAATACCAAAATATTAGCGGTCCACCGTCTAGGACCTAACCCACACAATCCCTGAAAATTTCATCGAAATTGGTCGAATAGTTGCGGAGTTTTGGTTGTAACAATAAATTTAAAGTTCGCGCATGCGCAGCGGCTATTGCTTGACCAATTTGATTGAAACTTATAGAATGTCTCTTAGAAGTTAGTCCCTAACTAACCTCCAAATTTGAGCAAAATCGGTTCATTAGAAACCGAGAAACCGAGGTTCGTGGAAATTCACGTTTGCGCATGCGCACTCGCTCCTATTGGTCCGAAGGTGCTGAAATTGATAGAGGACCGTCTAGGACCTAACCCGCACAATCCCTGAAAATTTCATCAAAATCGGACCATAGGTTAGTATAGTTTTGCCCGGGACAAGGATTGACCACAGACAGACCGACAGACAGACAGACAGAAGACACGGAACCAAAATTGTTCGGGAAGCTCTAAAACGCAAAAAGCGAGTGGAAATTTTGATTTTGGAGGACATTTTTTTTTCACTTCTTTCACGAATACAAAGCTTCCCTACCTTCGGTAGTGAGGAAGCAATAGTTACAATGTACTTCAGCTCCTTCCCACAAATCAATCGAAATGTCCAATCAAAATTTTAAGTGTATCAAAATTTCCAACGGATCTAAATAATGTTTAGAACTCAAATCAATTAAAATGTCCAATGTATAAAATTTTTCTGTATATCAAAATGTCCAATGTATCTAAATTTGCAACGTGTCGAACTAAAATCAATCAAAATGTCCAAAGTGTCAAAATTTCCAGCATATCAAAATGTCCAGCAGATCTACATTTCCAACAGGTCGAACTCAAATCAATCAGAATACCCAGTGTATCAGAATTTCTAACAGATCTAAACTTCCAACGTGTCGAACTCAGATCAATCAAAATTTCCAATGTATACAAATTTTCAAAATATCTGAAAGTCCACGGGATCTAAATTTCCAACATGTCGACCTCAAATCAATCAGAATACCCAGTGTATCAGAATTTCTAACAGATCTAAACTACCAACGTGTCGAACTCAAATCACTCAAAATGTCAATGTATCAAAATTTCCAAAATAACAAAAAGTCCAATGGATCTAAATTTCAAACGTGTAAGATTCAAATCAATCAAAATGTCCAATGATTCAAAATTTCCATTAAATAAAAATGTCCAATGTATCTACATTTTTAATATATCTAAATGTCCAACGGGTCTAAATTTCAAACGTGTCGAACTGGAATCAATCAAAAGTCCAGTGTATCAAAATTTACAATGTATCAAAAAGTCCAACGTAACAATTTCGCCAGTATACCAAAATTTCCAACATGTCGAACTCAAATCAATAAGAATACCCAGTACAATCTCCAGTACTCTGTGACACAGTGTATCAGAATGTCCAACAGATCTAAACTACCAACGTGTCGAACTCAAATCAGTCAAAATTTCCAATACGTCAAAAAGTTCAACGGATCTAAATTTCAAACGAGTAGAATTCAAATCAATCAATATGTCCAATGTTTCAAAATTTCCAATTGATAAAAATGTCCATTGGATCTAAACAGCCAACCTGTCGAACTAAAATGTCCAATGTATCAAAATTTCCAGTATAACAAAATTTCCAATAGATCTAAATTTTCAACGAGTCAAACCCAAATTAATCAAAATGTCCAATGTATCATAATTACCAATAGACCAAAATGTCCAACGTATGCTTTCCAAGCATGTCAAAATGATCAATGTTTGTTATAAAACTATGTGTTATAAAAATGTCCAATGTTTCAAAATTTCCAATTAATAAAAATGTCCATTGGATCTAAACAGCCAACCTGTCGAACTAAAATGTCCAATGTATCAAAATTTTCAGTATACCAAAATTTCCAATAGATCTAAATTTTCAACGAGTCAAACCCAAATTAATCAAAATGTCCAATGTATCATAATTACCAATAGACCAAAATGTCCAACGTATGCTTTCCAAGCATGTCAAAATGATCAATGTGTGTTATAAAACTATGTGTTATAAAAATGTCCAATGTTTCAAAATTTCCAATTAATAAAAATGTCCATTGGATCTAAACAGCCAACCTGTCGAACTAAAATGTCCAATGTATGAAATTTCCAGTGTATCAAAATGTCCAACGGATCTAAATTTCAAACGTATAGAATTCAAATCAATCAAAATGTCGAATGTTTCAAAATTTACTATAAATAAAATCGTCCAATGGATCTAAATGTCCAATCTGCCGAACTAAAATGTTCAATGTATCAAAATTTCCAGTATATCAAAATGTCCAATAGATCTAAATTTTCAACGAGTCACACCCAAATTAATCAAAATGTCCAACGTATGAAAATTTTCAATATGTCAGAATGTTCAATGTGTTAACTACGTGCGTTAAACGAAATGTCATACGTATTAAACCATCCAGCGTACCAAAAGAACCAGCGAACCAAAATTAGTTGAGAAAGTAGATTTGCGAACCTTGAGAGTGAATAGGAATATCGAGACTGATGTTCTGATGTTTCATGATCGCAAAACTTCTATTCACAATCACGTTATAAATAAGAGGAATCTCTCTCCAGAGTCCCTTGATGTAGATGTGTTATTCTACCTAATCCCACCCCGCTCTTCCCAGTTCACTCCCAGGAGGAAACGACGTCTCCTGATAGACGACGATTAATCCCGATGAAACATCGTTCGATGGCGGAGTGGAAGACGGCGAGAACGGGAAGGACAAACGACTCAGTCGACGAATCATCTATCTCGAGAGGGACGACAGGAATCGTTTGTAACACCGCGCTTGTAACTCGCCTGTAACTCGGTTGTTTTTCTTCCTCTCCCTTTTCCGCCTTTTGATCGGGGAGGTTCTCGTCACGCCTCTGAGAAGTCTTTTTCAACTGACGGGAAGGCTACAAAGTCAACCGAGCTTTATGAAAGTTCTTCTATACGCTCTTGTAATGAAAGCTGTTCGCTTTTTGTCAAACAAATTCTACCGTGCGAGGAAATCCGAACGATGAAGATGAAAGTCATTTAGTTTTACTAGGGAATCAGTTCTCGTGTTCTTCTTGAAAACAAAACGTCCGCTGCACAGCTTCAACGATATTACATTCGGATTCAAACTATCGGGGTGGAGAAGAGACAATGGTAAAACGTAAACAATGAAACAAAAGTTTGTATGAGCAAATGAGCAATGTTTGTTTGTTTGAATGAGCAAATTTTGGAAAATACATTTAACCAACCATTTTTGAATTATGGCGTCTTTTTTGCAACTCGGACGAGAGTCCCTCAACCCCCTTCCACACCACCTACCCCAAGAAGCTCAACAAGTGTTCATCGCAGACGGGTGATCTTTACCGAAAAATAATAATCCGTTGCGTAATGATCTGTATTTGTTAGGACGTACTACACTATTGGGCGACCTTATGCGATTAATCTGAGGTGAAGTTGAACAACACTCAATATTTACACAAAAATAACCACTTAGTAATCTGTTTTAGACCTTTCTGAATCCAAATCCGTGAAAAAACCATAGGTGAATGACTGTGTGTGTGAGTGCGTACTATGTAAGAGTCTACGTACAGGTGCACACAGGGGGCTTTGTGGTCCCTTGTTACGTAAAGCCACCGCATACCTGGTCATCGAGGTGCTTTGTGGTCCTTTTCTCAAGGACCAGATGTGTCATCCTCCTATAAAAAATTGAAAACGACACAGAATTTGTTTAAAAATGAATTTTTCTCCTTCTACGACCATTAAGGAATATGTTTCAATAAAACAAATTTCGTGATTCTTTTTTGTTTGACACTAAAATATAATATATTTTAGTAAAAAAAACAACTAAAAAACACAAAAATAACCCTAAATAACACTAAAATATAATATACACAAAATAACCCTAAATAACACTAAAATATAATATATTTTAGTGTCAAACAAAAAAGAACCACGAAATTTGTTTTATTGAAACATATTCTTTAATGGTCGTAGAAGGAGAAAAATTCATTTTTAAATAAATTCTGTGTCGTTTGTTCAATTTTTTATAGGGATTCCGGTGACTAGATATTATCTAATTGTGCTACGACACCGGAATTCCGAATTTTGCCTTTCAAGGGAGATTAATGCTTCAAAAACGTGCATTTTTGGGCTTATTCTTGTGTACTTTGCCCAGGCCTCAATTTCCAACCGATTTGCATGTTGTTTTCTTTGTTCGACTTGAATAACTTTCGAGTGGCACATTATTTTACCGGAGTATCGAAATTAGCATAGGGAGGAGGCGAGTGAAGGTATAATATTCACAAAATATCCGATTTTTCAATATTTCTGTTCTTTTATAGCTTTCTAAAAGCACCCAAGCTTTGAAGTTGGAGAGGCAATATTAATATAACTCTGAATTTTCATGAATTATTCTTTGTGCCATCATGGTGCCAGGACACTTTTACGGACTGTCAATACTACCAATGCTAACAGATGAAAGTTCAATATTATGACGTATGACCAGTTTGGTGCCAGACCAGGTGGGGGGGGGGACTCGAATTCGCATGATGGGTATCGTAGATCATGCCACTAGAAATATTATGGTGGATAAAGTGGTGGTGAAGGGGGGGGGGATTTCTTACTCGAAATACTAACTAAATTACATTGAGTGATACAGTTTTATGCAATAGATAAAATTTAAAAAAATTAAATTAAATAAAATTAAATAAAATAAAAATAAAATTCATTGCATCAACATGCTTTTACATAGGTACATTAATTTTTTTAGTAATTTAGATAAAATAAAAAAATTAAATTAAATTAAATTAAATTAAAATAAAATTCACTGCATCAACAACATGTTTTTACATAGGCACATTGATTTTTTTAGTAATTTATATAAGATAAAAATAAATTATTTCTCTAAAAATATCTAATTTGGTAAGTTACTTTATAACAATTATCGATGATTAGTTGAATGATACGATGATGTAATTTGATATGTTGATTTTTAACGTGTTACTTTGTAACCTAATGTTACAACTTAATTAACATTCTTGTTGCTTAACTATATTACCTGGTTACTCAATCAGGAGAAGTATTGATGAGAGGAACGTTTTAAATTGAATTGTCACGCAACGCCTTCGTTCATTTCCGTGACCTCATCAGTATTGTGTCATGAAGCCATGTGTATGTACCTACTCGTAATTGGATCGAACCATATACGCCCCTTTTGATGAGATTTTCCACACACATACAACCCCCCCCCCCCTCAACAGCCTACAAGATTCCCTTCAACGGTCTTTTTCAAAGGAAAATTTCCGCCGTCTTGAGATTTTCACTACTTTTCCACAGAAACCCTTCGCATGAATGAACCTCCAGCCCTCGATCGAGGCCTTTTCAAAACGGTAAACCTGATTCTCATCTCATTGAGAGCGGAGGAAGCTCAGGTTGGTTAACCCCGTTTTGAATTTCTGGGATAAAGTTGAATCCTCGAGCAACAACCAGAGTCAACTCTGCCAATATAAATCTGCCACAAAGCGGTTTAAAAAAAATATTTTTGTGAAAAGATTGTTAATCTGCAATGATTACGGTTTTTCGTTTAGAAACTGTTCCCTCAATAACTCTCTGTTGAAGATTTTTTACTTCAAAATCCAAATAATAAATCCATGAAATGTGATATTCATGACATCTGTCTCTCGCTCGATTCCCTGCGAGATATGAGGAGGTAGTTTATCTAAGATGTAGAATAGGAGATAGTTGTTCATCCACGACGTAATTTGTTGTTACATGCTTCTTCCCTCCCTCCTTTCCCACCTATTTCCCAACATTGACTCACCAGCGTGTAGAATTAGTGGAAGTAAAAACCGCTGGCCATGGAATTTATTGGGGACCATCCAGAGGAACCCTTGCCATTATTGCAGTTTCACCCTTGGCAAGGAATCGATCACAGAGGCATAAAGCGAAAGAAGATTGAAATTCTCCAAATTCAACTTCATTGATAAATAAGCTGATGAATTCATAAATCAACTAATATTTTCTTGGATTATTTACTTTCTTCGAACGACACTTTTGGCATTTGTTGACAACCACAAAGTGCCAAGTTTTGAAAATGAACTGAGTTGATCTAAAATGTTAGCAATTACAAGAAATGTTTTTGGTATCTTCGTTTCAAATAATTCGCGTTGAGAATATCAGGATTGTTGGAGATCATTATGTCAAGGAAAGAAATTGTTGGGCTTCAAGTATAATTGAAGCCCAACAATTTCTTTCCTTGATATAATGATAATTATCATGGTTGAACGAATGAAAATAATATACCCAAGGGGTGAGAAGCAGGATTTTGGAGTGCTCTCCAGGTGAATTTTCGGAAGCAATGGTCGAGCACCCTACAATGGAGAGCTGTTCGAGTGGGAAGAAAAGGTAAAATATAGCCGAGGTCGTAGGAGGGTTGTGAAGTGCAGGGGGGGTCAGAGCTCTCAATAAACCTAATCGATTTTCGTTGCCCACGGAGGGGATCTCTAATGATGATCAACTGCCGTCTAATTTTCTATCAGCCACATGAGGATACAATGGAAATAAAACTATCTGAAGGTAACCTACAATGTCTAATATTATCCAATTAGGGGAGCAGAGTTTGTACGTAGGTACCTTTGTGTAAGATCGATATATTTTGAGTTCACCCTCAGCTCACTGGAGTGCATACCTAATCTCCTTCAACAGATAAGAAATTGACAGAGATGGGCAAATTCTTATTCATAAATACGATTATGAATACAAATCATATCTGCGATTTTATGATTATGAATACGAATACAGATATGAATATGAATACGAATACAATCGTATTCACACTTAGAATATGATTTTCCCCCGTACTCGTATTTTGAATACGATTTTAAGATTTTTTGTATGATTTCCCTAAAAATCGAATTTTTTTACGATTTTCCCTGAAAATCATACTTTTTAAAAATGATTTTCTCCCGAACTCTGTACATATTTTTGACCTAACATTGTCAAAATAATCAATCAAAATTCGAAACGCTCACAAATTCTTATAGGATTTTTCACGCAGAATCGAATGAGACCAACCCCAGGTCGCTACGACCAACCGTACAGAAAGTACGACGAAATTTCCGCCAAAAATCGTGTTTTTACGATTTGCACTGAAAATCATGAAAGAAATTATGATTTTTACCGGACATGTCGTCGTATTTTCTATTCAGTTGGTCATAGCGACCAGGTATTGGTCTCATTCGATTGTGCGTGAAAAATCCTATAAGAATTTCGAATTTTGATTGAGTTCGGGAGAAAATCATTTAAAAAAATATGATTTTCAGCAAAAATCGTTAAAAAAATTCGATTTTTAGGGGAATTATAGAAAAAATAATTCTTATTAAAATCTTATTAAAAATACGGATACGGGGGAAAGTCGTATTCTAAGTGTGAATACGATTGTATTCGTATTCATATTCATACCTGTATTCGTATTCAGAATCATCTCTGGAAATTGATAATATCAATTCTGATATTACATTCCATATCGTAAAATCTCAGTTAGGTATAGGTAATTTTGAGTCGGTGTCAATTTGAAGCCCTATACATTTCAACGCCATCGTAATTTTCCGACAAGTTTTTCAACTGCTCGTTTTCGGTAAGTTTGGAGTTGGTTGGGTCTGGGTTCAAGATGATGCTCATTGGTCGCAAACAACTTCTCGAACGCATTTCTGTTCATCGACTCTAAAAATTAACAACATGAGCATTATTACTATTTGGGAATTTATTCATGGTCAAATTACTACAATACGATATAACTCACAGTATAAAACCATTTTTCACCAACTGATTCTATTCGTCTGTGTTATTTATTGTGAAGAAGTTATACTGCCCGCTAAATATTTTTTTTTACCAGCTGCACAGTTACGAAGTTTCCCTACCTTCGGTAGTGGCGAAGCAAAATCGGATTCCACCCACGTATAGAAAGTTATCAGCCGCTTTTCCTCCTCAATCCTATGTACGGAACGGTCTGAGAAGGAAGTTTTCTTTGTGCTCCACAAGCATTAGGAGCTCCCGACTCAATCAATCAGACGGAAAAATTTCTTTCCGCTCTTCCGACGGGTGATCGATGGACGAGATGAAACCTCATGGGTTTTGCATGAAGTTTTCTTTACGGTCAAATGGGAAGAGAAAGAATATAGATAACGTCCCTATCCTCGTCCCAGTGTTTGCATTGGTTGGGTTTTTTCATTTGAAGTAGTTTCAAGTTGGAGAAGGAATTTATGTGTATCCCCGGGGGTAAAATTAGAAGGCAAGACAACTCGAAAGTCGTGTTATTACAGTTGGGGAAGTTTTCTTTCAAAGCCACCTTCCAAATTGGGCGAAAACTTCTTTTCGCACTCCTTCAAAGTTTTACATTCATTTCCAATAGAAGAGACCTATGTAGAATCCAGAAATTAAATTCGAAAATTCTAGACAGGCAGTGTGAGCTGGTGCGGTCATTTTGAGCAATCTCAAGCCTTACACAGCCATTTCTAGCTCTTCACTGTATATTTGTCAGCTAATTTTCAAGGGGATTTTTTTCTTTGGTTTCTAATCATTCATTTTCGAGTACTCGTTTAAATACTATTTATGTCGGGTGGAACAGCTATAAATAATTATCAGTTTGTAATTTGCAGCTGTACAGCAACAGTCTTACTAATGATCTTGTTTTCGTTGCAGTTGTAGGACCTACAATTATACCTGGTATAATAACTTGTCGGTATACTGACATTCGGATATGTGATAGTCGCATTTGGATGAGGTTTCCCATTTCAGTTCAAAATATCGGGTGCTTTTTTCCTCTTATCGCGACTGGGTTGATGTTATCCCTAAAGTGACAGCAGGTTTTGACAGGCTTCAGAGGATAATACAGGATATACAGGCATGCAAGGTATTTGGTGGTGTCTCTAAAGACTTTTCCAAAAAGGTGACAACGAGATCTTGATTACCTTTAGCATTTGTATTTCATCGCACTCTACTTTGACTGATTTGGAGTCGTTTCGTCCATGCTAGGTAAACTCCGAATAGAGCGACCATATTAGTTTGATCATTTTTTTTTTCCCTACGCCATTTTAGGTCTGCGGCTCTTCCGCCATGTGACCTCGAGCAGCCCAATATAGCTTCGCGATTTTCATCCAGTGGGTGTTTGATCATGGACACAAATAATTTATCAGTCATTTGATGTCCAGATGTCGTATTTTTTGCTGATTTTAAATAGTCCATTATTGTCCTTTCATCGAAACAACTACCAGAAACAAATTTCAAGCAGGTTCTCTGGACGGTTTGTTTATGTTTCAGCCACCGGATCAAAAGTATTGTCTTTCAAGCAATTAATACAATTTGGGAACAATTGTAGCAATGACGTCAGTACTAACTACCAATTTGAAACAACGTAACAAAAAAAAAAAAGCTCATCACAGAAAAGTTCAGTTGGTTCCAAAATTCTCAGCATAGTGACTTTAATACAATAAAATTATTACCTATTAAAAATTATTACACGAAGGATTATTATTTTTCTTTATAGATTACTCGCCTGTAAAGAACATTGCCATTGCCACTACTTACCAACCGTATACACATTCAAGTTTATTTCGAATAAATAAAGAGTTTTGGTGCATTCATTAGGAAATTTGATTACTGGTTGTAGTTCGCAAAACTGAGTACAACTCGAAGAAACGAACAACGATCGAATTTTTTGGTCAGCTAAAATTTGAACGGGAATTAGGGCTCTTTTGCGATTCACACTCAAGTCCAACCCTCAAGTCCTGGCAGGGAGCAAACGCTTTGACCTACATAACTCCAAATGGTCTAAAAAAATTCTAAAAATTCAATAATATTATAAATTGGTGAAAAAACAATACCTTTGTTGGGGGAGTTGTCGAGCTAGGGCGCTTTTGAAAATTACATCCCTATTTTTCACTCTTAGAAGTGACCGACATCAACTAAATGCTTTGCAGCACAACTAGACACCAAATGGAGCCCATGTACCAAAATTTGGTTCATGGTAACTAAGGAAAACATGTGGAGAATGGTGGACGGACGGATCTCTTTTTACAATTTTCAGATTCTACTTTGAAACGCAAACCATCAAATTTTTAGTGGGGTTAAACAATTTTTTTCTTGCTCGATCTACAGGCTAATCAGCACATAAAATGAAGATTTCATTGAAATTAAAAAGTAATTTCTCATAGTTATGCCCGTTACGCGACTTGATTATTGACACAAATTCATTAAAAGACAGAGACCTCATTTCTCGGAGGAAAATAAATTAATCTTTCTATGGAAAGGAGTTTATGTTTTTTGCCTAAAATTTTTTTGATCTTTTTTTTGAAAATATAATGTTTCATTAATGCGTAAAAATTTAATTTGATTAAATGAATATAAATATAAGATTTTGCTGGATTATTTTAAAATAATATTAAGTTTTAAATTTTTTTTTTAGTTGGAATATTCATGATAATATTAATTATTTAATTTTTTATTAATAACTATTTATTATTTTTTCTATTTTATTATTTAGTCAAGGAACCAAAACTGTTCTGAAAGCTCTAAACAGCGAATCATTTTTGAGGACCCGAATTTTTTTTACGTACATCAGCTTTCTACATTTTTGATCCTCAAAGCAGTTTTCCGCATTTTGGACATTTTTTCACTTCTTTTACTTTCCTTTCCAGCAATAAAAACTCATGGTGGTCGACGGGTGCGTTGTAAAATTTATCGCATCATATTCGTGTACATGAAATTGTTGTCGCACTTATATGTCGGGGGCACAACTTGTATACCATGTTTTTTCTGTTTTGCATAAATATTTTTTGTTTGCCCCTTATCTTTACCAGTAGGTATACCAAGTTACGCAAGTAATTAACATTAGTCGTACCATTTGGCGAGTACCTATCTTATGAACGCTAAATTCTGTCCTTTGCTGTCTTTAAAATGAAGAGCAGAATCGTAAGCTCTTCAGCTCGCTCATCGCCCTTGTTAGCTGCCCACTCAATACAGGAGCGTAGCGTATTATATATGGTGATATTGTAAACGAAGATTTACTGTTCTCCTCTCGAAAAGAGAAATGCTATTCCATTCAAGCCCTCCACGAACCAACGAACCTTCCGTGCGGCCTTCCACAACAAATATCCTAGTTTGGATATTTATGAGCCTCTCAAGCCCTGGTCCAATATGGCCGCTTTTGACCGAACCCCGACATAATTTATCGGAGTTATGACGGATCGACCCCCTTCACCGAGAATCGGGAATAACCCCTGAAAACTGAATAACATTCAGCGAGCGCCCTTTGAAAGAGATTTCCAAGAGAAACTTCATAAATGGGAATGTCAAGAGGTCCACATGAAAATAGGTCAGAGTATATAATAATAATACACAACCAGAATAACATTCAGCACACAATCAGAACAAGGAATTTTCGTCAGTGGGCTCACAAACACTAAAATGAATTAGAAATCTTGAAAAAAAAAGTTTTATAAGGTAAGTTATGACCCACATTGTACATTAATTAGTTCTCCAATAGAACGAAGATGTTCGGAGCTACCTGAGCGAGTCACCCCTTATGGGATAGGTGAGGTATGAAGGGAAACACGTCAGAATGACGTCAACCTTCCTCCACTCCATCCCCTCTATGAAATACATAGAGTACAAAAGACTCATTCAGGTATGCTCCATCGTGCAGTCTACTCCACTCCATCGACTTATTCTTACATCAACCTCGCCTCGTTCACTTCAAGCTAGAGTAACTACAGAGACCCCAGTTTGGTCTCACCACCGCGGACCTCTGCAGCCAATCTACCTTGAAGCTCCACTCTTCTATTAGGTAAATGTCCTGTTGATGTCTTAACCGACGCCGGAGACTACAGGCAAGCCAATCTCCATGCACTCCGCCTAGCGGTAGGTCGAAAGACGCCGGGGCATAAAGTGCCAGTGCATAAAGGAGTGCATACATAAAAGTGCATAGGGACCATCTCTCCGTTGAGTAGGCAATAAAGAAAACTCACCAGCCGCAGCAAGAAGGTCGTCTCCGTCACTCGCCGACATGCTATCATAACAAGGTGCTTCCTTAACATACTCCTTAGTTACTTTGCGTGCAACTGTACGTGAAGTAGAAAGTTGAATGAAAGAATGGTTGAAATTGAACGATCTGCTCCTTATCCGATGGAACGTCCCCTGAAATGCTTGCTTGCTTTCTCAACAATATACTTTAAATTAGAGTGATTTAATTCCACAATTTGGAAAAACGCAATAACAAGTTAAAATCACTTTG